>CM050323.1:42152326-42168322 GCA_027475135.1 Bactrocera correcta
TCGCTATCGTTCGATGCTAACAAACTTTTTGTTGCCAAAAATGGAAGAACTGAACTTGGTTGACATGTGGTTTCAACAAGATGGCGCTACATGCCACACAGCTCGCGATTCTATTGCCATTTTGAGGGAAAACTTCGGACAACAATTCATCTCAAGAAATGGACCCGTAAGTTGGCCACCAAGATCATGCGATTTAACGCCTTTAGACTATTTTTTGTGGGGCTACGTCAAGTCTAAAGTCTACAGAAATAAGCCAGCAACTATTCCAGCTTTGGAAGACAACATTTCCGAAGAAATTCGGGCTATTCCGGCCGAAATGCTCGAAAAAGTTGCCCAAAATTGGACTTTCCGAATGGACCACCTAAGACGCAGCCGCGGTCAACATTTAAATGAAATTATCTTTAAAAAGTAAATGTCATGAACCAATCTAACGTTTCAAATAAAGAACCGATGAGATTTTGCAAATTTTATGCGTTTTTTTTTTAAAAAAAGTTATCAAGCTCTTAAAAAATCACCCTTTAAATAGTTTTTATTTGAATTAAGCCGCTTGCTTGTTCCCTTTTTCATTTTGCTTTCTTCACTGTGTGATTGTTATTTCGTTCGCCTAACTCAAAGATACTTTCACTTCTCAAACAGGTAATGAGAAAAAGCTTATATAGCCTGCTCATATGTAGCCAAAGGCGTCTTATCAATCTATGTATTAGGCTGTGTCATTTTGAGGCAATCTTTTTTTCAACTGAAAAACAGTCGAAAATGTGAAAAAAAGTCACTCAAAAGATGAGCTCTTAATATTAATATTAAGAGGTGCCTCTTTTAAATTTTCTGTTTTCCATATAAATAACATGGAAAAAATAATAATTTTTTTCGTGGTGGTTATTGTTCGGAGGTTATTATATGTGCACGCGATGGCTGCCAGTAGGGATGGTGAACTCGATTCCGATTCTACTCAAGAATCAAGTTTTCTCGTTAAATAATCGATTTTTCGGAATCGATCTTCAGTAGTCGGTAATATAAGTAATCGACTTCGACTTGAGTTGAGTGGCTGCTTAGCTGTCCTTCCTTCTCCCTGTCTCTGCAAGCTGTAGCTTCAATGAAAATGAAGATATTGTAATGAAACTTGATACATGTGTTTTTTGGAGGACGAGTTCGTAGATGGGCGTTATTGGACTGCTGCCACGTCTAAAAAAAAAACATTAAACGAAAACCTATGCATATATGGTAGTGCCTTAACAAAGCACTAGGTAATAATCTGTGATTTGACACTGAATATCACAGTAGCAAGGGACGCCAGAGAGCGAAATTTTTTTTTAAAGTGGGCGTGATCGCGTGTCCTAGTAAATTTAGTGCTCATATCTCTCAAAACATTCAAGCTAATAAAACCGAATTTCCTCAAGACAAATTTTATAAGAACGTCTACTAACAGTGGGAAAATAAATTAAATGAAATCATATTTCTGCTCACTCCCCATATAACTGTACAGTTATAGAGTACTAAAAGCACGATAAACCTATAATTAAATACGCCAGAGACATTAAATTTTATTCCGGAATGAGACTGCTTTAGAGGAGCCAATGTAAAAATTGAACGGTGGGCATAGCACCGCTCACATTCAGATGAAATCACATATCTGGGGACGAGCTTGACCGATATCAACGCTCTTTACATAACATTTTCGTGTTATTCCTATGTTCCAGTGGGCGAAATCGGACCAAAACTACGCCTACTTTCCATACAACAAAATTTTAAATTCGATTTAAATCTTTCACTTTTCAAAATATAAATCAAGAACTAATGAATATGAAGGGATAAACATTTCCACATACAGTGATTTTGAAGTATTCCACCTTTTTACTAAAAATTTGCAAATGTAGCCAAAACTATTCAAGCCCAGAATCATTCCTTTTCTTCCTACCGAAGCGACCGGTAAATCTGTAAAACATATAATTGGAACTTGGATGTCATCATTTCCTGTCAATAGTATTTATGAATGTAAAGTGCGGGCTAAATGGGATCAATAATTCGCTTTGTCTCCTTATATTTAATATTAAGATTTTCGAACTTACGGGGACTATGTACAGCATATTTATATTGGGCAATATGCCAGTTATCTTACATAAATAACATAAAGAGACGGTGCGTATTTGAGTAAGTATAAACTGCCCTAGACACCATATAATTAACAAATGTAGCCGTCCTTTTATAATGCAAGAGTTTGGCAGCGGGAGGCATGAACGCGTACGTAACCATTACTTTCATGCGTTGCCCTGGCTGCCTATGTAAGCTGAAGCAAATAAATTTTGGTAGCTTATCCATAAACTGGTAACAGCTATTATGTTACAAAGTATTTCAGTTGACAAAAAACTTATTGATCGACTTCTAGAAGAACATAAAGTAAATCGGATTTGGTATGGGAGTTGACCAATATCACCTTCTGGCGAGTGTAACTGACTCCTACAAATGCCCAATATCAAAATAAGATGATCTTGTTATATGTGAAACTGTCATTCATATCATCACGTCAAAGTATGAACTTTTTTCATAAATACTACTGTTGAATCGATAGTTCAACGAGGTAAATTTGAAAATAATACTTTCGTTTCATTAAAAGTTTTGATTTTTCGTTCACCTATTCACTTATCCAATACACTCCAAGTTCAATAATACAAACGATCAAATAATAATTAGTTGTCTTCAAGCGTCAAAATGGAAGAAAAATATTAGATATACAAACAATCTTCATATGAGATATTATTTCTGAACCTGAATCTAACATTCAGAGATATTCCATATTGACGAATGACCAACAGCGATAATGAAGACGGTCTCGGACCCGTACCATTGATTTCTGATTTCTAGCAACAGATTTAATAGAACATATTTGACTATCATACACAATTAGATCTGATATGTTGATATAGGAACTCATTTAAGATATTTTGGACTTTCATGGCTATATACTTAAAGATATTACAAAATCTGCCTAACAAAACTTTTCAATTTTAAAATTTTCAAAATCATTTGAGTCTCTATAGAATTTAATATTAAATAACTGCTATTTATTCTTTGATCATGAGAATTGCAAACTTTGTACTATACTGGGCTTCAAAATTGGTAATGCACCCTGCATCTGTGGAAAAATGTGAATGAATTCACAGAAACATAGAGAAAATTTTTAATTCTGACTTCTTTAAAAATCATTGCTAATAATGGTAAAAAACTTGAAAAGTTTTGCGTATGCAGTGAGTAAGGAAAAACCCTTCCAATTTCAAAATTAAATTGAAATTGGCTTTTGCCAAGTTTCCAACTTTCTAGACGTATTCACCTTTTGTCCATTTGCAGTCACTTCCGTCCGGTTTTTTGCATTATTGCACTGTCATTATGACAAATCTTGCGATTATTGCGATTTCTGAGACGACGCCAGCGCCGCCCAGTGTCATTATTGCTTTGTTTTTGGCTGCGCTCAGTCAACAATCCTTCAACTTTCATTCAACGCGCAAGTCACTGTATAATGCAATGTCAATATTTTCGTAATTTTCGCTGCGATTTTTCGCACACTTACCACACCTGCTGCTCAAAACCCAAAATGAAGGTACGCGCACATTATAGTATACATTATGTATGCAAGTATGTATGTATTTAAGGCTGCAAGTGAATTGAAATCCATCAATGGTTTGACTGGTGCGCCCTGGCAGACGGCTGACTGGCTGCTGGAATGCTTTGTGGCAAAAAAATTTTGATCAATAATGCTCTCTAGACTAGAATAATTGTTTTTGCAAATGACGCTGGTGATGCTGATGAAATTTTACTCAGACTCATCATTGTCCCGCTACTGGATGTACCGAAGCTTGTTGGTATTTGTAGTTTGTGTGGCGTCTGCAAGGTTGTCGCTGTTGTTGCTATTGTTGTCTTAGTGGAAAAGTAATATTGTAACAAAGCAGAGTGGGTGTAAATCGAATGCAAACAAATATTTTCGTATCAGACACTTTCACTTGAAGAAAATCATTCAAAGGAGGATCTTCAGAAAGTAAACAAACTGCATGAACACTGTAGATACCATTTAGAGTGCTGTGATTAGCTTTAACTGTGAGCATTGAGCATGAAATACTCGTATATATTGCTTATTCTAAACATTCATTGAAAACAGACATCAGTACTTCCGCGTAAGGCGGGGCGTATGATGAATATTTTATTTTTATTTTTTTGCATTTCAACGAGAGCTTCACTCGCAGTTGACAATGATTTTATGTATTTATATGTGAGTGTGTGTTGTGGTATGTAAATATGTAGAGTTGTAGTGTTGGCACTGCAAACGCCTGCTTGCCGCATGTTTATGTTGCAAATACATAAAAAGTGCATTAGTGTTAAACCGCAATCAAATTGCTGGTGAAATTCAGAAATATTTTAAAAGCATTTAATATTCATTATATCTGTGCTAGTACATGCATTCATTATGCATAAATATAACAGTAGTTTGGTTATATGTAAATGCATTATAAATAAACACTAAATAATCAAATGAATTTACTTAAAACAATAGCAAGTGCTTTTTTAATAAGCATAAAGACTTATTATGAGGCATTAAGCAAATATTTATTTAATGAAAAAAGTGGGAAAAAATTTTGTTGCAAAAATTCCAATTTGGAAAAATGGATATTGATCGTTCCAAAAGATTTAAACTGACAAGATCATGCCACAAAACATCACAACAGATCGGAGAAGAATTATTGTGAGGCAACATCTCATGCTTGTTTGTTATATTACATTACATATGACAAAGTGCTGACCATGCGCTGTAAAAGATGTGTAGTTGTGGACGATGGAACTTACATTAAATTGGAATTTAAACAGCTTTTTGGTCTAAAATGTTTCTACTTCAACATTCGCGGTGATAAGGCCATCTGACGCCAGTAAAGTCTTAGCCAGATTTAGCCACATACCTTTTTCTAAAACTGTGATTCAGATGTACAAAGAGGTGTCATCGATTTCGTTTCAAAGGACATGAACCCACCCAACTGCCCACAACTTCGCCCCTGACTCGAACTTCTACCACTTGAAATCTTTAATTGACAATAGAAATCAAATTTCATACAAATTTCCTTACATCAACCGAATTCTCCCTAACTGGATTTTTTTTGTAGATTTTGGTGATTGGAATTAAGGAATTTCAACTGTATAAATAATTACTTGGATTCCTATCCTTTTGCACGTTGCAAAAGTATAAAGTGTTCGGTTGTACTTAGCCCTTCCTTACTTGCCTTTTTATGCTTTTTTGTATTACTTCTTTGGTTAATAAGCAGAAGAAGAGTTGGAAAAAATGTTAATTTAAATACTCTAAAATATGTCATATACTCCTGAATGTATATGTATGTATAGTCTGCTGTTATAATGTTGGCTCTTAACGTATGTATATCTGCTCCTACTGTTCTGCTATTAAATATCAAAAATACTCATTTCCAAAGAATGGGAAAAGGCTAACGAACACTTCAAATATAATTTTTGCAGCTTTTTCTACGTAAACAATTAAATTCAGGTTTTATCTGTAAGTCAGTATATCTATATATTTATGTATAATTTAACATTTAGTGACTAGGCATAAAGGTTACAGTAAATTTCTTCTTTTTACCAAGTTTATTAGATCTGAGCGCTCATTGGCGAACTATTATTCAGGGAGAATGTCCTCCAAGCAGCTGATAATATCATTGACATCATACTTCCGCTGCAGACATGTAACCTCATGGCTCTTTATTTGTTCTCAACAATATAACGAAAAGTTGAATTCAGAGTGACTGTTTGCTTATCCGCTAAGCGTAACCCTAACATTCAAAAGCGTGTATAAATTTGAGAGCTGTCGGATCGTTAGTTTGCGAATTATATCATTTTAAGTGAAGCAGCTTTTGGTAATGTGAGAAAATGGATTAAAGGAATTTAGCTGTTGATAAAATAATCTTTTTTGAAAAGAAAAAATAAGGTTGAAGCAAGAACTTGGCTTGCTGACGAATTTCCGGACACTGTCTCAGGAAGTGGACTGCACGTGATGAACCCGCTTTAAGAGATGGAAAAACGCCAAAGTCTGTTGGCAAGGTTATGGAATAATTCCTCTTGACTACATTGAGAAGGAAAAACCCGTCAGCTGAAACTATAACGTAGCCTATTATTGGACCATTTATTGGACGAAGCCGCCAACAAATTATTTGAAGAAAAAAAGTTTCAATGCACCGTGTAACAATTCAGTAAAATCGATTTCAAAAACCCTGGAACTGGGTTTCGAATTGCGTCTACATTCACCACATTCTTTAGATCTGACTTCAAATGACTATTTCCTGTTCTCAGATCTCAAAAGAATGCTCGCTTGAAAAAAATTTTCGTCAAATGAAGAGCTGACCATCGAAATTGCAGTCTATTTCGAAGCAAAGAACAAAACGTTACATAAAAATTGTATCTAAAAGTTGAACGCTATAATCGGTGTAATACACTTAAGGGGAACTATGTTGAATAATAAAAACGAATTTTGCCAAAAAAGAAAGTATTTTACAATGGTAGACCGGGGAATTTTCATATTTCCTCTAATATCGATCTTAACCTTTTACACATAGAGATTTCTGATGCTGTGTATTTCTTCTTTTCTTAGTGTATTTACTATATTAAACACAGCCTCTTTGGGTGAAGTTTTTATAAATTTTGAGAGTATAAAATATGCTGTTATACCCGAACTTAGCTCTTTCTTGTGTGTTCATACTTAAAATTACATTTTCCCAATCGAGAGCTTTTATCATTGTGGAAAATTTCTATTTAAAAAATTTTAGTTATATTTTAGATATTCTTGTGAAAGTCGAGACATTATCATAGCACTGAAAATATGTGGAAAACAACATTCAAACCTTGTCAACTACTAAATATACAATTTAATGGCATTTCAGTCCCATGAAGGATCGCATTGCCACACACTATGCCGAATGCAAATGGGCAGTGACAATTTTAAAATTTAATTACAAATATAACGCAATGCAATTTCGGTGGCACTAAATGCGCACCATCAATAGCACGACATCAGTTTTGGTGTATTGGTGCACATTAATGGTGCTGTGACGCTGGTTTATCAACGCCAAAGGAAATACAAAGAGACTGTGTGATTAAACGTGTGCTTTTAACCAGGCGACAAATGGCAAAATTCAAAGGATATTAAATCCTAATTATATCTGTGATTTGAGAGCATTTTGCAGGACTAAGCGATGATCTTTGAACCGAACGCATACCAGCGCAAACACTCATACTATTATATAGGCATGTAGAAGGGATATAGTAGCTAGAGAGTATTAGAGGGAGGATGGTCTGGGGTAAACGTGTGACAAATGGACATACATATGTATGTACATATGCATAGGTAGGCACAAGTGAAGGTATGAGCTGACTATATAGAGGCCTGAATGTATATATACATACATATGTACGTATATGAGTACACACACACATATATGCGAGCGCCGACATAAATACTTTGAAATTAATTCGCTTGTGTGCGGCAATTTCATGCCGTGCATTTAAGACTTTCAATTGCACAAATGCACGTAGTGAGTTATATATACATAGGTAAACATGCACTTATGTATGTATGTATGTATTTGTATGTATTTGCTTGTGCGGCTTATATGGTTTGACTGCTGCTGGTTTGTTAGTCAAAATTTTGTTGGCGCTGGCGGTAGCTGTGGCCATTTCAGAGGCCCTAAAGGCAAACAAACATAAGCGCGCTGGCCACAAACACGCACACACACATACACAAACATATATGTACATATGTACAGAGGCGGCACACTTCGGTCGACCAGCAGCAAGCAAATAAGCGCAGGCAAATATAGGCAAAATACGCTGATTAGAAAACTTCATTACAATGCGCGTACACACAGAGGCACACTGCGCTGCCAAAACGAGTGAGAAGGAAGCGGCGCACAATGGTTTCTGCTAGTGTATACTGCGGCTAAAAATATAAGGAGTTGTCGCAGGACAATGACATTTGGTACATCATTGTTTTGGATTCCAATTAAGAAAAAAATGAAAAAATTTTTTTAAAAAATTTTATTTTACGCCCACCTCCCATATAAGGTGAAACTTAATTTTTGACCTACAGCACTGATTTTTGGTACATAGCATTTTTATGACATTATATATGTTGGTGTTAAATTTCAATAATATCCGCCCACTTTTACGCCCACCTCCCATACAACTAAATTCTCTTTTATTAAGTCTCTTTTAGCAACTTTTTTTCATCTTCGTGACATTCTAATTTTTTTAATTTCATTTTAGTACGAAAAATGTTTATGTACGGATCCGAAGACATTAATAAGTGATGCATCACATCTTCGTTAGTGGATATGCGTCCAATTCTTCTGGAATGATACATCCTATATTTTCCTGTAATCCTTGTTGCGTGCTTCTTGTGCTTCCTCAGATAACATTCCTATGCAAAAACATTACAACTTGCATAAATTAAGATATAAAATTAAAAAAGGTTAACCAAAACTCACCTATTGGTAAAATAGCCTCTGAAATAATTTTACTGCCATGAATTAAAACTTTGTGAACAGTTATGGGCATATAATACCAGCCATAAAGGTCAACATACAGTTTGGCGGTATCCAAACAATATCTATAGAACTTGTCTGTATCAATCGACTTTCTGCAATTGATTGTGGTCAATATAATTTTAAAGCGATGAACCAGTTCTTCGTTTACTCCAGTTGCATCAGATGTTAGAGCAGGATTTTCAAAAAATCGTCTAGACATATTTCCGTCATTTGTTGAGCCCATTCCTTGTTTCACTACGTCTACATTGATACCCAGTATTTGTTTCAGATTGTCTTGAATAGCTGCTTTATTTGCTTCCATCTCTAGCTTTACGTCCTTTGTAATTCTCCACTTTCTAAAAGTAAGACGGTACGCAATGTGCAAAATGCACTCCATAAATTTTATACGAGCATGAAGTGGAGAAATACCGAATTTGAGACTTTCATCTGAAGTATTTCTTAATATCAAGGCATCAATGTCATTCATTTCTGTCGGTTTTGCTCCACAAATGAAACAAACCGCCATAGTTGAAGTTCCAGTTATACTACTCGCCACTTTCCCATCTATCATCGTTAACGACAAACTATGACTAACCGTAAACTTTTTATTATGCACCTCAACAACAGTATTTTGCAAGTTTCCTATTTCTGCATTGACTCTGTTCACTTCGGCATTTATCACATCCGCAGTTTCCTTAATAAATTCGAACTTCAGTGGCCGACAAAATCTTGTTGAAGAAGGCTCAGTATTTTTCCACAACATCATTGACATGTTGCTGCGCTCAGTGAGAGCCAACGGGACAAATGAAGTCAAAAACATAAATTTGTCTGACGTATTGGGATCTGTAAACTTTTGCTGGTATTCACTATGCCCTGAACTACCATCACAACCCCATTTTGAAAGCATTTGCAGCTCGTTGGGGAATTCTGCCACCTCATTTTGCAATTTTGATTTTAAAATTCTTGTCACTGTATGGTCCAGTAACTCCTGTAGACCTATTTGACCGCAACTTTCAGTCACTTGCACATTTTCAGGATAACATTTTTTTTTTGCATCCAAGACAACATAATAAGGCGGGAAAATATCACTACCAATTTCCTTTGCGGAACTGCGCAAAACCTCATATTGGTGCTTAGATAATGAAGCATCGAGAATCAACGCCAGGGCCTTTTCTGGAGTGAAAGACTTATTCGTATCTGCGCTACCGTGCTTTTTTGCGGCATACAAAACCATTTCTTCCGAGGTGTTTTCATAAAATTCATGCAGTTTTGTTCTCTTTGTTCGCGGCTTACTGTTTTCGAAGGCAATAGTTGGTCGTCCGCGTTTAACCATGCTAGAACAGCTCGGTGCTTCTGTCTCGTTAGTAACTTCCACTACATAATCACTTGTAAGCCACTGTTCATTCATTTCAAGAAATCTTGTTCTCGTACGTCTTGCTCTTTGCCATCTCTCTTTAAATTTTGTCACTAAATTTTTTTTTTTAAAAAAGTTTCAAATTTCGCAACATCCACTTGAGTCATGTTTCTATTATTAGTCGCAATAATTTCAACAACTATGTCAATATCACTATTGGTATCCATTAAAAGTTCACATATTCTTAAATAAGATATTTTAAAACTTTCCATTGCAGCACTTGATATCACTTGACCTCTAATCACTTTCCCACTTCGCAAATTAATGTAATTTGATCCATATTGTTGTTCAACAATATTCAATATTACGGTAAAAATATCAACAAAATGTTAAGAAATCAGTGCCAAAAACAATTGCATTCAAAGGCAAACGTTTATAAAGTACGCCATATATTGCATACTTTTGGGCGGTAAATTTCCATTTTTGAGTATCTCATTGTTTTTTTCAAGGGGGGCAATTTGGGGCAGCTGAATTTTTTTTTATCGTTTAGCTGAGACTTCAGGCTTTAATTCGGTATATGTATGTCGACAGCGGTAGACAGCGCTAAAAAGATGCACCACTTTGAATTTGAAGAAAATTGAAATTTTGACGTCCAAATTATGTTGTTCCACAAAATTTTTTGTGCATTATTTTTTTCAAAGGATTTTGATGCAAATTTTTTCTTTGATACATATTATAAATGAAAAATAATAACAAAGTTGAATTTCAATAGTTGTTTTATTGTATCAATGATTTGACTTTTGAGTAAATTTTTTGCTAATTTTGATGTTCTCAACATTCACCAACTTTGGGTATTTCTGGACAAAAAACTAATGCAGATAGAATCCTAATACTTTGGGAAAATAATGTATAGATAGTTGGTAACAAACTGTGAAATTTTCATTCAAATCAGACAACATGAAATTTTTGAATTTCGGCCACAGATATACCAATGTGCGGCGTGGACACGCAGGCGGGCGGCTAGCTTTGACCATTTGTAATTGTAGCCATTGTGTAAATAAGCAGAAATACAAAATGAACAAACAAAGGCAGCAAGACACACAGTTATATACAATTTTAATCTCACATACACACACATATGTATGTATATAGATTCATGTGTGTGCGCGTGCTTGTGCTTGAGTACGCTGCGGCCGAGTTCATTATTTACATTGGATTTTCGCCGTTTGGCATTTATGGTTTTAACACTTTAAAAATGCCTTTAATAAAAACTACAACAACTCAACATAAAATTACAACAACAAATCCAGTGAAATTCCCATTAAATTCAACATTTTTCTCCTTTTTCGGTAAATTGCTCATTTAATCATGCCATATTTATCGCTCTGCTCATTTGCTTACACACACACACACCTACACATATACATACAAAGCACCGCAAAGCAAATATCTGCATGCGTAAGTAGTTCTTACTGCCCTGCCACCCCATTAACGCCATGCTCATTTGTTTGTTTATTCTTGCTCATTCGTTTGTCCGCTCATTGTGGGTATGCTTTTCCGGCCCCACAGGCGGTCTCTGGGTGTTTGTGGGTGCGTGCTTGTGTGTGTGACGCTGGCCCGAAAATGTTGATGAAATCGACAGGCAAAATGCTCATCCATTTGCCCAACCCTTTTGTATTTGTGCAGAGTCTTTATGCACACACACGCACATACTTACATACATACGTTTATGAGCGGACTGCGGTGCTCTTTTACTGTTGCTCAGCTGCAGGCAGGACCTAATGCAATTGTAATTGCGCACTTGTAAACACGCAGTGCAACAAACGTAACACGAGTTAACACAAACACAAACACATACACACGTACAAACATTCATAACTACGTTGGAGTGTGTTAATATCCACATACGCAATGCCGCATTTATGCAGACGCAAATACGCATTTTTACCCGGTGAACCATTATCGCAGGGTATTTTATATATATATACATAAATCCCGTTTCTGGAAGAATACTGAGGTTCTTTCTGGATAGCAACCATCTGTTATTTAAGCTTTGGTTAACTTAACCAAGAATATTTTTGATGTGAACCTAAACGACAGATGGCTGCTGGTACCTTAACAAAGATCTTTTTTTATCATAAAGTTAACCAGAACTTAACTGGCATACGATACGTATGGCTGCTAACCAGATATTGAGAAAACAGCCCCTGAGGAGATATGATAGTCTTAAAAGCCACGGAATCTCACTTTATTGATCAATCTTTCTGAATAGTGTTTAAAAAACTAATTAGCATGCTGGGGGCTTATTTATAATAATAAAAAGCAAACTATTTAATTATTCATCAATATTTATTTTGTCGCCTTCAAAGCAGTCCCCATCAGATGCGATATACTTATGCTAACGATTATTCCAGTTCTAGAATCATTTTTTGAGATGGCATTCAGCTCCCGCAGCAAATTTTGTTTTATCTCTTCGATGGACTGAAAACGGCTTCCATTCGAATGATTTTTAAAATTTATTTTCACGTCAAAAACATATCTCATCGGCAGTTATAATACTCTTTATGAATGTCAGTTCACAATTCGCATGTACAAAGAAACCTGTTTACGGTACTCTTTTTTAAAAACATTCAGCTTTAGCAGGACAAATCGAGCGAGAACGTATTTCATACCGTGAGAGATCTCGAGCTTTCTTGGTATATCCCTAACCCTTTTCAGAGGATTTTCAAGCACCATATTCTACACTTTTTTTAATATTTCCATCATTTGAAAAGGTCAAAGGTTGTCCAGAACGACCTTCTCTGAAAGCTTTGTACCATTTGTATTTTCGATAATATTCGCAAAGATTCTGTTGACAAAATTTGGCTAGAAATACAAATTTTGAGAAAATTTTTTTTCTATCCCAACGCTCTACGGAGCTGTACCGACTTAATCAGATGCTAAAAATAAACTGGTGGACAGAGTGCGCTCATATTTGATATAGTAATTAAGGACAGTTCTACAACTTAGCAAAATATATTTTTGTGAAACAATTTCTAGGCGGATTTTTTTCACAAAAGATTAGAATTTAAAACCCTTTTGAGCAATTTTGTAGTGACCTCAAGGCACTTTGCTATTTTCTAAGATCGAAAATAGAAGTTTTATTTTTATGGCTTCAGAAAGGACTATCTGCAGTGGTCCTAGGACGCTCTCTCTAGTAATCGATCTATGGTATTTACGTTTATTGATTTTATTTTTATTTTTATAATATTAAAATCCTCTAAACTTTTTGTTTACGAATTAATACGTTAGCATGTGTAATTATGATTAATAATTCATAACTGTTTTTTTTTTTTTAATAATTTTCAGATTTGTTCCTAAAATCCTGGAATCTTCACAGCAAACGACCGAGGTATTTGGTAAGTAAATTGATTGCGTATTCAGTGTTTTCTAAAAATTTGTAATTCTTATATTAACACAAAAAAACGCATATTTAAAATCCAGTAAAATTCAAAATATGTCACAAATGAATCTTCAGCCTTCTGAGAATGATATTCCAAGCGACCTCCGTTTAAATTATTAACAGTAAATCGAGATCTTTCAAAAGACTTTTTTGGCAAAAAATATAAATACTTAAAAAATGTAAAAAAATTAAAAGGATGAAAATATAATGTCAATAGCAACATTATTTAATTTTACTGACTTTCTCAATTCTTCCTCGTTTCTTCTTGTTAACTGGGCGCAACATGAAAAATTATATCGATGCACTGGCATATTAAATGCCCAACAGCACAGCGCTGCGCTTACGCAAATACAAATGCAATTTATTGCAACAAACACACCTGCACCAATGCGACCACACACACAAATACGCACAGACCTTCCGATTTCACATACAATTCTCATTCCTCGATACACTCATGTGTGGACTTAAATTGCCACATGAATGCTGCGTGACAGAGCATTTTTCCAAACCACAAAAGCTTACAAATGAAACCGAACTTAGCCATATGGCTGGCCGGGCCGCCACTCAGTCGTAGCAAGGATATCGGAGCAATTTTATTTTATTGCAAATGCATTTATGCGTGCGTGTGCGTGCCGGAACTAGAAAGCGCACTTAAGAGAGCGAGGTACAAGCGTAACAGAGAGAGGGAGAGAGATGCTGATGATGCCCAAGCATGCAGCCGCACATACATATGCCGTTATTCGCATATTTATGCTTTGGTGCTTTGGTGCACACGTTCGCCAACACTCGATTCAAGCTTCTCCATTACGCACTTGTCTGCCGGCGGGCTTAAATGCACACTTGCATACACACTCATATGCAAGCCTTTACAAACTGCTTTACTGCATAATATACCGACATGATCGATGCAAATTTGAATGTGTTTATAATATGACTCTAAGGACCAAAAATGACAAAATGCAATATCCTGACCAGCCAAACAGCAATTGCAATGTGTGTGTGTTTCGGAACATATGTTTATGCATACGTGAACGCATTTATATACGGAAATTTGCTTTCACATGAAAATTAATATGTACTTAAATACATATATAATTGTGCACAGTGTTGTTTCGTTAAGTTCGTTTTCGATGGGCTCCTTTTCTTTTCCAATTTTCGGTTACTCGTTTAAGCATTTCTACTGGTAACCGGCAAATGAGACACGTAATGCTTTGTTCCAAGGCCTGAATCGAAGCGGGGTTGTCCACGTAGACTTCGAATTTTGATATCACACCATCTTGGTTACCAATCGACTGGCTCAGAACGTGAAATTATTTGCTTGAAGTGTTCTCTCAAAAAATCAGTTTATTTATGCGATGTGTGGGACTTGGGGCTGTTTTATTAAAACCAAATATCGCCGAGATCACGAGCCTCAATTCTATGCTTCAAATAGTCGATTATCATGGAGCTAAAATGGTCACCATTGGCGATTACCTTCTAATCGGCATCATTTTTTATAAAATGTGGATCGATGATTCTACCGGCCCCCAAACCACACAAACCGTGGTTTTTTCTTGATGAAATGGCAGCTCTGGAATCTGCTTCAGGTTGCTCATCGCTGATCAGGAAGACCTCTCTTTTCAAGAGCGAAGCGATGGCTCATATAACCAGTCGCTGAATAGCTAAAGCAGCTTTCGTTGCTGCAAAATGTTCTCATCGAAAAACGAATTTTTTATTGTCTTATCAAACTCTACAACACCGCTAGAATATTGCCCTAAATTTTGGGAAAATGATTCGATTAATAGTTGCGGAGTTACAGCCTTGAGTACTTGTACGCTCGAGGCTAACTAGGCTAAGTGCGCCGCACAATGGGTAATCGGCGGCAAAAATATGTAATTTTTAACTATCTAATTTTAACAAAATCTCATTCCAGTAGTCTTTCTAGACAATGAATATAGTTTAATTTATCACTTATTTGCGAATTGCCATTTCACTGACATAACAACGTATTTTTAAAGTCAAATAAACAAAAAAATCTCTTGAAAATTGTGAAAAATATTGAGAAATATATGAGTACAGAAGTAAGGGGTTTCGACGTTTTATGCAATAAGAAGTGACTTTAAAGTGTAGCCTAATATATATTATAATATATTATAAAATAATTATTTTCATTTCATAGGCCTAATTCATGTCAATTTTGACAAAGTTTTAAAAAAAAACCATTTTTTAAACACTTTTACATAAAAATTATAGATTTGACAATTAGCTACATGTACCTACATGGTCTAGTTAGTCCTAATATTTGATGTACACTTTAAGGAATATGATAACGAAAAAAAAAACTGCGCATATGTGCGGATACGTGCGGATAAGGATCAAAGATAGCTATAACCTTGTCTGTTGGAATTTTTTTTTTTTGTTGTTTTGTTTTTTTTTTTTTTTTATTGTTCGGTTTGTTGCTTTGTTGTTATTTTTTGGAGTTGTCTCTCGTTATACAACAACAACAAAATACTAGTTTAGATGCCTTATATTATTTGAACTAATTACACAGTACAACAGCTAATCTGGGGGGTGAGAAATTCCAGGTCGGGGTGATGGTACTAGGTCAGTATAGTAAAACCCTCAAAGGGTTTGGTGTTCGTATGTGTCGTATGTGATAA
>CM050323.1:42169322-42225986 GCA_027475135.1 Bactrocera correcta
AATAATATAATCGTTGCAGGTTTTTGTGGAATTAATTAGTTGTAAGAGAGCATGTCAAAAGGGGAATATAAATGCGAAAGTAAATAGCGAGGGAAAGTGTTTTTGTTGGCATTGGTGAAATCGTTGTTGGAAGTATTAATGCAGCGATGGATTTAGCAATTGTTGCTATAAGGGAATAAGGAGGAGAACTGTTAAGAAATAATCAATAATTTGCACATTTGTCGTCGACTCTATTGTTCAAACATTTTAATTTGCATGCCTTCAGCTCAGATAATATACAGAAAATGGGGATAGGATGAATTTAATACATTAAAATTTCCAAATTAAATGGATTTTATAATACAATAGCAGAGACCAGCTTAAATGGAGAACGAACATTCCTTTATAAGACTTGGTTAACAAAAATTCGTCGCAGCAAATGATAGTGGAGCTTGTGAGGGCTATTACATCGCCTGCCTAGAACTACTTAGTACTTAGACTAGGGGTATTGAGAGAGACAACTGGAAGGTAGATAAAACTTAATCTCCGACGCCCACGAGGAATTCTAATATTAAATAGAATTTAGCTTTAGAAAACTATTGAATAAAAAAATGTCCAAAAGATGGCGCTGCTGATGGTTTGATGATAGTTTCAGTAAAAAATTCTCAATAGGCGTTCACATTTTCGGTGCCTAACGGGCTGAATATTTTTGTTCCGCCTTGTCACACCTTAAAGGTACAATTCGTGCAAAGGCTTCTTCGGACCCATTGATTGTAGCTTAATTTATACACTGGACGGAATTGAAAACTGTGTTGAGAAATCGGAGTTTGCCGCTTTTCGCACTACAACATATTAATCTTAGGATAATATCAAACACCAAATTTGATTGCTATCGGTCGAGCAGGTCCAGGGATATGAGTTTTTATTAGAGCTTTTGGGTTTATAAATTATCAAAATTTCAATGCTTGAAAAAAGTGCCATTATATGTATATTTGCATATACTAAGAAAAGTATTTCATTAAATGGTACATTAGTTGACCTAATGTTTATCAGCTCTTCGCCACCGGGTTTGAAATCCTTCGGCCCCCAGCGCAATGGAACGTCCGCTCCATCGTAATCAATTGGAGATTCGCAATCTCTTAGTGTTTTGCATTACTGCAGAACTGCAGAAGTGTTCCCATCATAGTATTAGTACGCTCTGGTCATCAGTCATTAGATAACCACTGGAAGTTCTAGAAGAGTATGCTCCGTCTTGAAACCTCCTGTTGGTCGCTACATGCTTTCGTAGATTTTTCGAGTATAACCCCTGTCGGTCAGCTTGTCAAGCTCTTCGTACTTACACATTTCAGCCTCTCCTTTTTTGACTCACTTCCCTCTTCAACTCTCGGTATCTGTCTCATCCCGCACGTGTTGTGGTCGATTGTAACGTTGCGAACCCCATTTCCCTTATACCGCTCAGAGAACAGAAGTACAAGTCGAGTAGAAAATCGTTCGACTGTCTGTTGTGATTGCAGCTTTTCAACATCGAACGTTCCTTGTATTTGTTGACGTACGTTTTTTGCTACACAAAGGCGGGTGTGTATCTTGGCATTGACGAGATAGTGCTCCGAGTCAGTGGTAGGACCTCGGAGCGCACGCACATCTAAAACACTGGAGACGTGTCTTCCGTCTATCACAACATGATCGATCTGGTTGGTGGTTTTTCGATCCGGAGACAGCCAGGAGCTTGATGTATTTTCTTGTGCTGGAATCTAGTACTACAGATAACCATATTTCGGGCTCAGCGAAGTCGATCAGCCTCAGCCCATTTGGGGATGTTTCCGCGTGGAGGCTGAATTTACCGACCGTAGTGCCAAAGATACATTCTTTGCCCACCCTGGCATTGAAGTCGCCAAGCACGATTTTGACATCGTGGCGGGGGCATCTCTCATAAGTGCGCTCCAAACACTCATAAAAGGCATCTTTGGTATATATATATATAGTATATGGGGAAATTAAAATGAGAATTGTAGGTAAACTAGAGCTGGCAGCTCACATCTAGTAGCGGGAATGTGGTTCATCCTACCTATTATACCGACTACTGATGCGTACAGAGCCGCACCAAACCAAAAAAAAATTTTTGTAGGCTAGTATTATCAGTACAAACACTATTGAATATGGAATAGTTTAGTTGAAATACAGGCTACATAAAGTTTTCAAAGTTAGGCATTGAGGGCTCTAGATTGGTTTCCATCGGAAACAAAAAAAAAAATAACATATATTAGGGGAAAAAGAAATAACGGAGGATCCGGGTCGCGGAAAGAAAGGGAGCGTCGTGGTTGATTTTAACTGAAAGCCTTATTAAACTTTTTCACTTTGACACAACCCTATCGTCATGATTCCTTAAGTTTCTTCTTCTTCTTTACTGGCGTAGACACCGCTTACGCGATTATAGCCGAGTCAACAACAGCGCGCCAGTCGTTTCTTCTCTTCGCTACGTGGCGCCAATTGGATATTCCAAGCGAGGCCAGGTCCTTCTCTACTTGGTCCTTCCAACGGAGTGGAGGTCTTCCTCTTCCTCTGCTTCCCGCGGCGGGTACTGCGTCGAATACTTTCAGAGCTGGAGTGTTTTCATCCATCCGGACAACATGACCTAGCCAGCGTAGCCGCTGTCTTTTAATTCGCTGAACTATGTCAATGTCGTCGTATATCTCGTACAGCTCATCGTTCCATCGAATGCGATATTCGCCGTGCCCAACGCGCAAAGGACCATAAATCTTTCGCAGAACCTTTCTCTCGAAAACTCGCAACGTCGACTCATCGGTTGTTGTCATCGTCCAAGCCTCTGCACCATATAGGAGGACGGGAATTATGAGAGACTTATCGAGTTTGGTTTTTGTTTGTCGAGAGAGGACTTTGCTTCTCAACTGCCTACTTAGTCCGAAGTAGCACCTGTTGGCAAGAGTTATCCTGCGTTGGATTTCTAGGCTGACATTGTTGGTGGTGTTTACGCTGGTTCCAAGATAGACGAAATTATCTACAACTTCAAAGTTATGACTGTCAACAGTGACGTGAGTGCCAAGTCGCGAGTGCGACGACTGTTTGTTTGATGACAGGAGATATTTCGTTTTGCCCTCGTTCACTGCCAGACCCATTTCTTTTGCTTCCTTGTCCAGCCTGGAGGAAGCAGAACTAACGGTGCGGGTGTTGAGGCCGATGATATCAATATCATCGGCATACGCCAGCAGTTGTACACGGCTCGGAGAGGTCCTTCCCGATTCTGACGGAGCTTTTTGTGTTGCTCAACGTCAGTTTACACAGCCGTATTAGTTTTGCGGGGATACCAAATTCAGACATCGCGGCATAAAGGCAGCTCCTTTTCGTGCTGTCGAAAGCAGCTTTGAAATCGACGAAGAGGTGGTGTGTGTCGATTCTCCTTTCACGGGTCTTTTCCAAGATTTGGCGCATCGTGAATATCTGGTCGGTTGTTGATTTACCAGGTCTAAAGCCACACTGATAAGGTCCAATCAGTTTGTTGACGGTGGGCTTTAATCTTTCACACAATACGCTCGACAGAACCTTATATGCGATGTTGAGGAGGCTAATCCCACGGTAGTTGGCGCAGATTGTGGGGTCTCCTTTTTTGTGGATTGGGCATAGCACACTTAAATTCCAATCGTTGGGCATACTTTCGTCCGACCATATTTTGCAAAGAAGCTGATGCATGCACCTTATCAGCTCTTCGCCGCCGTGTTTGAATAGCTCGGCCGGCAATCCATCGGCCCCCGCCGCTTTGTTGTTTTTCAGGCGGGCAATTGCTATTCGAACTTCTTCATGGTCGGGCAATGGAACGTCTGCTCCATCGTCATCGATTGGGGTATCGGGTTCGCTTTCTCCTGGTGTTGTGCGTTCACTGCCATTCAGCAGGCTGGAGAAGTGTTCCCTCCACAATTTAAGTATGCTCTGGGCATCGGTAACTAGATCACCTTTGGAGGTTCTACAAGAGTATGCTCCGGTCTTGAAGCCTTCTGTAAGCCGCCGCATCTTTTCGTAGAATTTTCGAGCATTACCCCTGTCGGCCAGCTTATCAAGCTCTTCGTACTCACGCAATTCGGCCTCTTTCTTTTTCTGTCTACAAATGCGTCTCGCTTCCCTCTTCAACTCTCGGTATCTATCCCATCCCGCACGTGTTGTGGTCGATCGTAACGTTGCGAGGTAGGCAGCCTGTTTTCTCTCCGCTGCGACACGGCACTCCTCGTCGTACCAGCTGTTCTTCTGCACTTTCCGAAAACCAATGGTTTCGGTTGCAGCTGTACGTAAGGAGTTTGAAATGCCGTCCCACAGTTCCCTTATACCGAGTTGTTGACGAGTGCTCTCAGAGAGCAGGAGTGCAAGCCGAGTAGAAAAACGTTCGGCTGTCTGTTGTGATTGCAGCTTCTCGACGTCGAACCATCCTTGTGTTTGTTGGCGTGCGTTTTTTGCTGCACAGAGGCGGGTGCGAATTTCGGCTGCAACAATATAGTAGTCCGAGTCGATGTTAGGACCTCGGAGCGCACGCACGTCTAAAACACTAGAGACATGTCTTCCGTCTATCACAGTATGATTGATATGGTTGGTGAGTTTCGATCCGGATACAGCCAGATAACAGGGGGAATTTTCCCATGGTGGAATAGATAAGTACATTTGGGGCCCATTGCGAAGTCGATCAGCCTCAATCCATGTGGGCATGTATCATGGTGGCTAAATAATGACCCTATCTGTTAAGTTAGATCAAACTAAACACAATCCACTAAATTTTACTAAACTCGATTTCGTAATTTATGAATTTACCCTGGACAAAATTTTACATTTAAAATTTATATATACAAGTATAGATATGCCCATTGGGCCTAGACATTTATTTTTGTTTCGGTAATTAAGTGGTTTATGATAATTAGTTCCTCTGCATCAAGGTCAAGTTTCGGTTATAAGCTGGCCAGGGCAGCGATATTTCCTTGAATCGACCGTTTGCTCGGAACGAGAATGGAATGGAATGCTATTAATAGTTACATAAAGCTTAATTTATACGTCAAAATTGTATTTCAATGGGATGGACTTTGAAAAGATAACACCATGAAAAATCTTGTTGCGAAGCATGGTTCAGATAATATGGTTTGAGAAGCATTTTGTGGTCGATCAAGAGTAACCCTATAATATTTCATGTCTACTAGAAATCGGCAAAATAATTAGTTAATCATAATTAAGTCTGACGGTTCAGTATCAAGAATATAATCAATTTTATTAATGATTTTTCAGCCAAGTGAGTTCGTTGTCCCTTTGACAGATTGACCATTATTGTTTTGAACGTAAATTCGACGCTGGTAAAATAAAGAAAATTCTGACAAGTCTAGAGAAAACTTTGCATAAAAGCCAGAAATTATTCAACGAACAGTCATACAGGTCATAGTGCTTGGATCAAGCCATATAAAGCACATCTATCATAATTTTTGACTAAAATATTACAAGAGCTGTCATCTAATTAATCTTAATAAGCGCGTAAGTAATAAAATTTGTCAAAACTAAGTACTTGTGCATTTAATTTGCATTTGTTTCGTAGAAATTGAGATAAAGCAATGTTTTAAGTAAATTTTTAGTAAATTTCACAGTTTCTTAAACACTACAAGACACGCTGTAATCAATCAAACTACGAAGTACACTCGTGTTACCGCATAATCACCCACTTCGCATGCAAATTATAAATGAAAGTTGTGAAAGAAAAGCAGCAAATTTGACATTCTATTATTATTTCTGGTTATTTTTTTTTTTTTTTGAAATTTTGAACTTTTGATTAAACTTGACAGTAGAAAGGGCGTGGTGCGAAACACAACCGCGCTTTCACGGGGTGCCAGTTCGGGCATTGCTTTTACTCCAACCATTAAAGCAAATTTCCATTATACGCCCTCTTGGCCGTTCATTGCTCATCAACACCGTGCACATCAATTCTCATTTGATTATAATGAGTCTTGGGTATCATTTGCTTTGGCTATTTTTCAAACTCGCACACCCCCACACATACATTTTTGCGAGCGGAAAGAGGGAAGAACGTAATGCGTAGTCCATCATTTGCCGCAAACGGTGAGCCGACTAAAGAGCACTTGCTCGCCGTTCGGTCAGCTGGTATGGGTCGTACGGTCGCCTGCCGGTTCAAAATCATTAATAAACAAATTCCGAAATCTTCATTACCATTTCAGTGTGTGTAATGCCACGTCGAACTATGAGTGCGAGCGTTTTGCTTGCCAACTTCACTTGATGCTGCATAAAACATTTAACATCAATTTGAAGCACCTTCAACCCCATAATTTGCTGAAGCAACAAATAATTTCACAGTGTTATCTGCCATCCCCTCCGTTTGTAGACCAGTGACTTAAGGCAATGTTCAATAGCGCCAGCCAGTCAGCCAGTCTACTTGTCCGGCTGGCTCGGCAGCCAGTGTACTTGCCTGGCTGGCCCGTCAGCTGACTGGACAAGTAATCGTAGACAAGCTAAGATGATGTTGGCCTCTAGTTAAACAAAGTGCAGAACATTCATCTTTAGCCAAAGCACTAAACGAGATAAATGAGAAATGTGAAAATGAAGCATCACCTTTGCTCCGCATTGTGGCGCTCATTTCAACCCGCACGCAACGTCTTCGCCAGTGCATTCTAGAAAGCACCACGCTAGTTGAGGAAATGTAGCTGAAGCTAAGCATTTAGCTGTCCATTTGCCACTCGTACTTTCGTTAATGTCGACATCCTTATTGCGCTGGCAAAGGTCTCCACTGCTCCTTGCACCACAACCACGACCTTCGTTTGTCGCGATATCTTCGGCGAGCGCGCCGAGCAGCTGCTGTAAGGCAGCACTTCGTACTATGTAAGCTGACACCAGCACGCGGGGGAGCATAACCGCAAGACCAAACGTGAAGAGTGCCATCATGTAGCTTATGGTAGCGCCACGCCTCTTTGCGCCCATACTCGTCGTTCGCTTATTCGAGCATCGATTTGTCTATTTCCCGTCTTCAACTGCTCTTAGCACGGACTCTGACTTCCGCACAGCTCGCATTTGCACATGACGAATGGTTTGAGCTTTTGTATAACATTTTATTTGCCTGTGTATCCATTAGGTTAATGTGCACTTCAAACGATATTAAGATAAATTGATTAAAATTAAAAAGACAGCTGGACAAATGCGGTTAGCCAACGCCAATACACAAGATCCGGGCCGGCTGTTGGGTCTCCGCCTTCGCAGCTAATGCTGGTTACGTAAATGCATTAGCCGTGGGAGCACTGGTTGCTCACATCTCGTTATTTCAGTTTGTTTTCTATGTTGGTCACCTTTGGACCTCGGAAGCGAAAACGTCAGCAACGGAAGCTTGCCGGTTGGCTTTTAATGAAGTGCACTTCGCATAAAATCGCTCCGCAGATTAAATGTTTAATTTGCATTTCGCAATTTTCGCAAAAACAGCGCGAAATTAAAAAAAGTATTGAAATCATTGAAGTAGCTGAGAAACAGAGAGGTTGAGGCGGGTATAAGTAGCGCTTGAAGTTTGCTCCGCGCCATGCCTTTGAATTAACTGCGTGACATTTCTGTGATTAACTTGCGAAAAACAAAAGATAAAGCAAAAAAATATTAGTAATGTAATTAAGGGGAAAGGTAGGTGTACGAATGAGAATATATCGACACTCTTTGCCGAGGACTACACGTTTCGTGTTTTATGGTCTTTGTCGAATTATTTGAAGGTTTTGGATGTGATAGTTCTCTAAAAATATTTTTGATGTTAATAGTAACACTTCAAATAAAAAGTCCTTTATTTCTCTAGTTAGTCAATAAAAAATATTCCATTCGCATCCTCAAATACAGACGCCATAACCTTAACAGTTGACTCTTGCGTTTTTCTACACTTTCGAGCGAGTTCATCGTAGACAGTCCGCTCGTACGACAGTCGATTGGACTTCGGGGTGAAACGATGGAGCCATATTTCCTCCATTGTCATATATTGACGCAAGACCTCGGGCTTATAACACTTGAACATCTCCAAACGCTGCTCTGAATTATGAACTCGTTGTTGGTTTTGGGCAAAAGTAAGCTTGCACGGCACTCACTTTGCTTTGTTTTCTCATACCAAAATATTATATTCGTGAATGATATGATGTAAACGTTCAGTTTCACATGCGAAATTCCAATTTATTCTTTTTTTCGCTAGTTATTGCTCTCATAAATTGTTTTTAGAAAGAAATTCTCTCTGAAATTCATTTAGATTTCTTACATATTGACGCATAGGTGCGGTATAAAGCCAGGACATAAATTTAACTGTCAACTGGCAGTCAAGGGTAATATTTACCCGTTTTTAACGGGTGATTTTTTTGAGGTTAGGATTTTCATGCATTAGTATTTGACAGATTACGTGGGATTTCAGACATGGTGTCAAAGAGAAAGATGCTCAGTATGCTTTGACATTTCATCATGAATAGACTTACTAACGAGCAACGCTTGCAAATCATTGAATTTTATTACCAAAATCAGTGTTCGGTTCGAAATGTGTTTCGCGCTTTACGTCCGATTTATGGTCTACATAATCGACCAAGTGAGCAAACAATTAATGCGATTGTGACCAAGTTTCGCACTCAGTTTACTTTATTGGACATTAAACCAACCACACGAATGCGTACAGTGCGTACAGAAGAGAATATTGCGTCTGTTTCTGAGAGTGTGGCTGAAGACCGTGAAATGTCGATTCGTCGCCGTTCGCAGCAATTGGGTTTGTGTTATTCGACCACATGGAAGATTTTACGCAAAGATCTTGGTGTAAAACCGTATAAAATACAGCTCGTGCAAGAACTGAAGCCGAACGATCTGCCACAACGTCGAATTTTCAGTGAATGGGCCCTAGAAAAGTTGGCAGAAAATCCGCTTTTTTATCGACAAATTTTGTTCAGCGATGAGGCTCATTTCTGGTTGAATGGCTACGTAAATAAGCAAAATTGCCGCATTTGGGGTGAAGAGCAACCAGAAGCCGTTCAAGAACTGCCCATGCATCCCGAAAAATGCACTGTTTGGTGTGGTTTGTACGCTGGTGGAATCATTGGACCGTATTTTTTCAAAGATGCTGTTGGACGCAACGTTACGGTGAATGGCGATCGCTATCGTTCGATGCTAACAAACTTTTTGTTGCCAAAAATGGAAGAACTGAACTTGGTTGACATGTGGTTTCAACAAGATGGCGCTACATGCCACACAGCTCGCGATTCTATTGCCATTTTGAGGGAAAACTTCGGACAACAATTCATCTCAAGAAATGGACCCGTAAGTTGGCCACCAAGATCATGCGATTTAACGCCTTTAGACTATTTTTTGTGGGGCTACGTCAAGTCTAAAGTCTACAGAAATAAGCCAGCAACTATTCCAGCTTTGGAAGACAACATTTCCGAAGAAATTCGGGCTATTCCGGCCGAAATGCTCGAAAAAGTTCCCCAAAATTGGACTTTCCGAATGGACCACCTAAGACGCAGCCGCGGTCAACATTTAAATGAAATTATCTTCAAAAAGTAAATGTCATGAACCAATCTAACGTTTAAAATAAAGAACCGATGAGATTTTGCAAATTTTATGCTTTTTTTTTTTTAAAAAAAGTTATCAAGCTCTTAAAAAATCACCCTTTACTATGCAGTATGCTGCCATCTGCTCGACAGGATGGGTTCGAAGTGTACGAAAGCATAATAAAAACCCGCTGAGTTTTCGGATTTCAAAGAGATGGCGGTTTACCATAAAGACAATACAGCTTTGTAAAACCTATTGACGCACCAAGAGAAGTCTCTGATACTGCGAAATGCGCAGTAAGTGGTAAAAGATGGAAAAGCAATTCAGTATCTCGTAAATATTATGATGAGATATTTGGAAAATAGGTGATAGTTATTCGAGCACTTACAGCTATACTATTTCGAAGGGTGTACTGCAAGGCTCGGTCATAGACCCTACACTATGGAACTTGATGCACGACGGGGCATTAAGAATATATCAACCAAAACGATCATGAAAACCATCGCTTATGCGCATTATCTCATAGTGTTAGCAATGGCTAAACATTTGGAGAACCTCCGACTTAAATGCGATGATATCATAAATGGACCGCGTCAATGGTTTGCTACTATGAGTTTAGATTTGGGTTTAAAACAGAACACAAAAGTCTTGCTCATAAGCACAAGGAAGGTTGAAAAGAGGGTATCACTCACCATTCTGTAAAGCGACGGTATTTCACAGCCGCAACTGAAGGACCTTGGAGTAATATTAGACTCGAAGATAAAAATTTAAAGAACCCCTGGCATATATTTCGGATAAAGCAAAAAAAATATATAATGCTCTATCAAGAATGATGGCCAATCAGGGCCACGCGCGTTTTAGGCGGCGAGCTTTAGTAGCAAAAGCAAAGAGTTCGGGAATTTTGTATTCAGCACCATTATGAATAAGGACACTCGATATAAAAGCACATGCAAAACATATAAACTGCATGCCTAGGCTCTATGTTATACGAGTAACAAGTGCTTCCCGAACGATATCAAGCAACGCAGTTGAAGTTCTAACTACAAGAATTCGAGCGATTGGCCCAGCTATCAAAGCCATCTGTAGGCGTTAAAAAAGAGAAGATAACAATAAGCATCACAATGTGGCATCAACAGTGGCAAACCGGAACCAAAGTACGTTGAACCCACAGACTAATCCCAAAACATCCATTCGTGGATAGATATCTCCAAATCTGTCTTGAAACATTGTTGACTATACAATTTACAAAATTTTGATGATTAGTAAGTTGAAATCCGAGTATAATTATTAAGAATAAGAAAATATTGTAAATGTTGGTTATAACTGCACTTGCTCAGTTATAGAGAGCGCATTCGAGCACTGTTCCGACAAACACTACAACAGGATGAGTTCATATAAAGAACCGCTTCTACGATGTGTCTCGCAACAAATTTTAAAAAAAATATTGCATGAATCCAGTGGTCAGCTGTTATATGAATGCATACGAATATTCAAAAATATATATTTTTCAGATTTCAGTGGTAGACGGTGGCGTATACGCAACCTCTCCACAGGGCGGCAGCTCGTTGGACGCTGCCATTTATAATTTGTAGCAGACACATTAATAAAAAAATTGTTTCCCATTGTTGTGGCTGCACGCACCGCAAAAACTGAACACATATGCATTGCATACAACACAAAGGCGTAGTATATGTATTTATACCCAGTGGTAAATGTTTGATTACATTAAAAAAATGTCTCCAAAGGGAGCTTAAAAATTAAAGTAAATGCATTTGAAGAAATTTTTTTTGTCAAAAAAAATTATTATTGTGCTCAGAATAATAAAATGTCTGTTCGAAATAAGTAAGCTTAAGCCTGACCGAAGCCACTTTTGCTATTTCTTACACAAAAGTAGTTCAAAAATGAACTTATTTGCACACCCTAAAACCATTTTTGACTCCTAAACGCCCAAATTCACCACATGGTTCATTTAGCAACTACCGTTATGCTAGCTGTTAAGCTTGTTGTTTTAATTATTTTTATTGCCACATACACGCAACGCTGCTCTGTTGCCGCAGCTATGGCAATGTTGCTGTTAGCCAGTGTTGCCAATCATGCCACACTTCTATGTGTGTGTGTGTGTGGTGCAGTAGTTTTGCTGGCAGCGCTGCTACTGATGGTGTTGGCCAGATAGTGTATGTTGTTGTGCATTTGTTTGTTTGTTGTTTTGCTTTTCATTATGCCGCGTACACTTCTATTGCAACATTGAGCATTACTTGTTGCAATCGTTGTTATTGTTGTTGTTTTTAGTGGTGATGGCGGTGATGGTTCATCAAGTGTTGGTGAAGGTAATTTAAATGTCAGCGGAAGTGTTTTCGGGCGAGTGCTGTCTCCGGTTTTCAACCGGTTTTTTCCGTTATGTGCGCACATGTTGCATGTGGCACGTAGCATGTATATATATGTATATGTATATGGCAGCAGCAGCACATTTGTGTCCGCTTGTTGCTTTGGTTATGCTTATTGTTGGTTTTGTATCATTTCCCCACCTTCTTGTCATATTCACTCACACAGACACACATACCCACACATGCACAAATGTGCGCTTTTAAATTTTTTTTTTTAGTATATTTTTTGGTGTTCGCCCTCTTTGCCGCCACATGTTGATGCATGCAGCATGAAAAGCAATTATTGCTACCATTTTGTAATTAAAATTGCATGACGTTGTATTGCTTTTGTTGTTATTGCTGTGCCCCTTCACTACGACTACGTTTGGCCGCATCGTCGGCATCAGCTGTACGCGCACGCAGCCCAATGCGCTCGTGTTCGTGTATGTGTGTGTGTGTGCAGCGACGACCATGCACCACATAACGGTTTTTATGCGCATTTCGTGTGCGAATGATTTTTAATTCTTTTATTTTTTATGACTGTTTTGGTTTTTTGTTTTTCGATTATGCATTTTGTTGCTTTTGTATTGCACTTTTGTTTGTGTTTTTTGTTGTTTCTATGTTTTTTTTTTTGTGTGCTTGTTGTTTGGCTTTGTGTTTTAGTTATTTATTATTTGGCTTTTTTGCGTTCAAATGCGCATCTATGAATCAAAACTCGCACGTCATTTGCTTAATCGATAAATGAATCGCAAAGTGTTGACGGCGGAAATTTATGAGCGCAAATTTGCAAATGCTTAAATGAAATTGTTTGTTTGTTCGGGAGTGCAGACATAATGCAGACGTAGTTAGTTGCATAATATTAAGGGAAATGGCAAAAAAAAAATTGTTTTTGCTTTTTTATATATATTTTTTTTTTAATATTAGTCAAATTATCGCGTTTGTAGATTAATATTCATAATATGATTAATATTAAATTTTATAAAATTCCAAATAGAGTTTATATTTAATTACAGAGAGAGTTTTCATTTAAATACAATAAAATAATGTGTTTCTAAAAATAGGTTTTGAAAGAAGGACTACCCAATTTGAGCTGCAAAGAATTTTTTGCTGAAACAATTCCGTTCTTTCATCTATCTAAGAGGTAAATTGAAAAGTTGCCGGGTTATCCTAGAAAAACTTTTTTTTTGATAAAATTCCAACTCAATTCAAGGGTGATTCAAGACTGATTACAGCGACCTTCCAACTTTTCGAAGCACTTTTTGTAGTATGATCTATTCTTTGCTTCAAAATAATCCACAGTTCCGGTAATATGCTCTCTATTCGACGAAAGTTTCTTCTCAGCAAGCATTCTTTTGAGATCTGAGAACAAAGAACAGCCGCCGTAAACCAGATCTGAAGAATAATGTGGATGTGGAAGCTATCCGAAGTCCAATTTATAGATTTTTTTACTTCCGTTTTCTTCAAATGAGCTTCCCCGTTCGGCGATTTCGTCCTTCAAAAGGCCCAAAAAAGCTATGCTATAGTCGCTGTTGATTTTTCTTCGTTTTTCAAGACAGTCATTAAAAAAGTATGCATGCATATTCCAGAGTCGAACCTTTTCTATATAATATATAATCACAGAAAAGTGACGGTAGCAAGCATGAATTGGCTTCGCATCAGTTTTACTCTAGTGGATAATGCACATCCTTAGAAAAATCATGCTATGCACACCGAAGACCCTGTTGGTGCTGTGGAACAGAGTTCCGAAGAACACCCGAATGAGTTCTTTCCCTATAATGCGCAACAATTGGAGCTGTATCCATCAGTTTTCTAATTTTTTGTGAAAGGATTTGGTTTTGCGGGCTTACGAAATCTAAATCGTGTAAGTATGGAAGCCAAACACCCCGAAGTCCATCCCACTCACAATTTTCAAAAGGCAATTTTGTTCAACGATGAGGAATACTTTTCGTGGAATGGTTACTTTAATAAAATATCAGCAGTGATGTTAATCCACAAGCAATTATTAAGACGCTGTTACATACTCAAAATCTCACTGTTTGGTGTGCTCTACACTCAGAGAGTCCAAATTAGTCCATATTTCTTCAAAAATAGAAAACGTCCTAGTGCCTCAAATGTAGGATTTTGATGTGGTCGACTTTATAGAAACCTTTTTGTATGCGTATTATCTCGCTTCGTACCCATAAGACGTGGTCTCCAAGATCATACGATTTAGCATAATTTTTGTAGATTTAAGTCGCTTCTTAACGCTAATAAACCAGAGACGAATGATGTCTTAAAAGACAATATTTGGCGCCATATTGCTGACTGACCGACTAAATGATGCAGGAATTCTTCACTTTATAAAGAACATAAATTTTTGCCCATAACCTTAAAGCATATGCGCTTGATTCTTGAAAACCACATCTGTAATACTGTTACAACTATTCCAATAAAAGTGATATGTTTCCTCAAAAAAATGCATACAAAAATTCTGAAGGAAATGCAAATGTTTTTTATTTATTTAAAAGTACAATCGATACAATTGAGTTCTGAATATAACATCATTCCAGTGGTCTTCACAACTTCTTTTGCGGGAACGAATTCGATGAACCCAATTTTCCAGTACTTTTTCGAATAAAGCAAATCTTTCAATATTGACTTCAAATAAACACACACGAAATAGTCTAGTGATGTGAAATCACAATCACTTGGAGTTCATTCAATGTCAAAATTTTTGGAAACAATCCAATTTTCAAACTTTTCTCTCAATAGTTCAATTGCTTCACGCGCTGTTTGGCAAGTAACCCCTTCTTGTCGGAGCCAAATGCTGTCAAGATGAATTTCTTTCAATTGCGACGTAAAATTATTTAAAAGTTGGTTTGTCAACGATCTACACTGCTCACCAATGACAGTTATGGTGTCAGCAGTTTTATTTCGGAAGAAGTACGGACCGATAATTCCACTAAACCAAAAATCACACCAAACTGTCAATGTTATTTAAGAATAAGTTATGGATTTTCTTTGCACCAGAATCTACAGTTTTATTTATTTACTGCACCACTCAGTTAAAAGTGAGTTTTATCCAAAAAGGTGATTTACTTAAAAAATCCTTTCATTTTCAAGTTGTTCCAAGACAAAATTTACGGTGATTGACTGAAGCCATTGTTCAGTTATTGAGCGAGAACAATCATATACAGATTCAAGCCCAAAACCTTGCTAAAAATATGCTAGGTTTCGGTTTGTGGCAGTCCAGTCCCAATTCTTGAGAACGTCTTGGAATTGACAAATTGCGATCTTCAGCAACTCTTGATATCATCCCTATTCGAAAACCCGGAATTTTAAAATGGGATCTTTTGTACCAGGTTGTCCAGGCATTGCTACTACTACTTTGTTGGTACACTGGTATGTGAAGTTTCAATTCAATCTGTCATATTATTCTTTGTTTACAAGCCCTTTAGTGTCGCTGTGTCACAGTACGTCACAGTGGTGTATGGCATCAGTTTTTTCGGATGTGAGAGGAATTTTCTTGGTGAATTACTTGCACGCTGGTAAAACAATTAATTCTAAAGGAAAAAATTCTTGAAAAAGTACCGGTTTGCAGAAGAAAAAAATCCTTTTTCATCAGGACAATGCACGGTCTCACAAGAGCGTTTTGGCAATGGCTAAAATCCATGAATTAAAGTTCGAATTGTTGGAGCCTTCGCCGTGTTCACCAGATTTGACACTCAGTGACTTCCATTTGTTTCCAGAACTCAAAAGGTTTTTGCGTGGCAAGCGTTTTTCATGAAATGAAGAGGTCACAACGGCGGTAGAAGCGTATCTTGCAGAGCTTCCGGATTCTCACTTCAGGGGTGGGATCCACAAATTGGAGGATCGTTGAAGCAAGTGTATTAATGTTCAAGGAGATTATAATGTATAATAAAGTGTACTTTGAATCATAATATTGTGTTTTATTATATTTCTTATTAAACGACAAAACTTATTGAACAGCCTGGTAAAAAATTTAAATTTATCTTAGAAGCAGTTAAAACCACAACTTTGAAAAATTGATATTTCAGTATTAAATTTTTCTCCACACAAATGAGTTTTTTTATGAAACTTTGCTTTAAAATATGCAAATTTTAAAAAAACTTCATACGAGGTTTGACAATTAAGTAATGAGGCTGATTGTGGTAAACCTGTGACCTTGAAATTCTCTTTCTCTTTTTCCGGCATCCCTCCCTTCTCCATTGTATATGCACCATCACTTTAGCTTGTTTAGTTTGCCTGCTGCGTCAAGTTTAGTAAACGTGTGTTTAGTGCTCGAGACGAAAATGGAAAAACGAAATCAAGAACAAGGATGAATATTCCCTTTTTTTGATAGCCGTGGAATCATCCACAAAGAATTCGTTCCACCGCGGAAAACTGTGAATCAAGTCTACTATTGCCAAGTACTCGAAAGATTGGGAAAACGCGTCAACAGGGTGCCCCCAGACATCGCTCGCAACTGGATCCTTCATCACGACAAGGCGCCGTGCCACACCGCCCGCGTGTCCCCGTATTTGGCCTCTAAAGGGATCGCCGTGTTGCAACAGCCACCTTATTCGCCCGACATGCCACCCTGTGACTTGTTTTAGTTTCCTAAAACAAAATCGTGGTCAAAGGAATCCATTTTGAGTCGACTACGGATATCCAGGCGGCAGTAACGAGGGTACTCGCGGACATCCCAGTCGAAGCGTTCCAGAAATGTTACGAAGCATGGAAAACGCGCTGGAATCGCTGTATACATAGCTGCCAAGGAGACTGCTTTGAAGGGAATGGCAGAGTTGTAGAATAATTTTCAAATATACGGTTTTTATGGAATCAGTCTCATTACTTAATTGTCATACCTCCTATTACTCATGGAACATAGGACAAATAATGATTCGGGCACTGTTTAAATTGAAAATAAAGGGAGGTAATGGACCTCTTAATGTTCATACTACAATGGAAAGCTCTTGAAGCAAATAATAATAAGGTGCCTAATTAAATTTTATGAACCTGAAACTTTTAATGTTTTCACTTTTATTAATTTAGACACTTTTGGTATATATAAAAGTAAGTATTTTTGTTTCCCATATGCTTATATGTATATATGTTACGTATGTATGTGTTTGTATATATTTCAGTGGAAACAACTCTGACTTACTTTAAATTTTGTTTACAACAAACTTTCTTAATACTTTTTTAAAATCCGCTTTGTTTCATTTGTAGAGGAAATGAAATGAAAAGTACATACATACGGACATGTATATATGCACACATAACAAAACGGAAAGGAAGATAATTATGATTATAAAAAAGTTACAAAACAAAATAAGCTGACACAAAAAGTCAGCGAACAATTCAAAGTGAAAGTGAAAGCTGCGCAATTGTGCAACAACAACAATAGTAACAAGTAACAACAAATAATAGCATTAAGTTCAGAGGAAAATGAGAACAACATATTCGTAACTCTATTTGCAACAAAATAAATGAAAGAACAACAACAAAGCATGTGTACATAAACACTTCGCAGCAAAAAAATAATAAAAACAAAAAAAAAAAAAACACGTCAAGACACATTTAAGGCAACGCTCTCTGACGTCAATCTGAATGAGGTTATAATTAAAAAAGTTTTCTTATTTTGTTGCATGACATTTGCTGCCACTTGGCTGTGGCGCCAACTCAAGTTGGTGGCAGGTGACGTTGCAGCCGGCAAACCGAAAGTGTGGGGCGGCGTGTGGTGCGATGGTAAAGTCGGGCACCTAATAATGCGAGCGGCAGCATGTAATTAGCAGCAATAAAAAAAACGCGCACAAACAACAACAACAACGAATATCAGTTACAGTGGCAGACGCGTTGACAGCAAAGCAAAGCACGAATTAAAGAGAAAACAAACAAAAATGGCGAGTGAGTGAGCGAGAGGTGGTAATCAAAAACACCTAGAATAGGCGCATAGTCGCATAAGATGAGCTCAAATCCGTGCGAAAGTTTCCAGATTTTAGCTGTCAGTTCATAAATTTCTAATATAAGCCCCAAAATTCAGCTGACTTAGTGACTGACTTGGTGACTGATGCTTCGAAATGTTGTTGATGCCTGATTCATGCTGACTGACTTGCTGACTTTGCTCTGCATCTCTGCCCTTAATGGCCGCCAACAATTGCAATGGCATGTACATGGATATGTGTGTGTGTGTGGAGGAAAAGCAAAAGTCGGCCGGCGTTTATGGGAAAGTGCGCAGTGTGAACGCTGGAAATTTGTCAATCATCGTAATTCAAGCTGGCCAAACTTAGCGCTATATATTTTCCATGTGAGTAAGCAAAATGCAAAATGGTTTGGTATGTTAGCGGCGCTGTGAACGGAGTGTTATGAAAAAATTTTTAAATTAGCAAAGTTCATCCAAAAAAAGATAATTAAATTAAGGGAAACATTAAAATTATTTTCTGTGCATAATAATATTAAAACTCATACACTTAGATATTAATATATTTGTTTATGAGTATATTTATAAACCTACCAGCTGACCCCGCAGCCGTTGTCCTGCGTGAATTTGCAATGAAAAGAAAGTCAAATTTATCATTTAATTTTTTTTTTTTTTCAATGTGAACAACATTTTTTTGATGTCTGTTCCAGTATACAGAAAAGATGGTTTTCCAACTCGTGAGCATGCCACAAATATCTGGCCGTGTGAAAAACACAGCTTTTCCAAATTTATGCCTCACACTATGCGACTACCTTTAGGTCCTGTTGGTTCTCATCTCAAATGCATTTTCCACTGGAAACGGAATACGTTTGAACTGAAAAGGGAAACCGTTAGAACTCAAAGGAGTTCGTAGAATCAAGCATTCTGCCCCCTTGTATACTATAGCTGCGTCACAATCAGTCGGGTTCTATTACATTTCGGCGTGTGAAGATTGCGAAATCTAATTACGAAAAACCCAACTTGAAGACGCAAATGATATGGTGTCATACCAAGACTCTCCAAAGAAGTTAGAAATTCCACTGGATAATTCATGTCGTATTTATTGTCAAGACGATCGATCGATTTGTATGAGTGCAAGTCTCCCGGAATTTAACTTTGAATTTTCCCAGTTTAAGTCAACAACATTGGCATTTTTGGTAGCTAACATTGCGTAGTTACGATAATTTGGCCACGATAGTTTGGCGAACATTCGTGATGAGTTAATCTTTCGTGAATTGATGAACGGCGGATGGAATTGATATCGAACCACCGGAAGTATCAACCTGAATTGACCCATTTCCAATTTTTTGCGAAGACGATGTAAAATGTCTTCGGCAATTTCATTTTTGTTCGTATCCCATAATTGACGCGGATTTGAAGGCTGATATGTCGAAATAATTATCGCAAAAAGTGTGCGAATTTAAATTTTCTTTCCCAGTGATTAACATATTCCAGCAATTGTGATTGCTGGCTTACTTCTCCAAAACTTTTACACACCGTACCATAAATTAATCAATAGCAACCGAAGGTAGAAACAATCGTCGTTTTGTGGATTGTGTAAACTCTTCCTAATGCATTAGTTGATAAGACACCTGTATGTCAATCTACTGGTTGACCTTGTCTTCTGCGCAACAATTTCTTCAATGATGCATTCCATGTATAATATCATGGTATCCCCGAATAGAACAAAAGTTCACTCATAAAAGTTGAGAAAAAACTCGTAAATATTAATTTGGTTGCTGGCGGTGTTACCTCTGGCTGTCCCCTGAATTGAAATACACTCTTTGGCCATTCTCCAAAAGGGAAAAACGAAAATGAATTGAAAAAATAAATATCCTACAAAGTGGTTTAATGCAGTTCACGTATCGACTGTATCGTTCAAGACCAATAACAGCCATCTTGCTTCCTTTGTTTGAGTTTTGAATTTGGATTAGACAATAATGGTGAATATAGTACGATTCATGTGTTGTCAACTTCGATATTCACTCTTCTAAATTGAATGCTGAATGCTCTGCCATTGTTGTCTCGTGAGCGACGCCGATAGAGTGGATATCTATCATCTCTAGTTTGTGTTTTCCCAAAAAAAACACGTGGATACTGTTTCGTGCATTTATTGTCAGACGTACAAACCGAAGTTGGATTGTTGTTAATCACTTCGTATAACACTGGATTTTTTTTTGCATCAGGAATTTCCGCATGATTGAATGATTTCATCAATTTGATCCGGTTTAACCACCATCCAAAGAAGAATGTGTGCGTGCGGCAAACCTCTTTTAGCCACTCAACACAGTACATCTTGCATCTAACAGCGCCAAATATACATACGTTGCTTCAAGATAAGGTCCATCGAAGCTGTTGCTTGAAAAGTCTTGCTGTGACATCGTGACGATCGCTTTCTGATTGACCGCGATCCATAACACCGGACGTATACCATTGCATCCTGGGAGTACTCGGTCATGTGCCTTGGGCTGCTAATGTCTGTTGATGCCAAAAAGAACGCCGACCAATATTAGCGCGACCTCTTCGTGGCATCGTAACAAATTTCAATCTGTAATTTATCACTTTGTGTGCAACACACATAACATTTTCACTGAATAATTACAAAAAGTTTTGAAGCAAACGACAAATTTGAACGATTCAAATAATTTAAAAACAAAACAAAAAAAAAGTAAAAAAAAAAAGCTTGTATGGAAAAAATTAACTTTTTTGGGAAATTTTCCAATTTTCCGACTTTTCCCCACGAAAAGCATACGGTTTTTTATTTCTAATTGTCCAATTTTCCGACTTTTCCTCACGAAAAGCATACGGTTTTTTATTTCTAAACCTTTACCGATCCACACAGAACATTCTCTGAAAATTTCATCAAGATTGGTTCAGTCGTTCCCTTAGCGTTACTAATAAAAAAACATTCATTCGTTTGTATGGAAAAAAGAAAAAGGCTGTTTTTAGGTGGTTCCCGGCAATTATTCGAATTTTTCTTGCCGTAAAAACCATCCTTGAGCCTCACCGAACATTTAAAAAAAGAATTGGCAAAATTGGTCCAGGCGTTTTTGAGTTATGCGCTTACCAACACATTTTGCGATTCATTTTTATACATATATAAGATATGAATATATAAAATTTCTGGGATTCCGTTCCTCTGATTCACGTTTTACACCTTAAGATATTTTCTTGGCATTAAATTCTGCAAGTTGCAAGAATATAAGATATTCGGTTGGACCCGAACCTTGTCCTATCGTACCTGTTTACTATAATGTTTCGTATGCAGCAAATGTTTTAGAGATGATTCTCAACAACGTTTTCTAAGCGACTATGCATCTAAAACCTTTTTTTGAACCAGCGATTTTTAAAGTGAAATTTAAAAAATTTATCTTTTAGAATATTTCCCGTCTACATGATTTTTTAATTTTTTTGGCTCCCAGTAAATCGATCCGCCGTAATGGACATCCGCTGCGCACATCGCCTTGTTTGCCAGAAATACTAAACATTTAAAATCATTTTTATTTGTTGTTTTTCAATCAGACGTCCTTAATCGTCTTGCTATGCTTATTAGAAAGAATCTTCAAAAGGGAAAACACTCAATTATCGCTAAGCAGCCGAAGATTAGTTTTCCTGTGTATTTTATCCCTTATTTTTTGTCGTGTGCAGAACAAATAAATAAGTTTTGTTTTAGGGATACTCTTTATTTGCCTTCAATGGCAGCGCCAACTTAGTCAAATCAAAATTTCTGTGCACCGAACCGTAGATCATTTCCGCCGCTTTGATGCGATTGCAAGCACAAATCATGCATTAGATATTATACTCACACAGATATACACATACTACTTACATTGCTATGGAGTATGCAAAGAACTTCACTCTTAAACACACAAATTGTATTTACCTTTAGTTGCACTTAGTTGCACGACTACCCCTGTTTACCTGTGCTTAGAAAGACAACGTCAATATCGTTATATTTTTTTATGGAATGCAAATATTTAACATACAAATTGCTGTATAATTTTGCCGGTCCGTATGCATGTGTGTGTATCTGTGTGCAGACGCTGATTTTGCTTTCTATCGAAGCGTAAAAATATATTTTTCCCATAAATAACTCAAATAACGGTTGCCTTGCAACATTACATTACTCCATTTTGAATGCAAGCATATTCATAAAGCATACTTTCAGGGTGTATACACGCGTATGTGTGTGTGTTAGTGAAAGTATATGTTTATACTGCATTTTATTCTAAAATTATTCATTTCAAATATTTTGCATATGCATTTGCGGAAACACGCACACACTCATATATACACATACACACACACACGCCTGCATAAGCAATACAAATAAATATAACGGCAAATGCATTTCCTTTGGCGGTGCGGAAAAGCGGAGCAAATCTGTAAGGAAATTTGCAAGAAAAATATATGCGAGTAAGTAAACAGCAGACGCCAGTTGTTGTTGTTATCAGTGCAAGTGCATAAGCAAATACATGAATGCAGCACACACAAATACTTATGCTTGCATGTGTGTGCGCCGCTGCACACCAGCACACGCATTAGTGATGCAATCAAGTGAAAATATTTTTGATTTGCATTGATGATGTAAACAGTCGTCGGTTGTCGTAGAGAAAACATCAGCAGGAAATTTTCCTAACTTTTATAGTTGCAATATTTTTTTGGTTCAATTAATCGTAAAATTGGCTACTTCTGCTCCTGTACACTATTTCATATTTTCCTTTCCTTCATCTTATTTCTTACATTTCTGGTTATTTTTGCATATTTCATTTCCTCCAGAATATGCTTGGAAGTGCGGTTTGAGATTTTCAGGCGCCAAATTTATTGCTTATGAAAATTCTAGGGAAAATTTAATCTGAAATATTTTTAGAAATTTTTTTTTTTCAGTTATATAATATATGTATTTTTGAAACTTAAATCAATTGAGCAGGAACGAAAAATTTCCTTAGGAGAACTAAATTTTTGCTGGTATCAATTTGTTTGGTAGTTATGTCCTATAGTGATCGGATATAGACAGCTCGGAAAAATGAATTAGTCCTTGGAGAGAGATGTATGCAAAATCAGTGAGTTCGATATTTGTGTGAAATATGGTTTGATAAGCCTCAAAAATATTTAAGCAATCTAATGTAGAGCCAAAAATTCCATTGGGTTTGAAAATGGCTTTCTATACTTTCTATCTAGAGTATGCTTGCTTAAACTTCAATTTTGTTAATCTCCAAAATTCCCTAAAATATAATAAAACATATAATAGATTTTATGTAAAAGAAGTTTGATGGATTCGGACGAGTGGTTATGTCAAAAAATATGACCAAAAGATAGTAAGACTTTGTTCATATTTTAAAAATTTGAATTTATTTTTCATAATCTTTATGGTACCCCTTAAAACAAACCCTCTTGGACACAATGGACTGGCTCAAACGTTTCTTCTAATACTCGAAACAGTGGTGGAGTGGTCTTTTAAGTGTGCTAAATAGCCAGAAGTCACACAGAGCTAAATCAGGCGAACACGGTGGTTCCAGCACGATGTTGGTTGGAATCAATGCAGTATCCCGGGGGTGCAAAATCGTGTCCGTCCGTCCGTGCAAACCTTAGCCTGATTAAAAATTGAGATATCTTGATATTTGTGAGTTCTCTGATACAAAAAAAAAAAAAAAAACAAAAAAAAAAAAAAATTTCGAGCTTGTCCACAAATCTCCGGCGACGATATTAAATTTTGCACTAATAATTATTTTAAAGTATGCCACCTTATCATCAAAAATTGTCTAAATCCAGCAAAAACTATTCAAGCCCCTAGGTACCGATTATGTGAACCCCAGTATCCATTCTAGACTTTTAGTCGAAAATATCGGTCAATTTGTGAAATATACAATTGAAATTCAGACAGAATTTTTTCCTGACAATAGTTATTCTTTTAGTTTTGACTATTTCAGATTAAGTTCAACCCTTTTTATTTTAATATGCTCTTTTCAACGAAGTCTAGCATAGAGCGTAATGCCAAGATATTTAACTGTATTTACATATGGTCTGCAGACATAAAAAATACTTATAAGTTGATAAGTGATCCTTTTGTTTTTCAAATTTACTTGAACCAATTTACCAGCGTTTAGTTTCATTCTCCATTTTTTAATCCAACCTACTACAGAGTTGATTACTAGTTGTAGGTTTAGCGCAGCCTATTCAGCTGTTTTTTCGACGCATAGTACTGCGGTGTTATTAGCAAAAGTGGCAGTCTTTTTAACGGTAAGTCTCTTGTATACAGAATATACAAGTATAAACGTGAACCTGAAATATTTTTCTGAGAAACTCCTGCTTCAATTTCGTTTATTTTGGAGAATTCGTTTCCTTCTTTTACACGGAAAAATCACACAGTGTTATACTATTCTAGAAGTGCATGGTGATTAGCTTATTTACATAGGTATAAAATTGCTTGAATTCCGATCCTCTAGTCGACAGTTTATGATATTTCTTTTGCTTTGATTTCTACACGTTACAGTAGTATTAAATGTTCGGTTGCACCCGAACTAAGCCTTCCTCACTTCTCTCAAAAGCATTTCTTTTACAGATTACGTGTGAGTCGCATCGAGCTATCATGCTATTTATGTTTAGTATTGTTTGGCTTTTTTTCATGGAAAGACCTACGCCTGAACAACGTTTATAAGTCATTCAACTTTATTACGTTTTGTAAAGAATGTGTTTTTGCTTCACTTCACCCAAATTATGGTCGATATAATCAGCCTACTGAGCGTACTATTCGCGACAGCATCACCCTTTTTGAGAATCAGGAGCCGAGCTGAGAGTGTACATGACGAAAGCGTACAAAATGTATATTGTGCAAGATCTGAAGCCACTCGACCTTCCCGAGCGTCAACGCTTCACTTTATGGGTCCCTGAAAGGTTCCAAGAATATCCAAAATTTTTGATTCAAATCCGGATATATAAATAAGCGAAATTATCGCATTTGAGAAGAAAAGCAACCTGAAGAGATTCATGAGCTGCCATTTCATCTAGAAAAAGAACAACGGTTTGGTGTGGTTTCTGGGCTGGTTGAATCATCATTTCCGCAGCACGGAGTCACTTTTCACATATCGCATCAATTAATAGATTTATTGTTCCTATTATTGTTATCATAAATTCTATCTAGACATAATCAAAAATGTTACATGATTCAATAACTACCACTTATCTTATGTATAGCAATTTGATCAAGATTAATTAATTATTTTACGAAGTCAATATGCTCCTCACAAACGTTTTGAAGATCGAGCAACAGCGAATCGTTTCTCACGACTTAAAAGGGATAATTCCATATTTAATGATGATAAATCCCGAACATTCATACATTCATACATTACATTCAATTTAATTGAAAAACCAAGAATATAGCAAAAAAAGCTTAACGATCTTTAAGAATGCCAAACACTAATGCAATTAATACTAAACTCTTTACCAGAAAACCACAAAATCTTTTCCTTGCTGTAGAGCACATATACACACGCACTCTACAAACTTAAAAATTCAATTTAAAATTGCGTCTGAGCAAAAACATTATGACATGTTTGATAACTTTGTGCATAGCTGAGTGCGCCGCTGAGCGCCAACGCGCTACCCCCTTTTTCGAACGGGTTTCAAAAAATTACGAGCAAAGAAAATTTCAAATAATTTGATTAAAAAGTTGCACGCAACGCACGCAAAAAAGGGCTACAAATGACTAACAACAACGCCGGCGGGTGTGTGGTGGGTGGCAGGCGCACAGTTAGACGCGTTTCGCGTGCAGCAATTCGGTGGCAACTTTGTTTCAAAAGGAATGAGTACGAAAATCGAGCGCTGCAAGCGGCACCACAAAGTTGTTGATGCTGCTGCTGCTGTTGTTGTACTCACTGGTGTTGTTGCTATGTACTCGCTTTTGGTGCCCCCGATGTTGTTGTTGTTGCTGCTTGAGGTTTTTGCATTTACTGCTATTTAATGCTGGAAGAATGTGGCAGCACAAGTTTGATTGCGTTGATGGAGTTGGTACTCGCTTCAATGTGGCAAATCTCAAGTGGCTGCAATTGGGACTGTCAGCTGTTTAAGTATTTGTGCGGGGGGTCCAGGGGAAAAATTTTTTGAAGAAAGATTGTAAAGATATTCTTCATAAAAAACAATATGTTGAAAAAAATTTAAATGTCATCATGTCATAAATGTTGATGAAACCAATTTCCGTTCTCCCTTTTATTTGATTATACCAGTCCCATGCATTTATAATTAGTACTCAAGCAAGTTTTATTAGTTTTTAGTTTCATTTTATACCAGTTTCGGCATATACCAGTTTAAAAATTATACCAGTTTTTATTTATACTAGTTTTATTTTATACCAGTTTAATTTATACCAGTTTAAGTTTATACCAGTTGTTCCTTCACTCAATTCATACCAGTTGCGCTTAATATCAGTTGTGTTTTCGATCAATTTAACCAGTCCTGTATTCTGACGAATAAAAGAAAGCCAATATTTCCTAGAAATATTCGACTGCCTTTCACTTTCCATACGCTTTCTATTTTTTATACCAGTTTAATAAATTTATACCTGTTAAACATTCGTTACACACCAGTTTCGATTTATACAAGTTATTCATTCAAGTAATTTATATCAGTTCCGATTTATACCAGTTGCGTGTTCTGTACATTTTATACCAATTTGAAATTCTAACGAATCGAAGCCAACTAGTATTTCCTACAGTCTTTAACCATATTTCGCCGCCAGACAACTCTTAATATTACTCATATGCTTCTACACACACATGTATGTATTGGAGGCAACCCAACTCTCAGGCACATTAAAGACACTCAGACGCGCATTACTGTCACATTTGACACTACAACTTTACATAGTTGTTGTTGTTGTTGTCACTGCTTTGGCGACTTGTCTGTCTGCTGTTGTTGTAGTTGTACGTTGCACGGCTGACATTTGGTGGCTGCCGCTGATGATGATGATACTGGTTAAAATGTGTCGCAAAGTACGCGGAACCGCAGCAGACGGATTCACATACATTTGTACATATAAACAAATATGCATATGTGTTTGCTGCATGCAGGTTTTCTGTCTGTGTCACAGATATTTATTTTGGTGGATACGTGAATACATATGTATGTCTGGTGGTAATGAAGAGTGATGTGATTTTTCTAGGAGTACATTTTTGGAAACATTTTTGTTAGTTACCTGTTTAGGTGCGGTGAGAGCTATGTCTGATGCTTAAAGCTTCGTATTCAAAATTGAAAAATATCAAAATTCAAAATTGAAGCTACCCACATGTTATATATCCATTATCATACTTCGACACGTCTAAAGACTACAAGCTATCGGACAGTTTTTATTGGAATATGAATTTAGTATTTTAAGATTTTGATTAGAAATATACCAGTTTCATACCAAAAAAAAATAAACATATCCGTACAGTTATGGATAATTCGGTACCGCCTTTTTATGAAAATGAAACACTAATTTTGAATGACAAAGTAAAAAAAAGTTTTGGATATAATGCCAATAGAAATAATTCGCCTTTTGAAGGAAAGCAATGAGACTTCTGCGTAAGATTCAAAATATGTGTCCCATTCATGAAATCAAATGGTACTCGGAAGGGGCCAAATGTCATGCATACAGCAGGTGTGGGGTAGTTCCCAGCCAAGCTCTTTGATTGTATCCAGAACCGATTTTGCTTTATGCGCAGCTGAATTGATGTGAGCAAACCTACTTGGACGTGTCTTCTGGCTTATTATGCTCGCTTTGAATGCTTTTCGCAAATCATAGCCTAAATTGATATAGATCGACTTGCGGATCATTATTATGTATTTTTTTGTGGGGTTTCTGACGTTTCCTTCAAGGTGCTACAGATCTATACCTTAGCAAAGTTGACCTGTTCAGCGTGAAAATATGGTCAAATCCCAAATCAGCTTTATACAAAATTTAATTAAGTTTGTTTAATTTGATCTTTTTTAACTAGAATGATTTAAGTGAGCAAATTAGTTAGAAATCTCTTTGGCATGCTCCTTGAAAGACTTTCCCACCATTCCCATTTTCCCAGCATTCATTATTGGATAATATTCAATCGAACAGACCACGTCCAGCACGCAGTGAAGAAAATATAGCAGCGGAGCTGAGAGTGTACACGAAGAGTCGATTCGGTGCCGTTCGCAGCAACTCGAACGGACGTATGGAACGACTTGGCAGGTTTTACGTCGAGATCTTAAACTAAAGCGTCCAAAATACAGCCTGTGCAAGAACTGAATCTTCTCGACCTTCCCAAGCTCTTGAAAAGTTTCAAGAAGATCCGACGTTTTCGTGCTAAATTTTCTTCAACGATGAATAATGTTCTTTCGAATGCTAATAAACGTTATCAATTAAATTTATTGTTTTCGTTGTTTTTTCTTAAAAAAAAAAATATGGGAACTTTGAAATGGATCACCCTTTATAATCAGATTTACGATTTAACCATGTCCATCTATTCGTTTGTACGTCCGTATATACTCAAACTTGCCCTCAGTTTTTGATAAATCGATTTTAACTTATCCCTGCGTCAGTTTCTTCCCTAGAACTAAGTCAATTAGACTCCATGTAGCTGCCATACAAACTGACTGATCGGAGTTCTTGCAAGGAACTTTTGCATTTGTGAAGAGCATTACAGCTTCTATGCAACTAAATTTAACGTTTTTTTCTTGTTTTGCTTCCTTTTTCGCAAGGGTGTTAGGAATTCACATACGTTTTTTAACTAATTCATCAACTGAAATTTTCAAGCAAATTATTTTGACATTCTTGTCACTTATAATGAATATGCGCCACTGCTACTCATTCTTACACACATAACCATATGCATATGTACATGTACATATGTGTGTCTGTGTCTGTCGAGCGGAGTTTCCACACTGTACTTTGCAACAAAATTATCACCACTTCTTTGTAGTGAATCGACGATATCACAGTGATTTAATTTATGCCGTTGTACGCCATCCTCATTTCCTTATAACTACACACGTACATACATACATACACATGTATACCGTTGCTTGCTAGTTATTTTAATATTTTCCGCAGACAAAGTGTTGCATGTGTCTACATTTATGAGTGCATTTGCCAGTCTTAAAATACTCACATGTTGGAAAATTTGCTATGTTCATACTATGTGTGTACCTTGGTATTTGTGTGTGTGTGTATGTTTGCGGCTTTGTGTCTGCGGCATGCGCGCATTATTAAATTAAAATTTTATTATGACATTGCGGCGTAAAAATTTTGGGTCTGTCTGCCTTTTGGCTTCTTCACTCATTTTGACAGTTCTACTCTGTGGCGTACGCCGTACGCCACTGTTTGTCTTCTTGCTCCGTTATTCGCTGTGCGGTTTATTCGATTTAGTCATATGCAAATGATGTCTCCGGCGCGTCCGTGCGTAATGATGCACAATTTTCGGCAAAGCTTATAGTGTCTGTGCATTTTAAATAAAATATTTTGTTTTGCAAATGAGAAATACATAATTGATTAAAGGCATAAAGTGCAGGTAATTGCATTTAAAAGAGCAATTAAGTCCTTAATTAATCATATGAAATGTGTTGTATTTTGAGGAAAATTTTATTTTATTTCATATAAATTTGGAATCATTTCGACGTAAGAGTATGTACGAGAAGAAGAGAATGATTTGGCATCAGGTTTTGACGGGAAATACCAATCTAGAAGTTTCAAAATACAATTATTTTCGCTTTAGCAGTCTGCTTAAAGATCTAAAACAAGTCTCTTATTATTCTCAAAGAGCTCACAAATATTTTTAAATGTGCCCTTTTCTAAAATACTGCTCTGAGCTCATCCAGAAACATAACCTTCTCGATTCTGGCAAATTTTCAATGTCGAAGCATCGTATGACTCGAAATTTTGAAATATTTTTTATATTAGTATTATCTATGGAACACCTTTTTTTTTACTAAAAAATTCGAAAGAATTATCAGCTTTTTGTACCTAAAATTGAAAAACGTTTGGGTTATTGTTCCTAACGTCTCAGGGAAATATACAAACATTTAATTAAATTGTTAATACATTTTTTTTAATAATTTGGCTAAAAAAGACTTTAAAATTAAATAACTTTGATTGCTAGCACAAAAATAAAATATACATAGATGAGTTCACACAGTCGAAAGATATAACGGATTTTGAAATCTCTGAAAATGTCTGATGCCATGCCTGCTTATAGGTCTAAGTATGTACCTCATAAGCCTGCAGGTATAGCTTAATAACAAGTCAGTTGAAAAGTCCCCGACATGACACATCTAGAACTAGAATTAAAACAATATGGATTTAGTTAGTTCTAACCCTCAAAAGACGCGTGTATAAATTTGATTTCTATCGGATCATTAGCTTGTGAACTATAGCATTTTGAGTCAAACCACTTTGAAAAAATTAATAAAAAGGTATTTCGAGTTTCGATAAAGTATTGTTTTTTGGAGAGAAAAATGCAATTTAAGCAATAAGTTGGCTTGATGACGAGTTTCTAGATACTGCCCTAGGAAAATTAACCATTCGGTATTAGTATGCTAAGTTGAGAAGTGGTGAAGTGAGCACCGAAGCACCGAAAACTCCATGGACGCCCAAAGAAGTTATTACCAGTGAAAACCTAAAAAAGGCCACAACATAATTTTCGTTGACCGTAAAATGAAGTTGTTCGAGATATCAAGTACTCCAAAGATATTAACTAAACGTATATATCATTTCATTTACGAATATTTGGATATGAAAAAGCTTTATGCAAAATGGTAGCAGCGCATGCTCACTTTTGACCAAAAACAACGACGAGTTGATAACTCCGCGATGTTCCAGCGTAGCAAACCCTAGTTTTTGTGTCAATATAGCAATGGATGAAACGTGCTCCAACATTTTACTCCGAAGTCCAATCCGTAGTAATCCGAGTAGACTGAGCACGATGAGCCCTCTGCAAAGCTTGGAACAAGCAACAGTCGGCTGGCATGGCTATGGCGCTTATATTTTAGGATGCACATGGAATAATTTTCATTGACTACATTGCCAAAGGAAAAAAAACATCAATAGTCGCTATTACAATGCGTTATTGAACCATTTGAAAGACGAAATCGCCAAAAACGGCCACATTTTAAGAAAAAGAAAGTGCTGTTTCACCAAGACAATGCACCATGTCACAAGTCTGTGGAAACGATGACAAAAATCCATTAATTGGCGTCCAATTGGTTCCGCATAAGCTGTTTTTCCAGATCAGCTCCCATCGATCAGGAAATGGTCTCAGATCGCAAAAAAATGCTCGCTAGGAAAATATTTTCGTTGAATGAAGAGGTGATGACCGAAACGCAGGCTTATTTTTAGGCAAAGAACAATTCGTGCTACAAAAGTGGTATCGAAAAGTTTCGCTCCCGCTGAAAATAAACTTATTCGTAATGTATTTTTGTTAAAAGAGAGTAATATTTCCAGGATAGTAAGCATATATCTAATATGAAATCAAAATACCCAAAGCCGACCGCTTATGCAACTAAAACAATATGTTCGAAGAATACAGCACTGTCTTGGAGACATGCCCACGCCACATTTCGTGAAAATAACTAGTCTTTTCCATACAAGAAAATCGGCGGTTCCAACACTTCCGATGAGAAGAGCAAATGAGTTTTCGATTTCATAAGGAATTGCATGGATTTATGGGTTCCAAAAAATCGATTTTTTTTATTGTCTTATTGTCTATAACATCATTCCGGAGGAGTTATTGTCCTAAATTTTCAAGTAGCTTCTAAGATTCAGCTTTGAGAACATGTGAGCTCATGGCTATCTAGGCTAAATACGCCGTCTTTAAACCCGTTTTTTTCGAAACGATGCTTTTGAAGTCTGTCGGCAATATTCCTCGAGAACTACGTAGCCGATCTTGACGAAATTTAACTCAGGTCTTATAATTCTTAAAAGGGATTTTGTTTTTCGATTAAAACTATTTGACAAAAATGTCGGGAATGTTTCACTGAAATTTTTTATTTTTTGTAAAATTCCTTCGTCCAAGTTCTAAGTTAAGGTTTTAACTAAAACACATAAATATTTTTCCACTTTAGATAATCCTGTAAAGAGTTATCCTGCCAACGCAGGTGCATCTTTTTTCCGAAGAGTTACCGAAAATGGTGCCATAATGGCCGAATTTAAAATATTTTTTTTTTTTTCAAAAATTTCAGAATGTTAATAGTGTATGTTTGTAACAATAAAAAATTCTAATAAAATATTTAATTTCACATATGAGAAAATAATTTCAAAAATGTCTATTTTTTACTCAGCGAAACCCATGTAGCCTATTAAAACCTATAGAAGTTGTTTTCGTATATACCGATAGATTGACAGACAGACGAAATTGATTCGGCTCGTTAGATAAATCATTCATATACTGCATGTATACATATATAGATATATATATATATACATATATATACTAGGGTGTTTTTTTTTTTTTTGTTTTGAACTATTAATTTTTTTCAGTCCCGTCAGGAAATTTCCTTGGAAATATCCTAAAAAAAATTTCCTAAAAATTTTAGCCCTTAATATTAACATTAAGAACTGGACCAAGGCCTGTAAAAATTTTCCATAGAAAACACACTATTATCGTGAGTTTTTATCTTTAAATTCCTAGAGATCAGAGATACTTTATGGCATCGCTTTAATTTAACTATTTCTCAGAATTGTTCACTCTAGAAAAGTGCCCAGTGCAACAAAGTCGTAACTCACACCGGCGGGGAAGTACGGGGCGCTTTGAAAGGGTTACCTTGAAGTCCTTGTGCGAAATCACGTGACATCTAAGCACATACTTCTTTCTCCTCAATGAAATTTACTCTTTGTTTGCCAGTGTCGTGAGCAAAAGTGCTCCAACTTTGCATCAGTACACCCTCAACAGCCACCCAGCCACTTGTCCTAAAGTAAAACTACAAACGTCTGCACTTGTCTGTTATGTGTGCATTCGTGCAATATACAACACTATATCTGTTTGTTGTTCGTTGTATGCAAAGTTTGGTTGCTTTCTGAAAAAAGTCGACCAGCTAATCAAATATTTGCTGCAACACCAAAGCACTCGTGCAGACTGAAACAACTTCCCCCTTTTCAGTACTGAAATACACACATACATATATGACTATCTACACATACACACACGCGCGTACATCACTTTGATTCTCGTATTCAGCATTACTTATAATCTTAGGTTCATATTTGCCCACTTTTAAATCCTTTAGACACGTGCAACAGCTTCCTGCTAGCAGACTTTGCCGCACACGCACTTCCAGACGCAAAACACATATGTGCTGCTGAGAGTGTATGTGTGTAGCACGTAAACTTCATTTATGAATGCAGTGCGTCTGAATGGCGTCCGTCATTTGCAGGCAAACTTATTGCCGCACAACATTCACTCTTGCCCTTGCAACGCACACACACACTCATGCAATTAAGCTCTTCTTCATAACAAACGTTTGTATTTTATTATTAAATAAAAGTAGATTTAAAGTATTTTTGTGCGTTGCACACCCTCGCACGCACACATACGAACTCACATGTTTACCGCTTCAAAGTGTTTTATGACATTTTTAATTGAAAATCCTAAATATGTGGCATGGTTGAACTTTTAATATCCCTTAGTTGATTTGAAAACCCTTTTGGGTCTTATTAGCTTCGGTCACTGCCAGGCACTACACTAAGTATGCTGTATATTTTGCCGGTTTTAATGGCTGATGCTTTTGATGATTCATTGCTGGTTATGAGATAATGATTTTTAGTTGTATAAGATTGTTGACATAAGCTCTGGTGTTTACATCCCGCAGTGGCATCAACCTACATTGTTATAAACAGGTTTCAAACCAGTAAGAGCCATAAGTTCAACTAGTCAGCCGAATGTCTTTTTTCCACGAAGAAGCAATGGCCAGGTTTTGGGTAGAAATATACTTATATCATTCTAATATTCTCAGGAATGAATCTGAAAATGAACACTGGGAAACGGTTTGCACGCAATGGAAAAATATTCAATCATCACTATGCTTCAGAGACCCGAACTGAACAATTTGTTAAGAAATTATTTTTACCTTGAGAAATAATCCATTCAAAATTTTGTGAAAATCGTAATCTGGTAAAGATATCTTGTCACATAAAAAAGTTGTCCATACAAAATTTTGAACTGTCAATTTATATGGCAGCTGCCATGCAGTGGTCCGAAATCGACGATTCCCACAAATGAAAAGCGACTCAGCTGATTTACGTATATAATATTGAAGATGTATATAAATACTATATGTTCGTTGCATACATACTTGGGTATAATAAATTGGTCATGGTAAATAATTTATAAGTTAGGTTAGGTTAGGTAAGTAGACAGATTTTTTAGTGAGGCCACAAATAATCCCCTCGGGCAGATATACGCGCCTATCTATTGCGGTGCCCAGAACATCCGTCATCATTACGCAAAACGTTTACTCCACTTCAAACGCCTGCATCTATGGATCAGAAGGCTTTCGTATGACCAACGCTTACAGAGCTCTCGAAGCCCATAGTTTCACCTCCTAAATACACGAGAACAGGCGTGCGCATGCTGTTTCTATCCTGATGATGATGTCTTTCTTGCAATCTCACCAGTTTTATAATTTCCGACGATTACGCCCAGATCAGGCACCCAAACAAATTTAATATGAAAGTAGCTCGATACCCTGTCAGCGAGCTCAAAACTTTCTTAAAAGAAGTCACGCTTCACAGAAATCCATATGCTATTATCCGTTAAGATCAGTCAACCAGACAAGTTTAATGGAATAATATGGAAGTAGCTTGATACCCTATGAGCGAAATTAAAGCCTCCTTAAAACAAGCCAAAATTCATAGAATTCCATCTGCTGCCACTTCTGCTTGAAAGGCGCTACAATGGCCTAACCATCTGAAGAACTGATTGGGCGATCCCGACGAAAATTCGGTTGGAGATATCACCCCGGAGAAGTCTATGATTTAGGATTGTATCGAAAAAATTTACTGTTGTCAGCAGTCCGAACAAGACCTTTAAAGAAAGCCTTCGTAAGTACATAAAATATATAGTGGAAGACTTCTTTCTAACTGTCAAAGCAGGCAGATTGTACCAAATTTACGTAGCCACCGCAACTGGGAAATTTCAATCCAGACCTTGAAATAATTGAATCATCATCATTTGCTCTTGTCCGGATTAGCATTTGTTGAAACCTGATTTATCGATGAATATGAAGAGGAACATCACAACAATTGAAATATTCTCTTTTTAATAGTAAACGAAGGGAATAGTTGAGAATAATATACGTTTTGAAAATCCGACCTAATTATCCCGATGCACCGCAGGGCACCAATATTTCTGCTTCGCATGGTGTTTCAGTAAAAGACGGGCTAATAACTTCGTCTTAAAATATATTCAATCTGTGTCTGTATTCGCACTGACGTCATTAAATAGATGCTTGACAAACTAACCGAGGATCTTAAATTCATAAAATGTATCACTAATGGGGAAAAGCCGTGGGTTTATGAACGAGACGTCGTAACTGTCTATAATTTAGACGGTTAAAGGGGTTACATGGGTTACAACGTCGCGAAATTTTCACTGAATTTTTTTTTTTAAAATGTCTGCTTTCTTTTCCTTCGTCCAAGTTCTCAATAAAGATTTTAACTAAAACACCTATTTTTTCACTTAAGATGGTCCTGTAAGGAGTTATCCCACCAACGCGGGCGCATGCTTTTTCCAGGGGTCGCCGGAAATAGCGTCGTAATGACCGTGTTTAAAATATATATATATATATTTTTTTAATTTCAGAATTTCTTTGTTAATAGTATATGTTTTTGACAATAAAAAATTCTAATGAAAATTTCATTTTTTATATGAGAAAAAAACTCTTGAAAAGGAATGCTTTTTATCAGAGGAAACTCGTCTACCTCTTTAAAAATATTGCGAAATCGAAAAAATCCAAAACCCAGCCGAGGTTTTTGACAAGTATTAACTCAAGAGTTCACTTTGAAGGCAATAATTTTTTGTCAGTCCGGGTCAAATTTGATCAGATGGTAGAAAATTTTTAGTTTGGCATATCCTGCAACTTATATGCAATAACTTCTTTGAGAAAATAGGAATAAAGTCGAAATAATAAGTCGGAAGATTTTTCTCAAGGAAGTGTTGCAGTGTTGAATTGAGGTCAGTTTCAGCTTTGTAGACCATTCATCGAAGAAACAGTGATCCTTTCTAAACTATTTTTGACAAAGTTACACAGTGAAATTTCTTAAATAATTTTGTAATTCTTAACTTCATTAATGGAGAGAAATCAACGTAATATTTACTAAATACTATTATTATCTTTATGTCCTTTGTACATCCACCACATATTCCAACCACCGCAGCAAATTCTACATTCGACAATCAACATAAATTGACAATAAATATATCTGGCATTCAATTATTACTACCCGCCGTGAGTTTCGCTCTCAACTTAAATCACAATCCCACCTTAATTGTGCCGAAAAAGTTTTGACAGCCTGCAAATTTTATTACTATTTGCCAACGCACGCGTCACGTGTTCCGAGGTAAATAATGAAAGCAAAGAAAAAAAAAACGATGAAAAGTTTAAATTGAAAAGTAGCAAATAAATAAACACTTGGAGTAAACACGTTTGCACCCCTAAAAGTATGCGACACTCAAACATACACACACATATCAAAATAAATGCAACGGCACTCTCGACAACAGCAACAACACCGCTCGTTCGACGCTCGTGCAACTTGCGTTTGGTAAGTGACCCTGAATGATGATGTTACAACTGGATATTTGTTTATATTTCCATTTTTGCCTGAATATACAAACTTATTTATTTTAACACACACACACACGTACTCACACACGCATTTGTAGTTGAGCTCTCAAACAAGTTTATAGTAAATTGGCAGACAGCTAGTCGAAGTTATTACGCCAACAGGGGAGCACTCAGCCACGACAGTCAGCCAATTGGCGTCTTGCGCACAGCTTTCGTTGACGCTAGCACTAGCACTTTAGCATAGACTAACTTTGTGCGTGTGTTTGTCAGGCTTGCAGCGCTGCTTCACTCCATGCCACTCTCAATTGTTTACTTATTGCTTGTGATTTACTTATTTCATGTGTAATCAAAACGTCTGACGTTTAGTCTGACTGCGTGTCTGTCTTGATGTCTGCATGTCCGTCATATCTGTCTGTCCGCGTGTGCTTATGTATGTCTGTTCAGCGTTTTGAGTGACAGTTGCACCCACTTTATTCCTCTATATACTTCATGCAAGGCATCCCTTGACAAGTGCTTTTCGCAGACTTTGTGTTCGGTGTTTTTGTTGTTGCCTGTAGAACCCTTTTCATGCGGTTTGCTTCAAGTAGTCCACAATCACTGCTGTGCCGTTGTATTTATTATTATTGTTATTATTTCTATTTGTTGTTCTTTCGCTTGTAGCTATTTTTATTACATTTGTCTAGTATTGATTGTTCTATATGAGCTTTTTGTGTTTATTTGTTATTGTTGTTTTTCTTTTGTTTACAAAAAAAGCGTACAATCTATTTGCGAAATCTCAAATCGATTCTCAAGTGAGATTGAGATTTGTACAGTGTGTTTTGAGCAAAGGAGGTATCTATGAAATTTTAATTTAAATGTAAGAAAAGCGGAGTTCAATACTACCGAATGTTGTGCCGAACACATTGAGCGCGACACGACATGGCAGCACGACAGTGAACTGAAAATAGCGTCGTGAATCCTACTACATGAACATTCGTAAGAAGGCGGCGACATAAAAATGGCCGGCCTGTACACAAAACAACACAGCTGTCCATTTTGTATGTACACAATTTCGTTGTGGAAATACTAATACCATTCACTTGGCTGAAATTTTAATATTTTGTTCAAAGTGAAATTTTTTACGCAAAAACTAAGTAATTAGGTAAATATTTTTATTTTAAATTATCAATTGTTATAACAAATGATATAATAGAGCTATTTTATGCTTTTATTTGTATGTTAGAGCTTTGAATAATTTTACATTTTACATATTAGTGGCATCACCACTCTACGTCATCTCTCTACTGTCAACTCTACTGTCAACTCTACTGTCGTCCTACTAAGGTTGGCAAATAAAAAAATATATTGAAGTTAGCGAGAGCAACCTGCAGTCGTGTAGTCGTGCAGCGGTCAAAATAACTGTGTTTATAAGAAAGTGTGCACTTTAATATTTGACAGATGTCGCTTGGAGTCTGTCGAGCTCAATGTGTTCAGCACAAGATTATGTACTCTCATACTTTCAGATTTATTCATTAAATAATTTTAGAAAATAATAATTTGCTTAACTTTCATAAGTTAATAGGAATAGGTCAAGTCTATCTTTAACATTATTATATTATATTATTGCCGAATGAACTGTTAGAAGTCGTATTCAAAAGTCGCCTGACACACGTGTTAAATTTGACAGCTATTAGATCATAAGTTTGTGAATTTTATCATCCTGAGTGGAGCAACTTTTTTTATTGTCAGGAATGTGTGAATTGTGTTGATAAAAATAGCTTATTGAAGGAAAAAAATACAATTGAAGCAAACACTTGTTCTGATAACGAGTTTCCAGACACTGCCTTAGGAAAAGCAACCATCAAGGATTGGTAAGTTTAGAATTGGTGACATATGTAAGTACCGAAGACGGTATACGCATTGTCCCAAAGAGGTTGTTGTCGAAGAAAACCTCAAAAAATCAACAAAATAATTTTGGAAGAACGTAAAGTAAGTTATTCGATGTAGAAGACACACGAAAGGAATCACTTGAACATCCGCATCATATCATTCAGGAATATTTGGGTATGTAAAAGCTCCAAGCACAACTCACCTTTGCGTGGATATGTTACAATGGATGAAACATGGCTCCATCATTTTACTCCAAAGTCCAATGACAATCATTCAAGTAGTATGTACAGGAGGAAGCTGTCAAGGTTATGGAGTCGATATTTGGGATGTGTATGGAATAATTTGTATTGTCTAACTTAAGAAAGAAAAGACCATCCACAGTGACTTTTACTATTACTGGACCCGCCGCTATTTTCTGTTCTCAAAACTCAAACGAATGTTTGTATGTACATACAAGGTGGCTCCAAACTAAACAGGACTTTTTCAATCTAGCGCCTCTGGAGGCGCCATCTATATGTCGACTAGTGCGTTAGAATCTGCTATCCTTATCAATTGTCCAGTGAGAATTTAATAACATTTGATAGATTGGAAGTGAAGTTATTGCGTTTTAAGTGTCAGCATGCTTATGTTATCGGTGCGAAAATAAGCTTCGAACAAAGAGCCAACATTAAATTTTGTTTTTAATTTGGTAAAATTTTTATCGAAACGTTTCAATTGATGAAACAAGTTTATGGGGATGATTGCCTATCCGTAGCAGAGTGCACGAGTGGTTTCAACGTTTTCAAAGTGGTCGTACGGACTTAAATAACGATCAACATGGGGGCCAATCAAAATCCGTGATCACCGGAAGTTCCATCGAAACTGTGCGTGAATTCATCAAAAATAAGCCGAAATCATTATTGGAATTCATGGAAATGGAATTGAGCATCTCCAAAACATCGATTTATCGCATTGTGACGCGTTTGTTCCGCACAAATTGACTGACGACCAAAAATCGCTCAGAATCCAACATTCGAAGGACGCTTGTGACCGATTATTTGACCAAAAAATCACATTTTAACCATTAACCACTCCCCGTATTCACCTGATATGGCACCGTGCGACTTCTTTCTTTTCGGAAAAATGCATTTGCCCATGAAAGGAAAGCGTTATGCAGACGTAGAGGCCATTCAAAAGGCTTGCACCGGCATACTGGCGGCCATATCGGCCAACGAGCTAAAACACTCGTTCGACATGCTTTTGGACCATGCAAAAACAATATCAAAGCATAAGGTGATCATTTTGAATAAAATAAATTGATTTCTCGAAAAAACATTTATTCTCAATTCTTAGTATTACATTTCCAAATTTTGACTACATCAAGCACTCATTGGAACAAACAATCTAAACTCATTTTGGCAAAGAGTATTCTAAGTGAACTAAAAAGCTTATCACATTGACAGAAAAGCTAACAATAATTTTTTGAACGAAGAGATCGGATTCCCCACGAAATATGTTAAAAGCGCTTTTTGTGAAATTATTGGGAGGGTATTCTGCCCTGAGGAGCTTCTAGTCCCGAAGGTTTCACAATGGGCCTCTTAAAGACAAAGTTTAAGAATAATCGCCGGGTACGGTATTAAATCTTTACCAGTGGCACATTTAGTAGCTAATGATTTCTCTCAAGTTGGACCTTATTTTATCCACACCGAGAACGAAATTTTACAAACCAATTTTGATATTGGCGTTCGGTTACTATTTTAAATTAGGATTACCGCTTTCTTCTACTTTCGTAAACCAGTCTCTTTTCGAATTTTTCTATCACAAAATTTTATTCGGTACAACTCTTGATAAATCACTTAGATCATCTCACAAAATAAAAAAAAAAATTGTTGCTATATTAAAATAAATATTCTTAGAAGTTTTATGTTATTTTTTTTACTGCATTTTACTCAGCTACCTTGTTATTACTGGCAATAATGGTATAATTATGAAAAAAATAGTGATTATGAGTTTTGTATCCACCCAACATATGGAAGTCCCCTCAATGTCCTTTGATCAGCGCAGTGTGGCAGCAAAGCTTTGGCGCCTTTATCCTCTTGCAATTTTGGCATTATTGAACGCTTTTTTAATAACTAGCTCCTGCTCTCAAAGACATTCTTCGCTTTTAGCGATTTTCATTTTCATATTTATTTTTAGTTTCGCTCTTTTGCGTTGCATGAATTTAACAAAGTTTTAATTAGTCTTGTACACAATAAGTCTATGGATGCCGTGGCATGGATGATTAATTAAAAAAATTTCTCAAAGGCTAACGTAACAAAGCAATTACAAAGTAGGAAGTTTCGCCAGCGAAAGAAAAAAGCATAAAATTTCAAAGCTTAGTTTGGGCGAATAGTAGCTTTTAAGTAGCGTATGATACCCAGATAATATGATAGTAAGCAGTGATAGGGTACAAGGTAGTATAACACAATATTGTAGTACTCGGGTGTTATTAATTTTGAAATTCTGATATTGTCACACACAAAACCTATTTACGAAGAGTTTATTGAAAGGATTCATTGTAACCTTTAGCCTATAAATTAAGTTTCAAATAAATTATATTTTTTCGACTATATTGGCTTTATATTTCCCATCATCATATTACAGCATGTAGAAATGCTTTTTAACTCTTTTTGGTATTGGCCATTCCCACGACTTTAACCTCTACCTCTAATATGGCTCGATTTTTGAGCTGAGAGCTCGACGGCATTCTTTAAAATAGCTTGGATAATATTTTCTGCCTCTTCTATTATTCATGTGTGAAAAAAATTATGAAAAATAACGTTAAAATATATCTTCCTAAAGAACTATTTTCAACTAACATAATTTGATTTTTTTTTATTCATATACCAAACCTTTAACTAACCCAAGACAACTATATAAAAACAATTTTGAAACAAAGATTAATTCAACAAGGAATCCCAACTCAACTTCTATACAACTAATTACTTACATATAGTTCTCATTATAAGTGCAATCTTTAGGGAATCTAATCTATCTTATGCTAGTTAATTAAACTGAAGCTAAGGAAGGACAGAGTTCAGCAAATACTTCCTCGATTTTCTAAAAGTTTTGGAAACTTTCTCTTAAAACAGCAGGACAGATATTCAAGTTTCAGAGACAAGTGATAAGTGATTTAGAAGAAATATCTAGGGAGAAATAAATATCGAAGAGGTATAAAAGGTTTTAGTGTGAAAGGTCGTTTTCGTGTTTGAATAACTTGCTTTAATCTGAATAACTTGCTTATCATATAATTCGATAGTGTTAGGATCATTTGTCTAATATACGTGTAATCACTTAAGCAAATTTAAAGCAAGTTATTCAAACAACAACCGAAATTTGGCAGGTCAAATTTGAACCAAATTTTGTGTAAAACTTATTTAAAAACAACTAAACAGGTTCCTGTGTAACCGAACATTTCCTACCCTTGAAACTTCCCATGATTACACACGGGGATATACTTTCAGGTGCATTATATGGGACTTGGAACTAGTTTTTACCTAATTGTTTGATTTTAGGTATGAAGCTACATTATTTTTAGAAAAATAAGCTCCCACAATTTTATTAACACACTAACATACTGGCCGATATATGCGGTATGAAATTACCGGAAGTTCGAAAATCTTTACGTGGAGTTAATGGAAAGTGTTGACCAAATTCAGCCCATCTTTGACACAAGGATAAAGTATAATTAAAGAGAAGAGATCCCTGAATCTTAAAAACATATTTCACAGATATACCGATAATTTTGGAAAAAAGCCAGCAAAACGCTTAAACAATTAGGGTTCGATCTAGACAATTTTTATACACAAGCTGTGTTGTTTCAAAAGCTCTATTTGTGCAAAAGTTTTTCCGAATAAATTGATTGATACTTGATTTGTGTACGGTAAAGTGAAAGAATCATACGATATTTAAATTGTGCAATATGAGAAATAGGCAAGGTTGCAATCCGATTGCGCATATTTTCACCTGTGATGGGAATATGTATGAGAAAAATTACACATACATATTTAGTCAAAATTGGTCGGTTAGGTCCCGAAATATGGTAGTTCATGAAATAATGGACTGGACCGGAACGAATTTGGTTATTAAAGCTTTAGTGGTATGTGAAATATATGCATTAAGCCTATTAGAGAGTTGGGTCACGTTCACTTTTTCAAAAATTTCCGCCAACAGGTGGTTCATGCAACTGCCATCCTTTGTACCAAATTACAGATAGTGCTTAGTTATGGAAATTTATAGGTTTTCCTTTAATATTGTTTTGTAGGAGTGGCAGTGGTCCGATTACGTTCCTCTGCTTCTGCTCACTTTTTTGAATAGAAACACGGGAAGATACATATTTCAATTTTTATTCAAGTTATCGCTTGCATAGGTGAACCGACTGGCAGACGGACGACGATATTTTTTCTTCTTATTTTTACTTCTTATATACGTACATACACATATATATTAGGGTGATTCAAAAAAAATTTTTTTTTTTCGATTGGTATTCGGAGAAATATGTTCCTAAATACCTCTAAGAAAGCCTCTCCAAATATGAGTTTTTAATTGTAGCGGGAAGGTCCTCCTACATACAGTTTTCCATTTTATCTTATTATCAGAAAAAATATCTTGTTCCTTAGATTTTGTAGGAAACTGAAAGCCCTAAAAACAGGTCTCCAATGATTTTTTCGTAAATCCAACCGTTTAAAAGATATTAATAGTTAAAGTTTGATTATTTCTGGGAAAATTTTTTATTTCATATGGATTTTATTAGTCAATGAAAGAATTATTATGAATGATGATGAGTTTCAGACAGTTTGACAGACAGTTTGAGACAGTCTCCATACTCAATAAGGAAGCGAAGCGTATGGGCCTGGTTGTGATTGAGGACAAGACGAAATATCTCCGGGGCTCCCACGTCACTCTCAAATAGGCAAAGAAAGACAGAATCACTACTGCAATGGAGGACCGTTAATACTTAGGAAGATATTCATTTTTTAAACTACAGTAACGTCAGTATGTGCATATGTAAGTATATTGCTGTGTGAATAGTGCTCGCGTGAAGTCTGATCAACCAGAATTGAACAATGTCTTGGTTTACAAGTGAAATCAGGGAAGTTGGGTTCGCTCGAGTTAATTTTTACAAAAAGGAAAAATGAGCCAATAGATATATTATATTTTCGAGCAGCGCCGGGATGTGTTCTTTTATTAATACTTATGCGAGCTCATGTCGCGATTCCGATACAGTCTTCTTTGTTTTTAATTCCCAAAAATTGTTGTAAAAATGTTAAAGCTATTTCCCGTTATAAGCGTTTATCTTTAAAATCAAAACAAAAATCTAGAAAAACGGTGGCATTAATATTTACAAAAGTATTGAGTTGGTTAGATATTTTCTAGAAAATAAAATTCAGTACGATTTTAGCTTTGAACTACCACAGCTCGCAAGAGCAATAATAGGTTCCTTAAAATACTGAGAATGTCTGATTTCAAAAAAAAAAAAACAAAACATAATAAATAAAAATGTTTATCCAAATCTTCCGTTTTTACAAGTATAATTGCTAACCTATTTTGGTGGTATTACTTGAAAAAATAAAACAGCCTTTCTCGATTCATTGACGGGCTCAAAGCAAACTTTTACAGCGAACGGACGTTACATCGTCCGATACGTCTCAAGAAATAATGGAAAATGTAACAAAGAGAGCTGCGGACACTACCAGTAACAAGTGGTAAACGCTTAGCTACATTTTTATTCAAAAATGTGTCAATGTGAATGACCATTTTCCATAAAAGTATATTAGCAAAAAAATCATTTTGCACAAAAAAAGTTTAACAAAGTGAACATTAACGCAGGAAACCACAAAGTAGCGTTTAATTATTCTAAATATATATTATTTTATATATAATTATTCACAAAAATGTAAACAAAAGCTTTTAACATGCTAAAATGATTGATTATCAGTTTTTTAACAAAAAAATTTATATTTCGATTTGAAAAAAAATGCACACCACTTCACAAACATAGAACTTTGAAGTTTCACGTGTTAAATTAATATTTGTTCTTTTGGTCAATTGACTTTAGACCGTTATTTGACATTTTTAAATTTTATCAATTTACATAACGAATATTTATTTTTTCATTTCCTAAAATGATATAAATTGAAACACCAAAAAACCGACAAAAAGTGCATATTATGCAAATTTATAAAATATTAAAATTACATAAAAATTATTAATATTTAATAACACTAATCATTCACTAGCAAAATATTAATGTTTTTTGACGACAAAATATTCAATTCTATGCTATCAAATTCAATTAATCGGAAGCAATAAAAGCTGTGTGTTGGAGTTGTGTGCGACTCATTGGTTATCGAATAATGCGCCAGTGATTAGTGCAAAAAGTCAGCAGTATTAAGCAATAAAATATTTAACGAATTTTAGGAATTATTAAATACATAAGTACAATTGTGGTTTTTAACTGCAACAGCTAGTAAATACAATTAAGTTGCTATTAATAAATAAAATAAATGCAATCGAGCGCACATGCAAGCGCTCACTCACTGGGATTTGCTTAATTTGCACGTATTCGTAATTCCTGTAAAATGTTTATATATGTACATGCGGCTGTTGCAACAGTGAAACCCTGTAGTGAAAATGTTAGTAAGAATTATTTTGGAAATTATTGTGGTTTGTATAAAAATGAGATTAGGTCCTCTCTGCACTACTAATTTATGCCTCTTTACAAATTTCCAGACATATTGCACTGCCATAGTTTAAGATTTATATAGTAAAAACCGTATCTGAAATAAGCATCGAAGCTAAAATACCCTCCATAATTCCTCAAAAGAACTTGATTTGGAACGGTCTGTTTGTACGGCAGCTATAAGCCATGGTTACCCAATCTAAACAATTTCTTCAGAGATTTCACGTTTGCTTTAGAAAATATTCCATCTCAAATTTCATAAAGATATCTCAACGAATAAAAAAATCCATACAAAAGCTTGATTAAGATTGTTCGGTTTATATGACAGCTCGATGCTAGAGTGATCCGATAACGGCGGTTTCGACAAATTAGGAGCTTCTCTGGAAAAGAAAGACGTGTTCAAGATTTCAGATCAATATCTTAAAAAATGAGGTACTGTTTGCATAAGTATATACCGACAGACAGACGGACATACATACAAACACGAAGTAATACTTAATCGGTGGTCCCGTGGGAGAGTCTTGAGTTGGGAGTAGGTTAGGTTTAGTGGATTAAAGTTCCGCACTCCGGCTTTCGATGCTTCCCCCTACTATAAAAAAAAAAAAAAAAACATACAAACATGGCTAAATCGATTTAGCTCGTCATGTAGAACATTTATATGCGTTCTTCGGTTCTTCGTCGTTTCTTTCTAAATGTTACAAACTTTATGGCAAAAGTATCATGCCCTGTTCAGGGTTCAGAGTACATATATTTTGCATTAAATTTTTTTTACGATATTCTTCAATTTTTTTTACCAAAAATATACAAAGGCTCGAAATCAAAATTTGTGAATTTAGTCCAAAAAAGCAACAAAGTAACTGCTACAAATGCGTAACTCAGCAGTTTTGAACCCGAAAATTTAACACCATCGATTTTATGTGTTTTTAGCGACTTTTTGCTGTTGTTTCCTAATTGCTAATTCATGCTCTATTCTCTCACTCAACGCTGCAGCATAAACAAATATTTATTTAATTTTGTTATAAAAGCGAAAATAAGCGCAATTTAGACAAACTCTATTTATTTTGGGAAAATGTATGCTACTGTTACATTTACAGCATTGTTAATACAGTGGCGTAAGTAATAATAGCTTCTTAGAAATGGAATATTTTATAATAATGTGAAGAAATGATTAAGCAACGTACTATATTAATCAAAAATAACTCCTTTCAAATAAATTTTAATACTAAATTACTTATTTTACAAATATTTAGATATTAGAAAAATACCATTAATTCTAGCAACAGTGTTTCCTTTTAAAAATTTATTTGACATTTTATTATTTCCAATACTATTTTCTATAGAATTTGTGTTCGGGGAGTTATATCCACTTGTATATTTCAAAATATCGATTTTTTTCATACAAATTATCTAATTGATATATATTTGAGAATATTCCCCGATAATTTGAAGTTTATCCAGCATACTATTCCGGAGATATGAGCATGTTCGTATGAATTTTTTACTTCTTAAACCTTTAACCGCCTTTTCTTCGAAACGATGTTTTTAAAATCAGTTAACAAATTGCTTCGAAGCGGCTGAAATTAGATTTTTTTTAGGTAATGTTTCAATAAATAAATTTTGACAATAATTCCGATTTTGTAAGCCACTCTATAGTGAAAATTTTTTCATAAAAACCATTTCTTGGGAAGCTGCAATTTTCTCCATAATAAAAATTTTTGCTGTTTCTTTGATTATTGGCTATATTCGTCAATAATATGAATACTATTTTTTGGTTTTTGGATTTCAGATAATTTGAAGCAGAAAAGTCATGCTCGTCGTCAGACACTTGTTTTTCGGAGGTCTCCCTGGAGGTTGGCTCCGAAAAATAAGGAATCCAAGATTTTGAAAAATAAATCAGCAACTATTAAAGTATATGAAATTATATTAAAGTACACTATTTAATATATGTAGTTATAAAAGAAAATTCTTCTAAAACCAATATTCACATAAATTGTAACTTTTTCTAACTTAGAAATGGATATAACTCCATAAAGGGATCGTCTCAGTGTGAAATTTTCGAAAAACCGATTTTTTGTTGCATTAAAAAACTGTATACACTCTAATAAATATTCTGAAATATTTTTAAATCAAAATTCGAATTAATACGGCCGCTAGAGTGTATCGTGTAGAAAGGGAACAGAGTGGGGAACGCTACAACTCCAATGTTTACGGGCGTTTTTCTCAGAATGGTGTTTTTCAAAACGGCTTCCACTTTAAAAGGAAGAGCTTTGAAGATATCTAGTTCTAATTTAGAAAGAAATTTCTAACGTCATTCGCTATCGCGCTATAGAGACTTTTTTCTTTGAAATCTTCCTATCATAAGAAAAACTGTCGAAAAAAGGGCCAAATTCGATACTTTTGTTAAAACTGCTGCCATTTTGTAAAATTTCAAACAAAAAGCTTCCATAGCACAATAGCGCTTTTCCTTTTGATTAATAATCTTTTTGAAAATTTTGTTCTAGATCAATCGCGAAAATCAGTGATTCTTCGGAGCGTCACACTAAGACTTAGAAAGACTTTAATCAAAGGGATGAAGATATGCTAAATCAATCACTAGCTTTCCCCTTTTCGTATTGCTATGTAATGAATCTGTAATTTTTAAGTTTTGAGTTTTCTCAAACAAAAAAGCGGATCCGTTCTTGTTTCTAAATCGAATTAAGATTTATAAGCTATAAGTATATGAAAATGTCAAAGCCCTCATATAGAACAGACTGATCGGTATATGAAAACTAACTATAACACCAATCTTTTTAACATTACATATTCGTATTCGGCAGTGGCATTGATATGCCCGAGAAAAATACTTCAAATAGTTTCACCATAAATAATTTTACCAAACATCTTCCAACCTTTCACTAGACAAAATTTCTTTAACGAAAATATTCCGCTAAATAAGTTTTAAATTTATGTATACATTTTGCAAAAAGCTTTGTATCATATTTAAAAAAAAAAAAATATTTAAAATAAACTTAGTGTATTTTGTAAAAAAAAATGTAAAACGTATTTAAGAAAAATAATATTTATTGTAAGTACATTTCGTAAAAAAAAAAACAAAGTTAGATCATAATTAGTATATTATAATATCAAAAAATTTAGTCTCCCAATTTTTTATATATAAACTAACTGAAATTTATATTCTAAATTCTCATAATTTCCTCGCCAATATAAGGTACATACGCTTAGTATATGAGCATATAACATACATATATGTCTTTATACATAAATCTAACTCAGCACGTTCAACTTATTGTTGTTATTGTGCATATTGCGCTCAATATAGTCACCTGAAACAAGTAAAAGCGATTTGATATTTTAAATAATTGACGGTATTTACTTTTAAAGCTATTCATTGGATTGGCTGGAAAGCAGGCTGACAGGTGAGGTTAAAACAAGCATACATAATTGTGTACATAAATATAGAGAAAGGGCAAATATTGTATTTATATAGTTCATAAACTAGTGATGCTAAAAGTATAAGAGTTGAAATTGTTGCGAAGTGACATTTATTGATCACTTTCATTTTCAACAAAAAATATTGCATTATAAATTCACTAAAACAAATAATCTAATTTAAATTTTAAAGCCAAAAAATAAATGAATTTGAGAATATAGCGACCAAAATAATGATTAAATTTTTTCAATAAAAATCAAACATTCCTTTGACAGCACTTTTACTGGTATTTCTGACATAATAAACAAATATGTATTCAGGTAAGTTAAGTAGATTAAGTTCTGTATATTTAATATAATTATATTCTTCGAAATCGTAAGCCACTTATTTATAAAATTTTCTAGCTCACAAGAAAAAAACAGTTTTTAAATTTACATAGGTATACATACATTTGTATATGTAAAAATTAAGTAAAATAAAGAATTAATTTTTCGACTCACCCTTTCATTCGTTTGCCTAGTGTCATCAAGTTCTTTCCTACAACGTAAACCTGAAATTAGCAAATTTTCAAACCATTTTAAATAAATTGGGTAAAATAAAAAAATTATCATACGACTCACTTTTTTATTCTCTCGCGCAGTCTCTTCTCTATAGTGCATATGCATAAGTCATATGATTGCCTCTCTCCGACCTCAGGCTACTTACGTTGTGGCGGCCATTTCGTGTAACTGCAAGAAGCTGCGCAGCATACAATTTGCACGAAAATTCTTCTTCACACATACATATTGAATACTTTTCATTTAAAACATCTACCTTAAATACACATAATTTCTTTACTAACATCATAAAATATATCACTATTTAACACCTTAAAACAATAAAAAATAATATAACATAACACACTATCACAATAGTTCCGGTCTCTAAACAAAAAAAACACATCCAAAGCTGTTGCCAGTTAAAGTAGAACTGCAGCAAGGAACTTCCTATGGAAAGAGGAAAAGATTATTCGTTTCACGGGAAGTGGGCATCATAATGAACTTGGCCAATTACTTAGCCAGCTGACTTCGGTTTAGATAAGTAACGCTTAAAAGTATGCAATAAGAAATGTATCGGGGCTGGAGTTGGTTAATTAACTTAATAGTGGGATTTTACGAAATGAATACACATGAATGTATGTTTCCAAGGGAATTTGCAACAAAGTACACTCAAGGAATACAATCTATCCTACAGCGATGAACAAAAAAAAAAATAGAATCAAAAGTTTTGATTTGAAACGATGCACAATTTTTTTTTTTAATTTTTCAGATTGTGCGTCCAAAATTTACAAGGAATTGGTCACATGCAAACTTGTTGAATACGTCACAAAAATGTGTTCTTGATTCCTTAAAATTTCCGAAAAAGGTTGAAAAAAATAGGCTGACCACAAAAAATGACTTTGGAAGTCGATCAAAATACTGCAAGTTTGTCGATGAGCGATCCGTTTAAGGTCGCTTAAGCGATTTAATAAGAAAAAAGGAGAATCAGAAGCAAAAATTTCTTTAAGAACAGTAAGAAGACGACTAGTGAAGAAAAATATCTTTGGCACATTCTCCCGAAAGGTGGCAATGCTGAGAAAACGGCATAGATGTAATTGTATTCAGTTTGCAAAACGACCAATTAATTAGGGTGGAGCTGAAATTTCAAAAAAAAACACAGGTTCGACATGTTATGATCTGAATTTAAAATTAATATGATAGGGCATTATAGACGTTCAAAAAACAAAGGAATATGCAGCTGCTGTACGACACGCTTATTATAATGATTGGTTACTGTTTCTTGTACTGTGATCAATAAATGTGAATTTTTAATTTATACTTAGCGCGTTTTTCGAAACGGTACATTGTTTCACGTCAAAAAATATTCAGTTGTATTCGAGACACGCGTCGTTTTATGAGGTTCTAAAAGTGAATGCTTCGATTTTTGCTATTTCTGCATTTATTGAACAAAGAAATGCGATAATGCACCATCTCATACCGCAGTGGTTATTCGTGATCACTCCGAGACACCGTTTTGACTCAATTGAGGATATAAAAGCTGAATCGAAGAAGATGATGATTGGCATCATTACGGCCATCACGGCGGAGGAATTTTCCAAGCGCTATGATGACTAGAAAATTCGTTGCCATAAGTGTATTGCAGCGGGTGAGCATTATTTTGAAGCAGATGAAATGAACAAAATTTTCCTTTCAATTTGATCATAAATATCATTAAATTTTAGATAAGGTCATACTCCGAAATGCCGAAAAAATTAAAACTTTTAAAATTGTTAAGGAAAATATTGGACCCGTTAAACCGAAAAATAAGACAAAACTCTGACAGAGAGTTTCAAAGTTTGGTATTTTATTTCACAGAACACTTTCCGTAGCATAATTAGGTCTATGCCTAGAAGGTGTGCATATGTATTAGACGATAAAGGCTAACAATTTTTATTCTCTTGCAACCAGTTGCTATAGAGTATTATAGTTTTGTTTATCTAACGATTGTACGTATCACCTAAAACTAAGCGAGATTGATATAAGTTGCATATATGTAAATGATTAGCATGACAAGGAAAACTGAAGTCCTGTTGACTGTATGTCTGTCCGTCCGTCATCCGTCTCTCCGTCCGGTCGTGCAAGCTATGACACAGTAGCAAGGGGCACCTGAGGGAAATTTTCTTTGAAAAAGTTGGCGTGGCGCTGCCCTCTAATAAGTTTAATGTATATATCTCTTAACCACTTGGCCTGGCACCGTCCACTTTTTAGTGAAATCCCATATCTCGAGACCTGACTGACCGATTTCGATGTAATCTGATCTTACAGCATGAAAATGAACGTAATAGAACAATAATCACACATACTTTCCATATAGCACAATTTTGAATTACACTTGATTCGTTCAGTTTTCAATACACAAATCAAGAAGCAATAAAATTAATGGAATAAAACTTTGCCCAAATAATGCCTTCAATGTGTGCCACCTTGTGACAAAAAATTGTTTAAATCCAATAAAAACTGGTCAAGCTCCTAGGTACCGAATATTTAGACCTCGGTACCTATAGTTCACTTTTGATCAAATGTCAGACAATTTGTGATATTTATAACTAAAATTTAAGGATAATCTTTCTCTATTAATAGTTTGTCAATTTTTATTTTAAACGAAATGGTCTGAAACGAGTCAGTAATTCCTTTATACCCCATATATTTACTTAATATAAAGATATTCAAACTTCCGGATAACTTTGTACTGCATATGTCGGTCAATATGAGAGTTATCCCAATGAAACTAAGAGAGTGTGTTTTACTCATAACAGTGTAGCTTTGTGATTGAAATAGATAAATTTGGAAGTAATTTTAAAGAATATAAGAGAGTAAGAGTTCCACGGACACACGGCAGATGGACAGGCAGTCATCCGAAATTCAATTCGATTCTACTCCTTACTGGTCATTTTGATATATTTTACGTATAATAAATTGAGAATCGAAATGAGCTTGATGTTATAGAGGATATACCTAAGATTTAGACGAAACCTCCACCTGATTCATTGCTATGCTTCTTATTCTTCACTAATATTTTTCAAAAATTTTAACTGAACTTATGGTTAGTTAGTCCTAATGTTTTCATGCGCACTCTTCCTACACCTCAAAACTCATGCTAGTAGAATCTAAATAAATCATGAAAATAATTTGAAGCGCATGAACACTTAAGTGGATGTGGATTCAGTTTATTTTCGTACGTTAAAATCACAAAAAAAAAATGTGAAAAACGCATTTTCGCATTAAATTTAAACAAATCGGAAGCACTGGACATTACGCATACGCTCCCAGTGGTACGATCTTGGGTGATTCCGCATAGACTGAGTGACAAAGTGACGACTGACTGTGCGAATTGTGCGAACCAAAGTGTGTTTGCGAATTTGTAAATAATTCTTACATTCATTCACAGTTATTTTTAGATAAGCATCAACTTGATTTATTTGCGCAACACTTGGGCTGCACGCAGCATACACACACACACGCGCGCGTCCCAACAGACACTAATGCGCGTAAATGAATGCATACACACAGGCGCCGGAGCTGACGATGCTGATAGTCAGCTTGGCAACCAAACTGTTGTCGAAACGGCTGGGCGAACGCTTTTTCCATTTCCGTTACGTATTTCAATGAGCATTTGCCCAAGTGCGACGTTTTTTCTTTTTTCCCTTGCTTCAGTTGTGTGGAAATAATTTACATAAGGATAATAGAAAAAATTAAATTGATTTTAAATCATCAAGTGACGGTGGGGGCGACAAGTGAGCTGAAATGGATTTGTGTATATGTATATGTGTTTATGTTAGTGTGAAAGTGCATGAGACGGTTATGCGAAAAAAACTAATATGAAATTGTATAATTATATTTGTATGTGTGTGCGTGTGTGTGAGTGCTTGTTATGACAGTTGACAATGCAAAGTTGGTGCAAAAAATAGATTATCATATAAATAAGCAGGCGAGCGCTTGAAGCTGACGAGCTTATTGCAGGCTGTTCCCAATCTTTTGTGCGAATAAATTAAAAAATACAAAAAAAAATATTTTACTATTAACAACAAAAGCGCATAAGCGAGCATTTAAAAACAGAATTAAAGCGCGCACATGCATATTAATACATTAGGGTGGGTCAAAAAAAACAAATATTAATTTTTGGCTTAAAAGCTCATATTTGGAAAGATTTTCAAAGAGGTGTCTAAGAACCAGATTTTCAGAATAGCAAACAAAAAAAGTTTTCTATTCGTTTTTACCCACCTTAATATATGTAAATATATATACAAATTAATATAAATGCATGTGTGCTTGTGTCAGTCTTCATGCATTGGTCAATTTATGTGTGTGTTTGGGTCCATGAAATGGCATGCAATGGAAATTATTATTTTTTCTCTTTCCTTTTTCAAACATTTCGATTTGCCATACGCCACACTTGTTTTGTTGTTGCTGTTGTTGGCCAAACACAGCGCTACGCGTACATCAATCGGCGCTGCCACAATCACAGTCTTTCGCTGAATGAATGGTCTCAAAGGCTGGCTGAATGTCGTTCGTCAATGACATTTAAAATCCACTCACAGCTCACAAGTGGCGCGTGTGTGCGTGTATGTGTGATTGCATTGTAATTTACCGCAAATGTCACAGGCTTGCCACACGTGCGCCTTTTGTACGAATACCTCTATCTAGGTATCTCTACATACATACAAGGTATATGGTGTGGGCTTGTGTTTGTGTGGCATTGTCTGTTGTTGGCGATTTTGCATCGCTCACCAGCGGCCATCGCTTAAATCCTTTGACAGCAGTTGCATTCGTTGTGAATATTCATTGATGGGCATTCACTAACCACTGTGGGTGAAAAAAGCGCTGCGCCATTGCTTTTTTTGTTTTTTTTTTTTTCTCAAACATGTTGTGCCACAGTAGTCACTGGATATTTGTATGTATTTTTAGATAAAAAGTTTGGCAAAATTATACCGCTAAGCCCGCCTAGAGTACAAGTACGTCGTCTGCTTTTAGATACCACAGTAGCACGACAATGGCAGGAACGGACTGGCAACAGTTTGCCCTCAAAAGCAAAGCATTCAAATTGGATGTTTTACTATATTTAGAGGTGGTCAAAAGGGCTGGATCAAGGTTTCATTTGATTTGTGATAAAGATTGAGCTTACTAAGGCTCCTCAAATAGCCCAGTCTCGAGCGGAGCTTACTGATAGCCGGCGCTGTCCGTAATATAATAGCCTTACTTTCGTAGCGTAAGCGACCTACTAAGTACTCGTGGGTGCAAAGTATGAACCCATACCAATATAACGATACCAACATAAAAATCAACAGTAAGGCGGAAGGAACTGGTTATTCCGTAAAGAGAACACCGCATGCAATACAAAGACAAGATCTAAACTTGCAAGATCTAGAAAGGAATGGTTCTATCTACCGAGCTGAAGCTAAGCCTAGCGCCAGAAAAACAATATCACACAGCCGGAAGCAAACATGAAAGACAAAAAATAAATGACAAAGAGAAGTCTAACTGCTAGCGGTGCAGCAACTATAAAATGTCCAGTTTTTATGGTCAATAGCCCAGCAAAAGCAAGTTATGCAAAGAAGCGTCGTGCTGCCCACCTGCTCAGAAGAGTTCAGCGTCATCTCCGAATAACTGAGGAGAATAGCTCCAGGAGTCCATTGATTGCGCGAAAGCCGTTCTACTCATTTTTTGAGTTTGAACCACCAGCAATGGCAACCAAGAGCCTGAGGCTAGCTCAATTGGCTAAGCCGTCAGCTAACAGCCCGAAGACAAAGGGTGTGACACCATGAAAATCATTTCCTGACACTGCATTATCATTGGTGTACTAGATGGGGAAAATTCTGAAAGAAAAACTCCCAGATGCCTAAGAAAAAGGGTGCAAGCTGAGCTGACAAACAAGGAGTTTGATCCACCACCGAATTTTGTCCGTTAACGTCATGCACGGATTCCGGCAGGTAATGAAGCAAAATGATTCCGAAAGATGGGTGGAACTTTACAAACCACTGTAGCCAAAATTGGAAAGGTATAACCTGGAGGAATGCTACCAGCCTATGTAAATGTGGATAATCTTAAGTTTAAGGCATTTAGATTGAGATTGGATTAGACGTCAGTAACGAGTAAGTATTGAAGAATCATTTGTATTTGATTTAATTTAATTTTATATACTTATATTTTATTTTATTTTATTTTACTTTACTTTAAAAGGCGACTTGTGGAACATCATCTACGACGCTATACTAAAACTCGAAATGCCAGACGAATCATATTTACTTGGCTAAGCAGATGACATTATAGCATTAGTTATAACATAGATACGGAAAAAACGCAAATAAATCTTAATCAGGACATGATACGGACGCAAGCATGGCTCGACTCATACAACATCCAGTTTGCTGCGGAAAAAAGCAGAGGCACTACTGCTAAGAATAAGCAAGCGACGACTGTTCTACGGAGTTGAGCAAATGTGCTTAAAAATGAAAACCCGCGTAAGGTAGTGGCCAGAGTACACTACACGGCAGTCCTCAATGTTGCATCAGTCTACCGAACAGTATCAGATGATACAATATTACTTATAAGCGGTAATGCCCGAATTGACCTTCTGTAAATTTTGAGAAGTCGACTTTTACACAACTCATCTGTTATCCGGTCACGGAAACTTCAAAAAGTACCTCCATAGAATGGGTAAAGGCGAAGTGCCGTCATGCCTGTACAGCGACACAACAGAAGACGACGCTGAAGGGGTTTTCAGTGACCTGCAAGTGACACATACCACTGAGACGACAGCACTGATGATGCGGGAGGCATTTTGCACCCCTTCATCCAAAAACAAAATTATTTTATTTTATCACATTTTATTATATTATTTTGTGTTTTTTTTTTTTAATTTTGCGCAACTTTTAGAGACAACAGACTTCCAAGTGATAAATTCCGAGAAATGGACAGCAAGTTATGCAATTTTAAGCTTTAAGTAAGAATTCGAAAAGATCCCATGTTCAGCCCTTCTATAAGAAGCAGGCGCATTAAAGCAAGAAAGTTGCATTCCCGAAATATAGATCCGTTTTGGTTTAGTTTAAAAATGTCTTCTGTCTTCTCCCATCCTTATTCTTTTTGGCAGAATCAGCACAACTATGCTCTCTTCTAAAAATAACTTGTTTGCGTAACAAGCTATCTGTTCAGGGCAAGTAAATATTTCTATCTAAAGACGTTTTCTTCAGGGTATCATTCGCTCATAAACTCTGTTTCAATATAATTTTGAGCAATACCGAGATACATAGATCAGTCCAAATCTACAGCGTCCCAAAACAAGAAATTGTGACATCCATTGTTCAAAGACTAATATCGAAATGAAGTATTTTTAGTGGCATTGTGAGCTAAAGTTGGTCTATCTAACGTTATAATTTGCTTTCAGGATTGGAATCAAGCTCTTACTCCTTTCCTTTAAAATTGAGCTTATTTTAACACTCCCTCTTATAAATTAGCCAATTAACCCTAGTTTACTGTGGGCATATGAAACA
>CM050323.1:42226986-42246606 GCA_027475135.1 Bactrocera correcta
TCGTAACCAGTCTTTTCCATACAAGAAAATCGGCGGTTTCAACACTTCCGATGAAAAGAGCAAATTAGTTTTCGATTTCATGAGGAGTTGCATGGATTTATGGGTTCCTTCGTCCAAGTTAAGGTTTTAACTAAAACAGATATTTTTTACTTTAGATAATCATGTAAGGAGTTATCCTGCCAACGCCACTGCATATTTTTTCCGAGGGGTTACCGAAAATGGCGCCATAATGGCGGAATTAAAAAATTTTATTTTCCAAAAATTTTAGAATATTAATCTATATATATATAACAAAGACGGGTTTGTTCGAACACTTATAACTAGAGCTCTGCTGAACCAATTTTCATGGTTATTGATTCGTTGGATTTGTCTCCGCCCCGAATAGCAGAATACATATTAAAAACAATAAAATTGGATAATTCCAAAAAGTAACTTTCTTCCATACACCAATTGGTTACACCAATTTTTGTTGTTTTGTTTTTCAATATTTTGATTTTTAAATTATTTGAATAGTTTAATTTCGGTCTCTTGCTTTTTTATTCTGGCTATTCAAAAGAAAAATTATTCAAAATTATTCAGAGAAAACTTTACGTGTGTTTCACACAAAGATGTCAATTGCAGGTTGCAGTTACGAAGTCACCAAGAGGTCGTCCTAATATCGGTCGTTGTTCTTTTTGCCATCAAAGTATGGCAGCCCAAGGCAAGGCAAGAAGTACTCCCAGAATGCGGTGACATACGTGCGGAATTCGCGGTCAATCAGCAAGCGATCGTCACGATGTCACAGCACGACTTTTCAAACAACAGTTGCGATGTTTGATTGACTTTATATTGAAGCAACGTATATTGGTGCTGTTGGATGCTGTTTGGATGGTGGATAGTGGTTACACCAGATTAAATTGATGAAATCGTTTCTCCGGAAATTCCTGATGTAGAGAAAGATTCAGTATTATATGAAGTGGTGGAAACCAATATGGTTCATGGACTTTGCGGACACTACAATCCCTTTTCGGTTTGTATGGCTGACAATAAATGCACGAAACACTACCCACGTGCTTTTCTTTCGGAAACACAAACTGGAAATGATGGATATCAACTCTATCGGCGTCGCTCACCAGACGCCAATGTTAGAACATTCAGCATTCAACTTAGAAAAGTGAATATCGAAGTTGACAACACATGGATCGTACTATATTCAACATTATTGTTTTATTCATATTTCAAACTCATATCAGTGTTTAGTATTGCAGTTTGGTGAAATCGATAAAATACGCAGTAAAGCGCTTTGTAGGATATTTACTTTTGCAATTCATGAACGTTTTCCGACTGTTGTGCGTCTCGCAGTTAATTTGGAGAATGGGCAAAGAGTGTTTTTCAACCCAGATAATACATTATAGCCAGTGGAAACATCGCCAGCAACAAAATTAACATTGTCGAGTTTTTTCTCAACTTTCGTCAGTGATCCGTTTGTGAGAACATTTCTCTATTCGGAAATACCTTGATATTATACATGGAATGCATCGTCGAAGAAATTGTTACGCAGAAAGCAAGGCCAATAGATTGATTCCTTAGGACGAATTTACATAATCCACCCGAAAAACGACGATTACTTATACCTTCGGTTGCTATTGATAAATGTACGGGGTTCAAATTCATTTGAGTCATTGCGTACTGTAAATGGTTCGATGTGTGCAAATTTTTGGAGAAGTAAGCCAGAAATTACAATTGCTGGAACACGTTAATCACTGGAATGAAAATGATGTTCGCATACTTTTCGATATGAGATCGACATTGCCAAAGACATTTTACATCGTCTTCGCTAAAAATTGGAAATGGTACAATTTCGGTTGATACTTCCGGTGGTTCGAAATAAATTGCGGGAGAATTGCGCTCATACAAATCGATCGTCGCCAGGACAGGCTTGGTATGCCACCGCATCATTTGCATCTCAAAGTGGGATCCGTCGTTATTATGCTTTGCAATCTTCATGCGCCGAAACTGTGTAATGGAACCCGACTGATTGTGACGCGCCTATCGAATACAAGGGGAAGAATGCTTGATTCTACGAATTCCTTTGAGTTCTAACGATTTTCCATTTCAGTTCAAACGTATTCTGTTTCCAGTGAAAATTGCATTTAGGATGACAATCAACAGGACCTAAAGGATATAGTGTGAGGCATAAATTTTGAAATGCTATGTTTTTCACACGGCCGTGGCGTGCTCACGAGCTGGAAAACCATCTTTTCTGTACACCGGAATAGAAACCAAAAAACGTTGTTTATAAAGCTGCGTTACATTGAAAAAAAAATGAAATGATAAATCTAACTTTCTTTTCATTTCAAAATACAGAATTTTACGCAGGACAACGGCTGCGGGGTCAGCTAGTAGTGTATGTTTACAACAATAAAAAAAGATTGACAGACAGACGAAATTGATTCGGCTCGTTAGACGGATCATTCATATACTGCATATAAACATATATATATATATATGTTCTTTTTAACTATTAATTTTTTTTAGTCCCGTCACGAAATTGCCTTGGAAATATCCTAAAAAACATTCCCTGAAAATTTTAGCCCCTAATATTAACATTAAGAACTGGACCAAGGCCTGTAAAAATTTTCCATAGAAAACACACTTCTTTTTTTACACACTCTAGTTTTTTTCTTTAAATTCCTACAGATCAGAGATATATTATGGCATCGCTTCAACTTAAGTATTTTTCAGAATTGTTTACTCAAAAAAAGTGCCCAGTGCAACAAAGTCCTAACTCACACCGGCGGGGTAGTACGGGGCGCTTTGAAAGGGTTACCTCGAAGCCCTTGTGCGAAATCAGTTGACATCTAAACACATACTTCCTTCTCCTCAATGAAATGTACTCTTTGTTTGCCAGTGTCGTAAGCAAAAGTGCTCAAACTTCGAATCAGTACACCCTCAACAGCCACCCAGCCACTTGTCCTAAAGTAAAACTACAAACGTCTGCACTTGTCTGTTATGTGTGCGTTCGTGCAATATACAACACCATATCTGTTTGTTGTTCGTTGTATGCAAAGTTTGGTTGCTTTCTGAAAAAAGTCGACCAGCTAATCAAATATTTGCTGCAACACCAAAGCACTCGTGCAGACTGAAACAACTTCCCCCTTTTCAGTACTGAAGTACACACTTACATATATGAGTATCTACACATACACACACGCGCGTACATAATTTTGATTCTCGTATTCAGCACAACTTATAATCTTAGGTTCATATTTGCCCACTTTTAAATCCTTTAGACACGTGCAACAGCTTCCTGCTAGCAGACTTTGCCGCACACGCACTTCCAGACGCAAAACACATATGTGGTGCTGTGTGTGTATGTAGCACGTAAACTTCATTTATGAATGCAGTGCGTCTGAATGGCGTCCGTCATTTGCAGGCAAACTTATTGCCGCACAACATTCACTCTTGCCCTTGCAACGCACACACACTCATGCAATTAAGCTCTTCTTCATAACAAACGTTTGTATTTTATTATTAAATAAAAGTAGATTTAAAGTATTTTTGTGCGTTGCACACCCTCGCACGCACACATACGAACTCACATGTTTACCGCTTCAAAGTGTTTTATGACATTTTTAATTGAAAATCCTAAATATGTGGCATGGTTGAACTTTTAATATCCCTTAGTTGATTTGAAAACCCTTTTGGGTCTTATTAGCTTCGGTCACTGCCAGGCATTACACTAAGTATGCTGTATATTTTGCCGGTTTTAATGGCTGATGCTTTTGATGAGTCATTGCTGGTTATGAGATAATGATTTTTAGTTGTATAAGATTGTTGACATAAGCTCTGGTGTTTACATCCCGCAGTGGCATCAACCTACATTGTTATAAACAGGTTTTGAAACCAGTAAAAACCATAAGTTCAACTAGTCAGGCGAATGTCTTTTTTCCACGAAATAGCAATGGCCAGGTTTTGGGCAGAAATATACTTATATCATTCTAATATTCTCAGGAATGAATCTGAAAATGAAAACCGGGAAACGGTTTGCACGCAACGGAAAAAGATTTGCTTCTTCTTTCAATCATCACTATGCTTCAGAGACCCGAACTGAACAATTTGTTAGGAAATTGTTTTTACCTTGAGAAATAATCCATTCAAAATTTGGTAAAAATCGTATTCTGCTAAAGATATCTTGTCACATAACAAAGTTGTCCATACAAAATTTTGAACTGTCAATTTATATGTCAGCTGCCAGACATATGAAAAACGACTCAGCTGATATACGTACATATATAATATTGAAAATGTATATACATATGTACATTGCATTCATACTTGGGTATAATAAATTGGTCATAGAAAAGAATTTACAAGTTAGGTTAGGTTAGGTAAGTAGACAGATTTTTTGGTGAGGCCACAAATAATCTCCTTTGGCAGATAAACGCGCCTATCTATTGTGATGCCCAGAACACCCTGGTATTGATTAAAATTATCGCCGCATTACGGCAAAACGCTTACTTCACTTAAAACGCCTGCATCTATGGATCAGAAGGATTTCGTATGACCAACGTTTACAGAGCTCTCGAAGCCCATAGTTTCAACTCCTAAATACACGAGAACAGGCATGCGCATGCTGTTTCTATCCTGATGGTATTTGGGTAAGGCTGACTTTCTTGCAATCTCATCAGTTTTACAATTTCCGCCTATTACGCCGAGATCAGGCACCCAAACAAGTTTAATATGAAAGTAGCTCGATACCCTGTCAGCGAGCTCAAAACCTCCTTAAAAGAAGTCATGCTTCATGGAAATCCATACGCTACTATCTGTTGAGATCAGTCACCCAGACAAGTTTAATGGAATAATATGGAAGTAACTTGATACCCTATGAGCGAGATGAAAGCCCCCCTAAAAAAGCCACAATTCATAGAATTCCATCTGCTGCTACTTTGATGGCTGTCACTTCTGCTGGAAAGGCGCTACAATGGCCTAACCATCTGAAGAACTGATTGGGCGATCCCGATGAAAATTCGGTCGGAGGTATCCGCGCGGAGAAGTCTATGAGTTAGGATTGTATAGAAAAAATTTACTGTTGTCAGCCCTCCGAACAAGACCTTTAAAGATAGCATTCGTAAGTTCGTAAAATATGTCGTGGAAGACTTCTTTCTAACTGTCAATGCAGGCAGATTGTACCAAATTTACGTAGCCACCGCAACTGGGAAATTTCAATCCAGACTTTGAAACAATTGAATCATCATCATTTGCTCTGGTCCGGATTAGCATTTGTTGAAACCTGATTTATCGATGAATATGTAGAGGAACATTGCAACAATTGAAATATTCTCTTTTTAATAGTAAACGAAGAGAATAGTTGAGAATAATATACATTTTGAATATCCGACCTAATTATCCCGATGCAGCGCAGGGCACCAATACTTCTGTTTCGTATGGTGTTTCAGAAAAAGATGGGCTTATAACGTCGTCTTAAAATATATTTCATCTGTGTCTGTATTCGTACCGACGTCATTAAATAGATGCTTGACAAACTAACCGAGGATCTTAAATTCATAAAATGTGTCACTAATGGGGAAAAGGCGTGGGTTTATGAACGAGACGTCGTAACTGTCCATAATTTAGACGATTAAAGGGGTTACAAGGGTTACAACATCGCGAAATTTCACTGATTTTTTTTTTTTTGTAAATTTCTGCTTTTTTTTCCTTCGTGCAAGTTCTAAATAAAGATTAAACACTTATTTTTTCACTTTAGATGATCCTCTAAGGAGTTTTCCCACCAACGCGGCCGCATGTTTTTTCCAGGGGTCGCCGGTAATAGCGTCGTAATGATCGTGTTTAAAATATATACATATCTATTTTTTTTTAATTTCAGAATTTCTTTGTTAATAGTATATGTTTTTGACAGTAAAAAATTCTAATGAAAATTTCATTTTTTATATGAGAAAAAATTGCTGAAAAGGGATGTTTTTTTACCAGAGGAAACCCATGTAACTCTTTAAAAATGTTGCGAAATCGAAAAAATCCAAAATTGGCTGAAGACCATACCAGCCGAGGTTTTTGACAAGTATTAACTCAAGAGTTCACTTGAAGGCAATAATTTTCTGTCAGTCCGGGTCAAATTTGATCAGATGGTAGAAATTTTTAGTTTTGCATATCCTGCAACTTATATGCAATAACTTTTTTGAGAAAATAGGAATAAAGTCGAAATAATAAATCGGAAGATTTTTTTCAAGGAAGTGTTGCAGAGGTGAGAGTTCTTAGCTAAACATAAATTGAGGTCAGTTTCAGCTTTGTAGACCATTCATCGAAGAAACAATTTTTGACAAAGTTACACAGTGAAATTTCCTAAATAATTTTGTAATTCTTAACTTCAATAATGGGAAGAAATCAAAGTAATATATACTAAATATTATTATTATCCTTATGTCCTTTGCACATCCACCACATATTCCAACCACCACAGCAAATTCTACATTCGACAAACAACATAAATTGACAATAAATATATCTGGCGTTCAATTATTTCTACCCGCCGTGGGTTTCGCTCTCAACTTAAATCACAATCCCACCTTAATTGTGCCGAAAAAGTTTTGACAGCCTGCAAATTTTATTACTATTTGCCAACGCACGCGTCACGTGTTCCGAGGTAAATAATGAAAGCAAAGAAAAAAAAAACGATGAAAAGTTTAAATTGAAAAGTAGCAAATAAATAAACACTTGGAGTAAACACGTTTGCACCCCTAAAAGTATGCGACACTCAAACATACACACACATATCAAAATAAATGCAACGGCACTTTCGACAACAGCAACAACACGGCTCGTTCGACGTTCGTGCAACTTGCTTTCGGTAAGTGACCCTGAATGATGATGTTACAACTGGAGATTTGTTTATATTTCCATTTTTGCCTGAATATACAAACTTATTTATTTTAACACACACACACATATACTCACACACGCATTTGTAGTTGAGCTCTCAAACAAGTTTATAGTAAATTGGCAGACAGCTGGTCGAAGTTATTACGCCAACAGGGGAGCACTCAGCCACGACAGTCAGCCAATTGGCGTCTTTCGCACAGCTTTCGTTGACGCTAGCACTATGCTAGCACTTTAGCATAGACTAACTTTGTGCGTGTGTTTGTCAGGCTTGCAGCGCTGCTTCACTCCATGCCACTCTCAATTGTTTACTTATTGCTTGTGATTTACTTATTTCATGTGTAATCAAAACGTCTGACGTTTGGTCTGACTGCGTGTCTGTCTTGATGTCTGCATGTCCGTCTTGCTGTCTGTATATATGTATATCTGTCTGTCCGCGTGTGCATATGTATGTCTGTTCAGCGTTTTGAGTGACAGTTGCACCCACTTTATTCCTTTATATACTTCATGCAACGCATCCCTTGACAAGTGCTTTTCGCAGACTTTGTGCTCGGTGTTTTTGTTGTTGCCTGTAGAACCCTTTTCATGCGGTTTGCTTCAAGTAGTCCACAATCACTGCTGTGCCGTTGTATTTATTATTATTGTTATTATTTCTATTTTCTATTTGTTCTTTCCCTTGTAGCTATTTTTATTACATTTGTCTAGTATTGATTGTTCTATATGAGCTTTTTGTGTTTATTTGTTATTGTTATTTTTCTTTTGTTTACAAAAAAGGCGTACAATCCATTTGCGAAATCTCAAATCGATTCTCAAGTGAGATTGAGATATGTACAGTGTGTTTTGAGCAAAGGAGGTATCTATGAAATTTTAATTTAAATGTAAGAAGATCGGAGTTCAACACTACCGTATGATGTGCCGAACACATTGACGGCGACACGACATGGCAGCACGACAGTGAACTGAAAATGGCGTCGTGAATCCTACTACATGAACATTCGTAAGAAGGCAGCGACATAACAATGGCCGGCATGTACACAAAACAACACAGCTGTCCATTTTGTATGTACACAATTTCGTTGTGGCCATACTAATACCATTCACTTGGCTGAAATTTTAATATTTTGTTCAAAGTGAAATTTTTTACGCAAAAACTAAGTAATTAGGTAAATATTTTTATTTTAAATTATCAATTGTTATAACAAATGATATAATAGAGCTATTTTATGCTTTTATTTGTAAAATAACGTCAAGTTTGTTACAGCTTTGAATAACTTTACATTTTACATATTAGTGACATCACCACTCTACGTCATCTCTCTACTGTCAACTCTACTGTCGTCCTACTGGGGTTGGCAGATATAAAAATATATTGAAGTTAGCGAGAGCAGCCTGCAGTCGTGTAGTCGTGCAGCTGTTAAAGCAAACTGTGTTCATAAGAAAGTGTGCATTTTAATATTTGACAGATGTCGCTTGGAGTCTGCCGCGCTCAATCTGTTCAGCACATGATTATGTACTCTCATACTTTCAGATTTATTCATTAAAAAATTTTAGAAAATAATAATTTGCTTAACTTTCGTAAGTTAATAGGAATAGGTCAAGTCTATCTTTAACATTATTATATTATATTATTGCCGAGTGAACTGTTAGCAGTCGTATTCAAAAGTCGCCTGACACACGTGTTAAATTTGACAGCTATTAGATCATTAGTTTGCGAATTTTATCATCCTGAGTGGAGAAACTTCTTTATTGTTAAAAATGTGTGAATTGTGTTGATAAAAATAGATTATTGAAGGAAAAAAAAATACAATTTAAGCAAACACTTGTCCTGATAACGAGTTTCGGGACACTGCCTGAGGAAAAGCAATCATCAAGGATTGGTAAGTTTAGACGTGGTGATATAAGTACCGAATACGGTATACGCATTGCATGTCCCAAAGAGGTTGTTGTCGAAGAAAACCTCAAAAAATCCACAAAATAATTTTGAAAGAACGTAAAGTAAGTTATTCGATATAGAAGACACACCAAAGGAATCACTTGAACATCCAAATCATATCATTCAGGAATATTTGGGTATGTAAAAGCTCTAAGCACAGTAGGTGTCGCGCGAACTCACCTTTGCGTGGATATGTTACAAGGGATGAAACATGGCTCCATCATTTTACTCCAAAGTCCAATGATAATTATTCAAGTAGTCTGTACAGGAGGAAGCTGTCAAGGTTATGGAGTCGATATTTGGGAAGCGCATGGAATAATTTGTATTGTCTAACTTAAGAAAGAAAAGACCATCAACAGTGACTTTTACTATTACTGGACCGTTTGAAAGACGAAATCGCCGGAAACGGAAGAAATTTTCGTCGAGTGAAGAGATGATCGCCGAAAAAATGTCTATTTCAAAGCAAAGAATAGATCGTACTACGAAAATTGTACCGAAAAGTTAGAGGATCGCTATAATCAGTGTATTACCCGTGAAGGAAACTATATAATTTAAGTATGAACATACAAGGTGGCTCCAAACTAAACAGGACTTTTTCAATCTAGCGCCCCTGGAGGCGCCATCTAATATATGTCGACTCGTTGGAATCTGTCTATCCTTATCGATTATCCAGTGAGAATTGAATGGCATTTAATAGATTGGAAGTGAAGTTATTGCGTTTTAAGTGTCAGTATGCTTGTGTTATCGGTGCGAAGATGAACTTCAAACAAAGAGCCAACATTAACTTTTGTTTTAAAATTGGTAAAATTTTTATCGAAACGTTTCAATTGATGAAACAAGTTTATGGGGATGATTGCCTATCCGTAGCAGAGTGCACGAGTGGTTTCAACGTTTTCAAAGTGGTCGTACGGACTTAAATGACGATCAACATATGGGCTAATCGGCCAATCAAAATCCGTGATCACCGGAAATTCTATTCAAACTTTGCGTGAATTCATCAAAAATCAGCCGAAATCATCATTGAAATTAATGGAAATGGAATTAAAAACCTCCAAACATCGGTTTATCGCATTGTGACGCGTTTGTTCCGCACAAATTGACTGACGACCAAAAATCGCTCAGAATCCAACATTCGAAGGACGCTTGTGACCGATTATTTGACCAAAAAATCACATTTTAACCATTAACCACTCCCCGTATTCACCTGATATGGCACCGTGCGACTTCTTTCTTTTCGGAAAAATGCATTTGCCCATGAAAGGAAAGCGTTATGCAGACGTAGAGGCCATTCAAAAGGCTTGCACCGGCATACTGGCGGCCATATCGGCCAACGAGCTAAAACACTCGTTCGACATGCTTTTGGACCATGCAAAAACTATATCAAAGCATAAGGTGATCATTTTGAATAAAATAAATTGATTTCTCGAAAAAAACATTTATTCTCAATTCTTAGTATTACATTTCCAAATTTTTACTACATCAAGCACTCATTTGAACAAACAATCTAAACTCATTTTGGCAAAGAGTATTTTTAGTGAACTAATTATTTTTAGTGTCACATTGACAGAAAAGTTAACAATAATTTTTTGTAACGAAGAGATCTGATTACCCACGAAATATGTTAAAAGCGCTTTTTGTGAAATTATTGGTCGAGTGTTTCTTGACGATGTTTCCAAAGTTACACATATAAAACACAGAGTGTTTCAGAGAGGGTATCCTGCCCTGAGAAGATTCTAGTTCCGAAGGTTTTACAATGGAATGGGCCTCTTAAAGGCAAAGTCTTAGAATAATCGCCGGGTACGGTATTAAATCTTTACCAGTGGCACATTTAGTAGCTGATGATTTAACTCGAGTTGGGCTTTATTTTATCCACACCGGGAACGAAATTTTACAAACCAATTTTGACATTGGCGTTCGGTTACTATTTTAAATTAGGATAACCGCTTTCTTCTACTTTCGTAAACCAGTCTCTTTTCGAATTTTTCCATAACAAAATTTTATTCGGTACAACTCTTGATAAATCACTCAGATCATCTCACAAAACAAAAAAAAAATTCTTGCTATATTAAAAGGAATATTCTTAGAAGTTTTATGTTATATATTTTACTGCATTTCACTCAGCTACCTTGTTATTACTGGCAATAATGGTATAATTAGGAAAAAAAAGGTAGTAATTATGAATTTTTATCCACCCAACCTATGGAACTTAGTCCCCGCAATGTCCTTTGATCAGCGCAGTGCAACAGCAAAGCTTTGGTGCCTTTATCCTCTTGCAATTTTGGCATTATTGAACGCTTTTTTAATAACTAGCTCCTGCTCTCAAAGACATTCTTCGCTTTTAGCGATTTTCATTTTCATATTTATTTTTAGTTTCGCTCTTTTGCGTTGCATGAATTTAACAAAGTTTTAATTAGTCTTGTACACAATAAGTCTATGGATGCCGTGGCATGGATGATTAATTAAAAAAATTTTCTCAAAGGCTAGCGTAACAAAGCAATTACAAAGTAGGAAGTTTCGCCAGCGAAAGAAAAAAGCATAAAATTTCAAAGCTTAGTTTGGGTGAATAGTAGCTTTTAAGTAGAGTGTGATACCTAAATAATATGATAGTAAGCAGTGATAGGGTACAAGGTGGTATAACACAATATTGTAGTACTCGGGTGTTATTAATTTTTAAATTCTGATATTGGCACACACAAAACCTATTTACGAAGAGTTTTGTTTGAAATTTTTTTATTGAAAAGATTCATTGTAACCTTTACACTTTAAAGTAAGTTTCAAATAAATTATGTTTTTTCGACTATATTAGCTTTATATTTCCCACCATCATATTACAGCATGTAGAAATGCTTTTTGTCTCTTTTTGGTATTTAGCCATTCCCACGACTTTCGGGTTTGTTTAACTGAAACGAACCCTATTTCTAGTATGGCTCGAGTTTTGAGCTGAGAGCTCGACGGCATTCTTTAAAATACCTTGGATAATATTTTCTGCCTCTTCTATTATCCATGTGTGAAAAAAATTATGAAAAATAACGTTAAAATATATCTTCCTAGAGAACTATTTTCAACTATCATAATTTGATTTTTTTTTTATTCACATACCAAACCTTTAACTAACCTAAAACAACTATATAAATACGATTTTGAAACAAAGATTAATTCGAGAAGGAATCCCAACTCAACTTCTATACAACTAACCACTTACATATAATTTTCACTGTATATAAATGCAATCTTTAAGTAATCTAATCTATCTTATGCTAGTTAATAAAACTGAAGCTAAGGAAGGACACACTTCAGCAAATACTTCCTCGATTTTCTAAAAGCTTTAAAAGTTTTCCCTTAAAACAACAGGACAGATATTCAAGTTTCAGAGATAAGTTATAAGTGATTTAGAAGAAATATCTAGGGAGAAATAAATATCGAAAAGATTTTAGTTTGAAAAATCGTTTTCATTTTTGAATAACTTGCTTTAAATTTGATTAAGTGATTATACGTATATTAGGCAAATGATCCTAACATTATCGAATTATGTAACCGAAATTTGGCAGATCAAATATGAACCAAATTTTGTGTAAAACTTATTTAAAAATAATTAAACAGGTTCCGGTGTAACCGAACATTTCCTACCCTTGCAACTTGCCAGGATCACACACGGGGATATACCTTCAGGTGCATTATATGGGGCTTGGAATTAGTTTTTACCTATTTGTTTGATTTTAGGTATGAAGCTACATTATTTTTAGAAAAATAAGCTCCCACAATTTTATTAACACACTAACATACTGGCCGATATATGGGGTATGAAATTCCCGGAAGTTCGAAAATCTTTACATGGAGTTAATGGAAAGTGTTGACCAAATTCAGCCCATCTTTAACACAAGGATATATTATAATCAAAGAGACATCTCCCTGAATCTTAAAAAACATATTTCACAGATATACCGATAATTTTGGAAAAAACCAGCAAAACGCTTAAACAATTAGGGTTCGACCTAGACAATTTTTAGACACCAGCTGTGTTGTTTCAAAAGCTCTATTTGTGCAAAATTTTGTCCGAATAAATTGATTGGTGCTCGATTTGGGTACTGGAAAGTGAAAGAATCATGCGATATTTAAATTGTGCAATATGAGAAGTGGGCGAGGTTGCAATCCGATTGCGCACATTTTCACCTGTGATAGGTGATAGGAATATGCATGAGAAGAATGACACGTACTAAATTTAGTCAAAATTGGTCGGTCAGGTCCCGAAATATGGTATTTCACGAAATAATGGACTGGGCCGGAACGAATTTGGTTATTAAAGCTTTAGTGGTATATGAAATATATGCATTAAGCCTATTAGAGAGTTGAGTCACGTCCACTTTTTCAAAAATTTCCGCCAAAACAGGTGGTTCATGCAACTGCCATCCTTTGTACTGAATTACAGATAGTGCTTAGTTATGAAAATTTATAGGTTTTCCTTCAATAATGTTTTGTAGGAGTGGCAGTAGCCCGATTACGCCCTTCTACGAACTAGTGATCATTTTTTGAAAAGGAACACGGGAAGATACATAAATTTAATTTTTACTCAATTTATCACTTGCATAGATGAACCGATTGGCAGACGGACGGACAGACTCGCTTCGTCATTCTGAACATTTATATGTATATGTACAATATGTTTTTGCTACCTGAAAAGGAAGCAATCACAACCTCAAGAACAGTGCAAAAAAGAGTGCACTTCTCAGAAGAGAAATCGCTCCACAACAGAAGTACCCGGAGCTCAGCCCAAAAAACCGAGGAGGAGCGAAGGAGAGCACAGCAGCACAACAACGGCAAGGCATTTCAGCGATGTAGCCAGAGATAGCCTGCAGGTGGCCATTATAGACGGGAAATCCTCCTCTCCGAACACTATACAGGAGAGATGGGTGGAGATCGACGTCAGATTGTCGAGTATGGTGCTAAGCTATGTACTCGACAATCCTGCGGGTCCCCACCCGGAGTTTGACTCCTCTGAGACCCTCAGGGGCTACAGGGTCATCAAGTGCGCGGACCAGGCCTCGTTAGATTTCCTGACGGGTAGTGTTGCTAAAATTAGCAACGCCTTTGAAGGCCTCCAATTGAGGCTTTTACCCGCCAGCGATATTCCGAAGAGGCCTCGGGCTCGCTTTTTGGCTACCCCCACTAGAGGAGCCAGGCGAAAAACTCCTGAGGTGTATTAAGCTGCAAAACAAATCTATACCTGGTATAGATGAGTGGCAGCTTATCAAGGGGGGAAAACCCAAACAAATCAAGCAAGCCAATACTAGGGGCCCAAATTTGTGAGGAGTCCATTGGGGCTCTGAAGAAGACTGACAACAAAATCAGCTTCGGTATACGCAAGGCCAGTTTAAAAAAATCTTCCAAGGCAACAAAGCGGCTGACGAAGACGACACGGAAGATGTCGACGACGCCAGCCAGTTGCTAAGGAATGGGGGCATTGAAGAACCCCGGGATGTCCAACAATAACAGCATGAGGTGTGTACAGATTAACCTGCAGCACTCGAAGAGTGCTACAGCTAATCTGACAACCCTCGTGAACGAGGGAGGCATCGACATCAGCCTAATACAGGAGCCCTGGGTCAATGAAGATTCCATAAAAGGGCTAAACAGCAGCAATTATAACCTGTTTTACACGCGGAACAGAGGTAAACCTAGGGCATGCATTCTTATCAATAAAAGTATAAATGCATTTCTTTGTCCTAATTACAGCACAGCAGATATCACAGTGGTGAAGGTGGAACAGAAAGAAAAGCCCTTCTTCTTGGTCTCGGCCTACTTGGCCCATGACGAAGACATACCACCGGCCCCACTCACCAGGCTAGTAGGGGGAGAACAAGAAGGATGATGTCCTAATAGGGTGTGATGCAAATGCAAGGCACACCGTATGGGGTAGCTCCAGCATAAACGCCAGAGGTGAGTCACTCTTGCAGTATATTCTGAATAGTAATCTAAGTATTTGCAACAAGGGCGATAAGCCAACTTTTATTTTCCCAAGCTCAGATAGGTTCCCGGGGTGGGAGGAGGTTCTTGACCTCACGCTATCAACAGACACGGGACAGTCTCGTTGTGGATAACTGGAGGATATCCGACGAGCCTTCCATGTCGGATCACTCCTGGATACTCTTCAGCATCCGAGAGAGGTACAGTGCGCCTCTCACATCCCGGGAAACCCCTAGAAGAACGGCATGGGGAAAATTTACCAATATAGCAACAAAATGCCTCGAAAAGGGAGGAAATAAGAGTATCAGAAATTCAGAGGAACTAGATTCAGAATTTGAAAATTTGGGAAAAAATCCTAATCACAACTTTTAATAAATCTACTCCGCTAACAGTTTTGAAAAAGAGAAAGTCTCTCCCTTGGTGGAACAGTGAACTCAAGAAGTTGAGAACACAACTAAGGAAAGCTTTAAATGAAAGTTTTAGAACCAAAATCTGGCAGCCATATAAAGACCTTATGAAGGAATACAAAAAAGCAGTCAGGAAAGCTAAAAATGACTCATGGCGAACTTTCTGCACATCGATTGAAAGTTGCAGAGAAGCCGCTAGGCTGAGTAAAATGCTATCCAAAGACCATACAAAATACTGCCTACATTAGGGCGGAGGGTAGTGATTGGACCTCCTCGGCAAAAGAGTCTCTGGAGGTACTAATCACAACACACTTCCCCGGGAGTCAGCAAGCACCTTCAACGAGGGTTAAACCCGGGAACCACCGGTGAAAGCAGCTGACTATCGAAGCCAAATAATAGACAAAAGGAAAATCAAATATGCCATAAATATTTTTGCACCATTTAAAGCGGCAGGTCCTGACGGGATTATGCCCATAATGCTGCAGAAACTGGTAGAACCCATGGTTCTGAGGCTTGAAAATATTTTCAAAGCAAGCATTCAACTATCTTACATCCCAAGAAGTTGGAAAAGGAGCAAAGTTGTGTTCCTTCCGAAACCAGGCAGAAGAACACACGAGAATGCCAAGGATTTTAGACCTATTAGCCTTACCTCATTTATGCTGAAGGTACTAGAAAGGCTAATAGATATATACGTAAGAACAATAATGGCGGAGAAGTTATCGAAGTCCCAACATGCGTACATAAAGGGCCGATCAACCGAAACCGCCCTTCACGAGGTGATAAGTGTAATTGAAAAATCACTACACCACAAACAATACACCATGGCTGCCTTTCTAGACATAGAGGGCGCCTTCAATAACATAAAAGTAAATTCGATAGTTAATTCTCTGGCGCATGGGGGCATAGATGACACTGTGTGCAGATGGATACTATCGATGCTTGAGAATAGGAAGATTATAGCTTCAAACGGCGCTGCAACACAAACAAGTTATGTGAGTAGAGGGACGCCTCAGGGGGGGGTCCTCTCTCCGCTTCTATGGGTTGTAGCGCTGAACGAAATACTCCCCCCAATTAAACGGTGGAGGAGTGAAAGCAGTAGCATATGCAGACGATATAGTGTTGTTGGTATCAGGAATGTTTCCTTCTACAGTCAGCGAGATTATGGAAAGAGCACTTCGTAGGTTAAACCTATGGGCTAAAAGCAATGGTCTAGGAGTTAACCCGAATAAAACAGAACTGATGCTATTCACTAGCAGAACCAAAATACCTCAGTTTCAACTTCCGGTACTAAACGGCACAACACTCACTCTATCCCCAACAGCTAAGTATTTGGGGGTGGAGATTGACGCCAAACTGTCCTGGAAAATAAATATAGAAAAAAGATTAAACAAAGCTTACATGGCCTACTATACTTGTAAGAAAATCGTCAACAGGAATTGGGGCCTCAAACCAAGTATAATCATGTGGATGTACACGGCGGTCATAAGACCCATACTCACATATGGAGCTCTGGTATGGTGGCCAGCGCTAAATAAACAGTACAACATTAGAAAATTAAATGGAATACAAAGAGCAGCATGTGCGGGTGTTACGGGCGCAATCAGGTCATGTCCGACTGATGCGCTCAATGTGATCCTGCATCAACTACCAATGGACATTTTTATTTAAAAAACAGCAGCTATTGCGGCGATAAGAATAAAAGAATTGGGAGGCTGGAATCAGCAGAACTACGGACATAGTGTAATCCTGAATAAGCTCACTATTAATAAATCAGACTACATTCTCCCAAAGCTGGATTTCAATAGACACTTCCAGGTGAGGATACCATCTAGACGAGAATGGAGAAGAGGCTCAGTTGCAGAGGAGGGTACCACCTCAGTCTATACCCACGGGTCCAAAATGGGCTGCGGAGTGGGCACGGGGGTATTCTCCGCTGATCTGGGCATATCTCTCTCTATACGTCTACCGAACTCGGCTAGCATCTTCCAAGCAGAAGTACTAGGCATAGAAAAAGCCTGCGAAGTTCTATTAGAAAATCACGGGAATATACGCAATGCAACTATATTTACGGATAGCCAGGCGGGCCCCCCTGGCATTGTCTTCACCCATGACAAATTCCAGTATAGTTCACAACTGCAAGAGAGCACTAAGCACAATAAAAGACAAGCTCCAGCTAAACTTGATCTGGGTTCCCGGCCACAGGAACATTTTTGGTAACGAAAAAGCAGATGGGGTTGGGGAAAGGGAGGAGCTTTCCTCAATGAATCCGAGGCGGAGCTCATACCGAGCCCGCTAGGATCGATCAAAAGAGTGATCAATAAACAATTTCAACAAATTGCAAACAACAGGTGGAAAAACAGTACAAAATGCGTCATAACTAAACAATTATGGCTAACATACGACAGGAAAAGAACCAACGACCTATTAAATAGGTCAAGAAAAAGTATTTACAGAATAACAGCTACTACAACAGGGCAGTGGCCATTTGGGGGGACATGCGTCCAAAATGGGTATGCCCTACAACGACATCTGCCGAAGCTGCGGGGGTAGCAGGGAACAAGGAAACAATCCTCCACTTTCTCTGCGAATGCCCGGCTCTGGCACAGATACGACACAAAACACTCGGAATCCACCAAGCACCAAACCTTGAATGGATTTCCACCAAAAGCATATCGGACATAAGTAGTTTCATCGAAACCTCAAAATGGTTTGAAAGAGAGGGTGGAACGTAACAGCAGATACAGGAGGTTCTACGAATAGTGTATCAAAATGGCACATCAGTGCTAATTGAGCCCGATAGGGCTGCACTCCTACCTACCTACCTACCTATGTTTTTGTATTTTTTCTTATTATTTTTTGGGTTCTTATATACACATATATTTATTAGGGTGATTCAAAATTTTTTTTTTTCGATTGGTACTCGGAAAAATAGGTTCCTAGACACCTCTAAGAAAGCCTCTCCAAAAATGAGTTTTTAATTGTAACGGGAGAGTCCTCCTACATACAGTTTTCCATTTCTTCTTATTATCAGATAGAAAAATTTATATTTCGCTTCCAACTACTTCAAAAAATATCTTGTTCCTTAGATTTTGTAGCAAACTGAATGCCCTAAAAAAAGGGCTCCTATGATTTTTTCGTAAACCCAAACCCTTTTAAAAAATATTAATAGTTAAGATTTGATTATTTTTGTGAAAATTTTTCATTTCTTATAGAATTTATTACTCAATGAAAAAAAATATTATGAATGATGATGAGTTTCAGACAGTTTGAAACATACTGAATAAGGAAGCGAAGCGTATGGTTCTGGTTGTGAATAAAGAAAAGACGAAATATCTCCTGTCATCAAACAAATAGTTGTCGCACTCCCGACTTGGCTCCCACGTCACTCTCAAATAGACAGAGTAGGACAGAATCGCTACTAAAATGGAAGACATTTTTTTTAAACACAGTACCGTCAGTATGTACATATTTACATATGTAAGTGTAATATATTGCTTTGTGATTGGTGCTCGCGTGAAGTCTGATCAACCAGAACTGAACAATGTCTTGTTTTACAAGTGAAACAGGGAAGCTGGGTTCGGACGAATTAGTTTTTTGATGAAGTAAAAATGAGCCAATAGATATATTATGTTTTCGGGGAGCGCCGGGATGTGTTCTCTTATTAATACTTATGCGAGCTCATGTCGCGATTCCGATACAGTCTTCTTTGTTTTTAATTTCCAAAAATTGTTGTAAAAATTTTAAAGCTATTTCCCGTTATAAGCGTTTATCTTTCAAATCAAAACAAAAATCTAGAAAAACGGTGGCATTAATATTTACAAATTATTGAGTTGGTTAGATATTTTCTAGAAAATAAAATTCAGACTGATTTTAACTTTTAATTACCACGGCTCACAAAAACAACATTAGGTTCCTTAAAATACTTAGAATGTCTGATTTCAAAAAAAAAAAATAAAAATATAAAAATGTCTATCCAAATCTTCCGTTTTTACAAGTATAATTGCTAACCTATTTTGGTGGTATTACTTGAAAATATAAAACTATGCCAGCCATTCTCGATTCATTTAAGGACTCAAAGCAAACTTTTACAACGAACGGACATTACATCGCCCGATATGTCTCAAAAAGTAATGGAAAAAATAACAAAGAGAGCTGCGGGCAACACCAGTAGTAAGTGACAAACGCTTAGCTACATTTTCATTCAAAATTGTGTCAATGTGAATAACCATTTTCCATAGAAGTATATTAGCAAAAAATCATTTTTCACAAAAAAAAAATTTTACAAAGTGAACATTAACGCAGGAAACCACAAAGTAGCGTTTAATTATTCTAAATATATATTATTTTATATATAATTATTCACAAAAATGTAAACAAAAGCTTTTAACATGCTAAAATGATTGATTATCAGTTTTTTAACAAAAAAATTTATATTTCGATTTGAAA
>CM050323.1:42247606-42269420 GCA_027475135.1 Bactrocera correcta
ACTCATTGGTTATCGAATAATGCGCCAGTGATTAGTGCAAAAAGTCAGCAGTATTAAGCAATAAAATATTTAACGAATTTTAGGAATTATTAAATACGTAAGTACAATTGTGGTTTTTAACTGCAACAGCTAGTAAATACAATTAAGTTGCTATTAATAAATAAAATAAATGCAATCGAGCGCACATGCAAGCGCTCACTCACTGGGATTTGCTTAATTTGCACGTATTCGTAATTCCTGTAAAATGTTATATATATATGCGGATGTTGCAACAGTGCAACCCTGTAGTGAAATTGTTAGTAAGAATTTTTTTGAAAATTATTGTGGTTTGTATAAAAATGAGGTTAGGTCCTCTCTGCACTACTAATTTATGCCTCTTTACAAATTTTCAGACACATGGCACTGCGATAGTTTAAAATTTATATAGTAAAAATCTTATCTGAAATATGAAAAAGCAGTAACTTGGGTTGCATTAATGCTAGAATACACTTCTTAATTCCTCAAAAGAACTTGATTTGAAACGGTATGTTTGTACGGCAGCTATAAGCCATGGTTACCCAATCTAAACAATTTCTTCAGAGATTTTACGGTTGCTTTAGAAAATATTCCATCTCAAATTTCATAAAGGTATCTCTCCGAATAAAAAAAATCCATAAAAAAACTTGTTTAAAGGTTGTTTGGTTTATATGACAGCTCTATACAAGAGTGATCCGATAACGGCGGTTTCGACAAATTAGGAGCTTATCTGGTAAAGAAAGACGTGTGCAAGATTTCAGATCAATATCTTAAAAAATGAAGGACTAGTTTGGGTACATATCGATAGATAGACGGACGAGAAAGGAGTCGGACATGGCTAAATCGACTTTGCTCGTCATGTAGGATATTTACAACCTTTCTTTCTAGATGTTGCAAACTTTGTGGAAAACGTATCATGCCCTCTTCAGGATTCAGAGCACATATATTTTGTATTAAATTTTTTTTACGATATTCTTCAATTTTTTTACCAAAAATATACAAAGGTTCGAAATCAAAATTTGTGAATCTAGTCCACAAAAGCAACAAAGTAACTGCTACCAATGCGTAACTCAGCAGTTTTGAACCCGAAAATTTAACACCATCGATTTTGTGTGTTTTTAGCGACTGTTTGCTGTTGTTTCCTAATTGCTGATTCATGCTCTATTCTCTCGCTCAACGCTGCAGCATAAACAAATATTTATTTAATTTTGTTATAAAAGCGAAAATAAGCGCAATTTAGACAAACTCTATTTATTTTGGGTAAATGTATGCTATTGTTACATCTACGGCATTGTAAGTACAGTGGTGCAAGTAATAATAGCTTCTTAGAAATGGAATATTTTAAAATAATGTGAAGAAATGATTAAGCAACGTGCTATATTAATCAAAAATAACTCCTTTCAAATAAATTTTAATACTAAATTACTTATTTTTAAAAATACAACTAATTGGATATTAGAAAAATACCAAAAATTCTAGCAACAGTGTTTTTTTTTGAAAATTTATTTGACATTTTATTATCTCCAATCGATACTTTTCATTCTAAATATCTAATACACATATATTTGATAATATTCTCCGAAAATTTGAAATTTGTTCAACATACTATTCCGGAGATATGAGCATGTTCGTAAGAATTTTTTACTTAATGTAATGGGCTCTCAAACCTTTAAACGCCTTTTCCTCGAAACGATGTTTTAAAAATCAGTTATCAAATTGCTCCAAAGCGGCTGAAATTAGATTTTTTAGGTAATGGCTGAAGAAATAAGTTTTGACAATAATTCCGATTTTCTAAAGCACTCTATAGTGAAAACTTTTTCATAGAAACAATTTTTGGGGAAGCTGCAATTTTCTCAATAATCAAACTTTTTGCTATTTCTTTGATTATTGGCTATATTCGTCAATAATATGAAGATTTTTTTTTGGGTTTTTTGGATTTCAGATAATTTGGAGCAGAAAAATCATGCTCATCGTCAGACACTTTTTTTTCAGAGGTCTCCCTGGAGGTTGGTCCGGAAAATATGGAATCCAAAATTTTGAAAAATAAATCATCAACTATTAAAGTATATGAAATTACATTAATATACATTATTTAATATAGTTATAAAAGAAAATTCTTCTCAATCAAATATTCACATAAATTGTAACTTTTTCTAACTTAGAAATAGATATAACTCCATAAAGGGATCGTCTCAGTGTGAAATTTTCGAAAAACCAAATTTTTGTTGCATTAAAAACCTGTATTCACTCTAATAAATAATCTGAAATACTTTCAAATCAAAATTCAAATTATTACGGCCGCTGGAATGTATCGCATAGAAAGGGAACAGAGTGGGGAACGCTATAACTCCAATGTTAACCCGCGTTTTTCTCAGAATGGTGTTTTTTCAAAACGGTTTCCTCTTTCAAAGGAAGAGCTTTGAAGATATCTAGTTCCAATTTATAAAGAAAATTTCTAAAGTCATTTGCTTTCACGCTATAGAGACTTTTTTTGAAATCTTCTTATTTTTTATTAGAAAAACTGTGGAAAAAAATTGATACTTTTGTTTAAACCGCTGCCATTTTGTAAAATTTCAAACAAAAAGCTTCCATAGCGCAATAGCGCTTTTCCTGCAGATTAATAACCCTTTTTTAAAAATTTTGTTCTAGATCAATAGCGAAAATCAATGATTATTCGGAGCGTCACACTGAGACGATCCCTTAACTGCCCATATAATTGGTTTCGAACTTAGAAAGACTTTAATCAAAGGAATGAAAATATGCTAAATCAATCACTAGCTTGCCCTTTTTGTATTGCTATGTAATGAATCTGTAATTTTAAAGTTTTGAGTTTTCTCAAACAAAAAAGCGGATCCGTTCTTGTTTCTAAATCGAATTAAGATTTACAAGCTATAAGTATATAAAAATGTCAAAGCCCTCATATAGAACAGACTGATCGATATATGAAAACTAACTATAGCACCAATTTTTTTAACATTACATATTCGTATTCGGCTGTGGCATTGATATGCCCGAGAAAAATACTTCAAAAAGGTGTACCATAAATAATTTTACCAAACATCTTTCAGCCTTTTACTAGACAAAATTTCTTTAACGAAAATAATTCGCTAAATAAATTTTAAATTTATGTATCTATTTTGCAAAAAGCTTAGTATCATATTTAAAAAAATATATATATATTTAAAATAAATTTAGTGTATTTTGTAAAAAAAAAAAAGTAAAACGTATTTAAGAAAAATAATATTTATTGTAAGTACATTTCGTAAAAAAAAAACAAAGTTAGATCATAATTAGGATATTATAATATCAAAAAATTTAGTCTCCCAATTTTTTATATATAAACTAACTGAAATTTATATTCGAAATTCTCATAATTTCCTCGCCAATATAATGTACATTCGCTTAGTATATGTGCATATAACATACATATATGTCTTTATACATAAATCTAACTCAGCACGTTCAACTTATTGTTGTTATTGTGCATATTGCACTCAATATAGTCACCGAAAACAAGTAAAAGCGATTTGATATTTTAAATAATTGACGGTATTTACTTTTTAAAACTATTCATTGGATTGGCTGAAAAGCAGGCTGACAGGTGAGTTTAAAACAAGCATACATAATTGTGTATATAAATATAGAGAAAGGGTAAATATTGTATTTATGTAGTTCATAAACTGGTGATGCTAAAGAGTATAAGAGTTGAAATTTTTTCGAAGTGACATTTATTGATCACTTTCATTTTCAACAAAAAATATTGCATTATAAATTCACTAAAACAAATAATCTAATTTAAATTCTAAACCCAAAAAAAAAAATTTGAGAATAAAGCGACTAAAACAATGACTAAATTTTTTTCAGCAAAAATCAAAGATTCCTTTGACAGCACTTTTACTGGTATTTCTGACATAATAAACAAATATGTATTCAGGTAAGTTAAGTAGATTAAGTTCTGTATATTTAATATAAATATATTCTTCGAAATCGTAGCCACTTATTTATACAATTTTCTAGCTCACAAGAAAAAAACATTTTTAAAATTTACATAGGTATACATATGTATACATATGTAAAAATGAAGTAAAATAAATAATAAATTTTTCGACTCACCCTTTCATTCGTTTGCCCAGTGCCATCAAGTTCTTTTCTACAACGTAAAACTGAAATTAGCAAATTTTCAAATCATTTTAAATAAATTGTGTAAAATAAAAAAAAATTATCATACGACTCACTTTTTTATTCTCTCGCGCAGTCTCTTCTCTATAGTGCATTTGCATACGTCATATGATTTCCTCTCTCCGACTTCAGGCTACTTACGTTGTGGCGGCCATTTCGTGTAACTGCAAGAAGCTGCGCAGCATACAATTTGCACGAAATTTCTTCCTCACACATATTGAACACTTTTCATTTAAAACATCTAACTTAATTACACATAATTTCTTTACTAACATCATAAAATATATCACTATTTAACACCTTAAAGCAATAAAAAATAATATAACATAACACACTATCACAATAGTTCCGGTCTCTAAACAAAAAGAAACACATCCAAAGCAATTGCCAGTTAAAGTAGAACTGAAGCAAGGAACTTCCTATGGAAAGAGGAAAAGATTATTCGTTTAACTGGAAGTGGACATCATAATGAACTTGGTCAATTACTGGCTGGCCAGCTGACTTCTGTTTAGATAAGCAACGCTTAAAAGTATGCAATAAGAAATGTATCGGGGCTGGAGTTGGTTAATTAGCTTAATAGTGGGATTTTACGAAATGAATACACATGAATGTATGTTTGCAAGGAAATTCGCAACAAAGTACACTCAAGGAATGCAATCTATCCTACAGCGATGAACAAAAAAATAGAATCAAAAGAAAGTTTTGATTTGAAACGATGCACCATTTTTTTTATAATTTTTTTTTTTGAAAAAGTGGGCGTGGCGCTGCCCTCTATAAGTTTTGATTTGAAACGATGCACCATTTTTTTTTATAATTTTTTTTTTTTGAAAAACTGGGCGTGGCGCTGCCCTCTAATAAGCTTAATATATACATATATCTCTTAAACCACTTAGGCTATAACAATCAAGTTTGCTAAGTACAAATTTTATAAGAACTTCTACCGGCAGTGTAAAAATTATTGCAATCGGAAGATAACTCAGATCACTCGCCATATAACGGTCTTTTTAAAAACGACTAAAAGCGCGATAAGTGGGAGAGCTTTATAGGAGCTTTTGTGAAAATTGGACGATCGGCCTGGCACCGTCCACTTTTTAGTGAAATCCCATATCTCAAGACCTGACTGACCGATTTCGATATAATCTGATTTTACAGCATGAAAATGAACGTAATAGAATAATTATCACACATACTTCCCATATGGCACAATTTTAAATTACACTTGATTCGTTCAGTTTTCAATACACAAATCAAGAAGCAATAAAATTAATGGAATAAAACTTTTCCCAAATAATGTCTTTAGTGTGTGCCACCTTGTGACCAAAAATTGTTTAAATCCAATAAAAAACTGTTCAAGCTCCTAGGTATATTTAGACCTCGGTACCTATAGTTCACTTGTGATCAAAAATGTCGGCCAATTTGTGTTATTTATAACTAAAATTTAAGGATAATCTTTCTCTATTAAAGTTTGCCAATTTTTTGTTTAAACGAAATGGTTTGAAACGAGTCAGTAATTCTTTTATACCCAATATATTTACATAATAAAAATATTTTCGAACTTCCGGAAAACTTTGTACTGCATTATGCCAATGAAACTAAGAGAGTGTGTTTTACTCATAACAGTGTAGCTTTGTGATTGAAATAGATAAATTTGGAAGTAAGTTTAAGAGTATAAGAGAGCAAGAGTTCCACGGACACACGGCAGATGGACAGGCAGTCATCCGAAATTCAATTTGATTCTACTCCTTCCTGATCATTTTGATATATTTTACGTATAATAAATTGAGAATCGAAATGAGCTTGTTGTTATAAAGGGTGATTTTTTAAGAGCTTGATAACTTTTTTTAAAAAAAAAACGCATAAAATTTGCAAAATCTCGGTTCTTTATTTGAAACGTTAGATTGGTTCATGACATTTACTTTTTGAAGATAATTTCATTTAAATGTTGACCGCGGCTGCGTCTTAGGTGGTCCATTCGGAAAGTCCAATTTTGGGCAACTTTTTCGAGCATTTCGGCCGGAATAGCCCGAATTTCTTCGGAAATGTTGTCTTCCAAAGCTGGAATAGTTGCTGGCTTATTTCTGTAGACTTTAGACTTGACGTAGCCCCACAAAAAATAGTCTAAAGGCGTTAAATCGCATGATCTTGGTGGCCAACTTACGGGTCCATTTCTTGAGATGAATTGTTGTCCGAAGTTTTCCCTCAAAATGGCAATAGAATCGCGAGCTGTGTGGCATGTAGCGCCATCTTGTTGAAACCACATGTCAACCAAGTTCAGTTCTTCCATTTTTGGCAACAAAAAGTTTGTTAGCATCGAACGATAGCGATCGCCATTCACCGTAACGTTGCGTCCAACAGCATCTTTGAAAAAATACGGTCCAATGATTCCACCAGCGTACAAACCACACCAAACAGTGCATTTTTCGGGATGCATGGGCAGTTCTTGAACGGCTTCTGGTTGCTCTTCACCCCAAATGCGGCAATTTTGCTTATTTACGTAGCCATTCAACCAGAAATGAGCCTCATCGCTGAACAAAATTTGTCGATAAAAAAGCGGATTTTCTGCCAACTTTTCTAGGGCCCATTCACTGAAAATTCGACGTTGTGGCAGATCGTTCGGCTTCAGTTCTTGCACGAGCTGTATTTTATACGGTTTTACACCAAGATCTTTGCGTAAAATCTTCCATGTGGTCGAATAACACAAACCCAATTGCTGCGAACGGCGACGAATCGACATTTCACGGTCTTCAGCCACACTCTCAGAAACAGACGCAATATTCTCTTCTGTACGCACTGTACGCATTCGTGTGGTTGGTTTAATGTCCAATAAAGTAAACTGAGTGCGAAACTTGGTCACAATCGCATTAATTGTTTGCTCACTTGGTCGATTATGTAGACCATAAATCGGACGTAAAGCGCGAAACACATTTCGAACCGAACACTGATTTTGGTAATAAAATTCAATGATTTGCAAGCGTTGCTCGTTAGTAAGTCTATTCATGATGAAATGTCAAAGCATACTGAGCATCTTTCTCTTTGACACCATGTCTGAAATCCCACGTAATCTGTCAAATACTAATGCATGAAAATCCTAACCTCAAAAAAATCACCCGTTAGAGGATATACCAAAGATTTAGACGAAACCTCCAACTGATTCATTACTATGCTTCGTAATCTTCACTAATATTTTTCAAAAATTTGAACTGCACATTTAGTTAGTTTGTGCATAATGTTTTCATGCGCACTCTCCCTCAACTCAAAACTCACGCTAGTAGAATGTAAATAAATCTTGAAAATAATTTGAAGCGCATGAACATTTCAGTGGATTCAGTTTATTTTCGTGCGTTAAAATCACAAAAAAAAAATGTAAAAAACGCATTTTTGCATTAAATTCAAACAAATCGGAAGCACTGGACATTACGCATACGCTCCCAGTGGTACGATATTGGTAGATTCCGCATAGACTGAGTGACAAAGTGACGACTGACTGTGCGAATTGTGCGAACCAAAGTGTGTTTGCGAATTTGTAAATAATTCTTACATTCATTCACAGTTATTTTTAGATAAGCATCAACTTGATTTATTTGCGCAACACTTGGGCTGCACGCAGCGCACACACACACACACGCGCGCCCCAACAGACACTAATGCGCGTAAATGAATGCATACGCACAGGCGCCGGAGCTGACGATGCGGATAGTCAGCTTGGCAACCAAACTGTTGTCGAAACGGCTGGGCGAACGCTTTTTCCATTTCCGTTACGTATTTCAATGAGCATTTGCCCAAGTGCGACGATTTTTCTTTTTTCCCGTACTTCAGTTGTGTGGAAATAATTTACATAAGGATAATAGAAAAAATTAAATTGATTTTAAATCATCAAGTGGCGGTGGGGGCGACAAGTGAGCTGAAATGGATTTATGTATGTGTATGCGTGTTTGTGCGAAAAAACTAATATGAAATTGTATAATTATATTTGTATGTGTGTGCGTGTGTGTGAGTGCTTGTTATGACAGTTGACAATGCAAAGTTGGTGCAAAAAATAGATTATCATATAAATAAGCAGGCGAGCGCTTGAAGCTGACGAGCTTATTGCAGGCTGTTCCCAATCTTTTGTGCGAATAAATTAAAAAATAAAAAAAATATTTTACTATTAACAATAAAGGCCCATAAGCGAGCATTTAAAAACAGAATTAAAGCGCGCACATGCATATTAATACATTAGGGTGAGTCAAAAAAAAACAAATATTAATTTTTGGCTTAAAAGCTCATATTTGGAAAGATTTTCAAAGAGGTGTCTGAGAACCAGATTTTCAGAATAGCAAACAAAAAAAGTTTTCTATTCGTTTTTACCCACCTTAATATATGTAAATATATATACAAATTAATATAAATGCATGTGTGCTTGTGTCAGTCTTCATGCATTGGTCAATTTATGTGTGTGTTTGGGTCCATGAAATGGCATGCAATGGAAATTATTATTTTTTCTCTTTCCTTTTTCAAACATTTTGATTTGCCATACGCCACACTTGTTTTGTTGTTGCTTTTGTTGGCCAAACACAGCGCTACGCGTACATCAATCGGCGCTGCCACAATCACAGTCTTTCGCTGAATGAATGGTCTCAAAGGCTGGCTGAATGTCGTTCGTCAATGACATTTAAAATCCACTCACAGCTCACAAGTGGCGCGTGTGTGCGTGTATGTGTGATTGCATTGTAATTTACCGCAAATGTCACAGGCTTGCCACACGTGCGCCTTTTGTACGAATACCTCTATCTAGGTATCTCTACATACATACAAGGTATATGGTGTGGGCTTGTGTTTGTGTGGCATTGTCTGTTGTTGGCGATTTTGCATCGCTCACCAGCGGCCATCGCTTAAATCCTTTGACAGCAGTTGCATTCGTTGTGAATATTCATTGATGGGCATTCACTAACCACTGTGGGTGAAAAAAGCGCTGCGCTATTGCTTTTTTGGTTTGTTTTCTCAAACAAGTTGTGCCTACAGTAAGCACTGGATATTTGTATGTATTTTTAGGTAAAAAGTTCGGCAAAATTATACCGCTAAACCTTGCTAGAGTACAAGTTCGTCGTCTGCTTATAGATACCACAGTAGCACGACAATGCCGGAAACGGACTGGTAACAGTTTGTCCTCAAAAGCAAAGCAAACGAATTGGATGTTTTACTATATTTAGAGGTGGTCAAAAGGGCTGGATCAAGGTTTCATTTGATTTGTGATAAAGATTGAGCTTACTAAGGCTCCTCAAATAGCCCAGTCTCGAGCGGAGCTTACTGATAGCCGGCGCTGTCCGTAATATAATAGCCTTACTTTCGTAGCGGGGACTATGGGTAAGTGGACCTATTTTGTACTCGTGGGTGCAAGGTATGAACCCTAGCCAATATGACGGTACCAACATAAAAATCAACAGTAAGGCGGAAGGAACTGGTTATTCCGTAAAGAGAACACCGCATACAATACGAAGACAAGATCTAAACTTGCAAGATCTAGAAAGGAATGGTTCTATCTACCGAGCTGAAACTAAGCCTAGCGCCAGAAAAACAATATCACACAGCCGGAAGCAAACCTGAAAGACAAAAAATAAATGACAAGGAGAAGTCTAACTGCTTGCTGTGCAGCAACTATAAAATGTCCAGTTTTTATGATCAATAGCCCAGCAAAAGCAAGTTATGCGAAGAAGCGTGGTGCTGCCCACCTGCTCAGAAGAGTTCAGCTTTAACGGCGAACAACTGAGGAGAATAGCTTCAGGAATCCATTGATTGAGCGAAAGCCGTTCTACTCATTTTTTAAGCTTGAACCACCAGCAATGGCAGCCAAGAGCCTGAGGCCAGCTGAATTGGCTAAGCCATCAGCTAAAAGCCCGAAGACAAAGGGTGTGATACCAGGTAAATAATTTCCTGATACTGCATTATCATTGGTGTACTAGATGGGGAAAATTTTGATAGAAAAATTCCCAGATCTTTAAGGAAGTGAATGCAAGCTGAGCTTGCAAACGTGAGGTTTGATCCGTCACTGATCCGGGTCTGCTCATTCCGGCTGGTAATGAATCAAAATGATTCCGAAAGATGGGTGGAACTTCACAAACTACTATAGCCAAAGTTGGAAAGGTATAACTTGGAGTAAGGCTGGTATCAGTCGATGTAAATGTGAAAAGATCTTAAGTTTAGGGCACTTAGATTGAGATCGGATTAGATGTCAGCAACGAGTAAGTAAGGAAGAATCAATTGTATTTGATTTAAATTAATTTTATTTTATTTTATTTTCCTTTATTTTAAAAGGCGACTTGTGGAACATCAGCTATGACGCTATTCTAAAACTCGAAATGCCAGACGAATCGTCCTTAATTGGCTAAGCAGACGACATTATAGCATTAGTTGTAACATAGACACGGAATAAACGCAAAATAAATCTTAGTCAGGACATGATACGGACGCAAGCATGGCTCGACTCATACAACATCCAGTTCGCTGCGGAAAAGAACTGAGCCACTACTGCTAAGAATAAGCAAGCGACGACTGTTCTACGGAGTTGAGCAAATGTGCTTAAAAATGAAAACCCGCGTAAGGTAGTGGCCAGAGTACACTACACGGCAGTCCTCAATGTTGCATCAGTCTACCGAACAGTATCAGATGATACAATATTACTTATAAGCGGTAATGCCCGAATTGACCTTCTATAAATTTTGAGAAGTCGACTTTTACACAACTCATCTGTTATCCGGTCACGGAAACTTCAAAAAGTACCTCCATAGAATGGGTAAAGGCGAAGTGCCGTCATGCCTGTACAGCGACACAACAGAAGACGACGCTGAAGGGGTTTTCAGTGACCTGCAAGTGACACATACCATTACTGAGACGACAGCACTGATGATGCGGGAGGCATTTTGCACCCCTTCATCCAAAAACAAAATTATTTTATTTTATCACATTTTATAATGCTGTTTTGTGTGTGCTTTTTTTTTTTAATTTTGCGCAACTTTTGGAGACAACAGACTTCCAAGTAAAAAATTCCGAAAAATGGACAGCAAGTTATGCAATTTTAAGCTTTAAGTAAGAATTCGAAAAGATCCCATGTTCAGCCCTTCTATAAGAAGCAGGCGCATTAAAGCAAGAAAATTGCATTTCCGAAATATAGATCCGTTTTGGTTTAGTTTAAAAATTTCTTCTATCTCATTCTTTATCATCATTCTTTTTGGCAGCACAACTATGCTCTCTCCTAAGAATAACTTGTTTGCGTAACAAGCTATCTGTTCAGGGCAAGTAAATATTTCTATCTAAAGAAGTTCGCTTCAGGGTATCATTCGCTCATAAACTCTGTCTCAACATAATTGTGAGCAATACCGAGATACATAGATCAGTCCAAATCTACAGCGTTCCAAAACAAGAAATTGTGACATCGATTGTTCAAGATTACTCTCCAAATGAAGTATTTTTAGTGGCATTATGAGCTAAGGTGGGTCTATCTAACTGTATAATTTGCTTTCAGGATTGGAATCAATCTCTTACTGCTTTCCTTTGAAATTGAGCTTATTTCAACACACTTGAGCACTCCCTCTTATAAATTAGCCAATTAACCCTAGTTTACTGTGGGCATATGAAATAAAGCTACATAACTCAAGCGAAGCAATTCTTCAAGCAACCACCAGCGCACTGTATCGCGCACGATTTCTTCCCACACCGAGTGAAATTAACGGTGGTGCCTAACAATAGCGCTACGTCGAAACATTCGCAAACGCTGAAGAAGAATTTTAATACATCGCATTCTTCGCTGCGGTTTTTGCCAACATACCGCATCAATCTATCGCCACCACAAGCCAGAACACACATACACACATTTCCATTTTATAGGTATTTGCGCACCATATGTATCCCAGGCGGTGTCTACATGTGCCTACACAGAGCGCACACATACACACACACAGACATAAATGCAAATCTACAGAATATCCTGTCATATCCAGTGCCAGCGCCGGGAGTTGGCCAGAGTTGCACCACTCGGCGGTGTTGGTGCTGGTAAAAGGCAAATTGAATCTATGGTTGAGTGAAAAATATGCGCCTGCTTTTCTATAACTGTGTGTGTATGTGTGTGTGTGTGTGTCGGCATTGACTCTGGCAACACCAGTCGCATGTGTAGCAATTGAAAGACAACACTAACAGCGACAACAACGCCAACACACAACTCCATAAAACAATATGACCAGCTAACGAATGTGGCCGCTGTGGTTGTTGGAATGCGACCGGGACTGCGTTTGCGACTGTGCCGGCCTGGTACAAATGCGCATTTTTGCATACATAAATATTTATGAATTTATTAAAAGTGAACTGCACAGCAAGCGCCGGTTTGCCGTAGGGTGGCAGCGCTACAATGCTAAGTGCACGAATGGTGGACGTGGAAGAAGCCGACAACAACAGCGTTGGTAAAAAATGTTACGGACTGATAGGCGACCAACTGTGGTAGTTCGTTAGCTGTTGCTCAGCGCTAACCAGTTAGCTACAGCTTTGGCACACACCAAACTCACCAAACCCACCAAAATGGCGGAAACATTCCGCAACCTTGGCAGTTCGACCATCCGCAACGCTGATCTATGAAAATTTTTGGAAAATTCGCACTTTTGTCAGCAAACCATGCGCGCTGGTATGTTGGTAAATTATGTGTATACTTACATTAGGGTGGTACACATTTTTTCGGTTTGTAATGGTCAAATAACGACAACAAAATGCCCAAAAAGATATGATTTTCCGAGAATATGTGTAAATTACTGTAATAATAACAATGTAAAATATGCGCCGTTAGCTGTCACAAGCCAAGGTGTTCGTCTTAAATGAACCACCCTAAAATATAAAACCTAAATAATCCGATAAGTACAATTAAATTTAAACAAAATTTATTTATAAATACCTGCCCCTTCGTGACAAATTATCGAATTTTCTTGGTTATATTTTTATTATTTCCCCTACTAACAGCGAATCAAACGTGTGCTTATTTTTTTTAATTTGCCGCTTTGTTTTGATCAATCAGCTGTGCTTCGTTTTCGCTTTTTCGCTTTTTTCTCCTTTTCGTTTTGCTCCTGGTTTAGGCATTGCCAACCATTTATAACATAAATTAGGTTTTTAGCAGCAGTGACTGAACGTACTCATTGACAGGTGTACCCAACTATTTTCTCACTGAGGTATGGCCTCTGAGAATAGTATGGGGCATACACCAGAGAATCCTTTTCGGAGGAATTCTAAAATTCTGAGAACGCCCCCCAATGGCCGAAATGAGGAACCCACCGCTGCTGGATCAACATCTAGTGGCGCAACTGCTGACCGGACAAGCAAAAGTGAAGAGAAATCACTAAATAATGAATCGTCCAACTACTTTAAAAAGCTGGGTTGCAAAATAAAAGAGTTGGAAAATATGATGGCTGGCCAAAGGCACGTTAACCAGGCTATGCGCGATTTATTGAGTACCATAATGAGCTTATATAATAAAGCCGAGAAACCGGAGAAGAAAATTATGGCTGAGAAAGCAACACAGCTTTCTCATATCCCCAAAGAGCTGAACACCCCAAAGCGGCTGCGAGAAGCATCGGGAGAACTACCCCCCACAAAAAAGCCAAAAAAGGCAATTGAAAATGTGCAACAAATGACCAGTGAGGTAAAAAAAGTAATAGATATTGCGGGTCAAAATAACGTATGCGAAAAATGGGTGGATGTAGTTAAAAATAGAAAGCCGATCCAAAAGAAAATAAGAGCGAAACCGGACGCCATCATAATAACGAAAAAGGAAGGTGCATCCTATGCGGATATTCTCCGGAAGATAAAAAGCGACAGCGGTCTTGAAGAGTTGGGATCAAACGTGTCATACATACGAAAAACGATGAAAGGAGACCTACTGATTGAGCTAAAAAATCAAGCGGACAAGAGAGCCGAATCATTCCAAACCGTCTTAGAGGGAGCGGTGGGTGAAATGGCGCTGATACACCCAAAAACTCATAGCGTCACAATAGTGTGTAAGGACTTAGACGAAATTACTACACCGGAAGAAATCTGCGAGGCACTAAAAAAAGAGTGTGGGTTCCAAAACCTCGAGAAATCAAGCGTAAAAAATATGAGGAAAACCCGAAGTGGCACACAAATAGCTCTTATTTGCCTACGCGCTCAAGACGCAAAGTTGCACTAAAATTGGGCAAGGTGAAGATAGGGTGGTCTATCTGCCGACTTAGAGAATACTCACCCATTACTCGATGTTTTAGGTGCTTCCAACTGGGTCACATAGCACACAAATGTGTTAGTCAGACTGATCGGTCAGGCCTCTGTACACGCTGCGGAGCGGCAGGACACGTAGCAAAAGCGTGCAAAAATGCCCCGAGCTGTATGCTCTGCAAAGGAGAGCACTCCGTCTTAAGTACGACATGTCCGAAGTACCAACAAATGATGAAAATAATGAAAAAATGAGGTTGTTACAACTAAATCTTAATCACTGCGCTGCAGCACAAGATCTGCTAAAACAAACAGTTCAAGAAGAGAACATAGATGTCGCCTTACTAAGCGAGCCATATAGACTGCGTTCGGAGAATACCTGGTGTAAAGATAGAAGTGGAAAGGCAGCAATATGGGCCTGCAAAGGACAAGCTTTCTCATCCCGCTCCAAAGACGTCCATAACGGCTTTACATGGGCGAAGATGCAAGGTATATATTTTGTAAGCTGCTATGCTCGTCCTAGCGCAACAATTAGAGAATTTGAGGATTTTCTCCTGGAGCTGTCTCTAGAGACCAGAAACAAATCGCCAATAATAATAGCGGGTGATTTTAATGCATGGTCTACCGCTTGGGGTAGCAGAATGACAAATCACCGTGGTCGCCTCATTCTAGAATTTTTGAGTCAAACCAACCTGACGTTACTAAACAATGGCACAAAAAATACGTTTCAAAAGGGTAATAAAGGTTCTATAATAGACCTTATGTTTGCTAACGACACGCTTAGCAGACATATTAAGTGGAAGGTATCAGATATTTACACAAATAGCGACCATATGGCTATAATCGCCGAAGTGTCATTCTCCCAAGAAAGGGAACTGTCTCGCAGAAATCCCTCTCGAAAACGTAGTTGGCGTGAAAAGGATTTTGATACCGACGTCTTTGAGAGCGTCTGGAGTGCGGCAAAGGCACCAGGCGAAGACGCCACCCACTTAGTATCCGCTGTGCAGAAGGAACTAGTTGCAGCATGCGACGCAACTATGCGCAGGACGAGATACAATAACAACCGAAAGCCGGTATACTGGTGGAGCGACGAAATTGCCAAGCTGAGGAAGCTCTGTCACTCAGCTAGACGACGCCACCAGCGTAACCAGGGAGGTGATAACGAAATTCGCCTCAGAGAAGCATTTAAATGCCAAAAAAAGCTCCTGAAGTCAGCCATTATCCGTAGTAAGAGATCCTGTTTCGAAAAGCTTTGTGAAGAAGCGAACATAGATCCCTGGGGATCGGCATATAAAATTTGTATGTCGAAGTTCAAAAATAAGCCGCAGCAACCTAAGAACGCATCATTTATGAAAAAGGTTGTCGAAGCGTTATTCCCTACACATGCATCCATTTCCTATATTAAAAGAAACGAAGCTACGGAGCCACCCCTATTAGTCACAGAAGACGAACTATTGGCTATTGCGAAAAAAATCAAAAACTCTAAAGCGCCCGGAATAGATGGTATACCAAATAGAGCCCTTAAAGAAGCCATAACTCTTAGACCCAGTTTATTTATTAACATGTACAATGCGTGTATATTAGAAGAGGTGTTCCCCGATCCGTGGAAGATTCACGCCTGGTTTTACTCCCAAAGCCAAAAAAGCCACCAGAAGAACCTTCATCATATCGACCCCTTTGCATGCTCGACACGATTGGGAAAGTGTACGAAAGCATTGTAAGAAACCGCTTGGAACTAGCAATCCAAAAAGCCGGCGGATTATCAGAGAGACAATACGGCTTCATAAAAAAGAGATCCACTATTGACGCACTACGAGAAGTCGTCGATATTGCGAAATGTGCAGTAAGTGGAAAAAGATGGAAAGGTGGCACAAAAAAGTATTGTGCGCTGATAACCCTGGATGTCAAAAATGCGTTCAACTCAGCAAAATGGGCAGACATACTTTAAAACCCTGGATGAAATACGGGCCCCTGAGTACCTCATAAACATAATAACGAGCTATTTTAGAAACAGAAAGCTGATTTTTGAGACGGACGAAGGCACCAAGAGCTACTCTATCTCGAGTGGAGTACCACAAGGCTCAGTGTTAGGCCCACTATTATGGAACCTTATGTATGACGGGGTGCTAAGAAGACAGCAACCATCAGACGTGAAACTAGTAGCTTATGCGGACGACCTCATGGTGGTAGCAGTTGCCAAACAATTAGCCGACCTGAGAAATAAATGCAATGAGTGCTTAAATAGTCTACGACAATGGTTCTCTTCTATGAGTCTGAAACTGGCGGAGGAAAAAACAGAAGTTTTACTGATAAGCACAAGGAAGATAGAAGAACGAATAGAGCTCACCATAGGGGAATCAAGATTACCTCGCAGCCGCAGTTAAAGTATCTGGGAGTAATATTTGATTCCAAAATAAAATTTAAAGAACACTTAGAGTATACTTCTGCCAAGGCAAACAGAATTTATAATGCCCTATCGAGAATGATGACCAATAGAGGCTGTGTGCGTTCCAGCCGGCGATTCTTAATAGCGAAGGCAATGAGTTCCGTAATACTGTATGCGGCACCAGTATGGATAAAGGCAATGGATATAAAAGCGTATGCTAAGCAAATAATTGCAGTGCATAGGCTTTCTGCAATCCGGGTAATAAGTGCTTTCCGGACTATATCAACCGACGCTGCTGAAGTATTAGCCGCATGCCGCCCATTGACATCCAGGGAGATGAACTCGAGCGTTTATATCAGTTATCAACACCTAAAACAGTATCGGTAAGGACAGAGGAGAGAAACAAGAGTACTAAAATGTGGCAGGAGCGGTGGAATTCCTCTCCCAAAGGGCGCTGGACCCATCGACTTATACCGGACATCCACTCGTGGATAGACAGACGACATGGGGACTTAGATTTCTATCTGACCCAAATACTTAGTGGACATGGATGCTTTAGAAGCTACCTTTTCCGATTCCACAATGACATTAGTCCGAACTGTCCGACGTGTACAGAGTATATAGAAGACTCTGAACATGTATTTTTTCATTGCCCTCGATTTTCGATTACAAGGGAACAGCTAAAAACCACACTCGGTGGTAGTTTTACGGTCGATAACTTGACGACACTCATGTGTCAGACGACTGATAAATGGAAAGCTGTCAGCGAAGCGGCAGCATTTATAATGACCAAACTGAGATCTATTCAACAGTCTAGGCGTCCGTCAGTCCGCGCAATAGAGGAGACCTAAATGTCTTGTCCCTCCCACGAAGTAATACCTAGCCGGTGGTTCCGTGGGAGAGATCTGAGGTGGGAGTAGGTTAGGTTTAGCGGATTAAAGTTCCGCACTTCGGCTTTCGATGCTTCCCCCTACTATAAAAAAAAAAAAAAAAAAAAAAAAAAAAAAAAAAACCCCAAAATACAAGCAATATTCTTATACATAGTATATATGTACATATAGTCAAAAGCAGTAGTCGTTGTATCCTTTAGGATTACCCGTCAGGCGTTGCCTATTTCCACTCTGTCAATGGGCAATTATATCTGAAATGGCTCTCGCTGTGGCAATGCCATGGCGATATGCCTTGTTCTGTGGCTTTACTCGGAATGCAAAGGTACACACAATAACGCTATAGCCACATGCTGCCATTCATGTGCTCTAAAGAGCTTACAAGCATAAATTCCAGCAAATATATGCATGTATATGTAATTATTTATTTACATGTTTTAGCGTAAACAAATTGGCGTTCATTGATAACTATCAGCACTCCCCCGGTAGTGTTAACGGAACTAAGTTTCATTAATATATTTTGCCAAAAAAATTAGAAGAATTTAATCTACAGTTTTTGACCTATGGAGCAGTTCGCAAAGAACCTGATGTTTTCTTTTGTCAAATTCATTGACAGCCATGGCCAAATAAATAAAATCAATTGGTTTCAACAATATTTTTTTTTATGATAGTTCTGGTCAAATCAATATAAGGAGTTGACAATGTATTTTAGCAACTAAAATACCTAAATAACTTAATATCTAATATCATTACTTGATATCATTAATATCTTGGTTCGATAATAATCAGGACCAAATTTCGTCAAAATTAATATATTCCGTTGCGATCATAAAAAATTTGTTGATGTAAGGAAACATGACAGCTTAAGCTTTACTTAATAGTAAAAAATAATATGTATGTAAAAAATGTAATATATTTATAATAATAATATAATACGAGTATAATCCACTCTTCGATGGTAGTAGCATGTTGACCTAACCTTGGTCAAGGCGATTTAAGCACTAATGGGGTGAAATCGACTGGCTAGAAAATCGTGGTACTGCAAGCCAAAGATCAAAAGGTGGTTGTACAACATGATCGTGTGACCGTATAGGGCGGTGGTTTGGGCCTCAAAAGCAGAGTTCGGTGGGGTTTCAAGTATCGAAATTGCAACGATTCGCATGTATCTGATAACGGGCGCAATGCGCACTTGTCCGACGGCAGCACTTGAAGTCATGCTTGAGCTCACACCACTTCGTCTAGTGATCGGTCGGATAGCCAAGCACACATTGCTACAAATGACAGCAGATGGGTGTGGCAGAGGTAAGGTAATCTCATCTCACCGTATGAAATACCATTGGCCATTCTTCCAAGGTACAGCACTACTAAAAGCGTTAACTTCACAAAGAAGTTCAAGTTTACTCTTAGCAGCAAGGCTGAATGGCATGAATCCACTCTCTTGCCACTGCTTATGGATAGTAAAATCGGCTCGAAAACGTCAGAGGGTGAGTCTTCGTGATTTAGGAGAAGACACAATAAACCTAAGGTCGCGGTGCATTCCTCGTTTATCAATTAATCAAGTTTTCAGAGAATATTTAACAAATATAAAAATCAAATACGAAGTTAGACTAACGATTTTGCGAACAGTTCCTTGGCGTTGTTCGACACTTAAAAATAAATCCTTTATTCTTTCATTAATTTGCGAGTTTTATTTAGCATGCCTATAGTGGTCCTATTTATGTAAAATATTTTCTTCGCTAACTTCAAAAAAGGATTGCTTTTGTTGCGTTTCAGCAGGAATTCGCAGATAGAACTTCGGTACATTAATTGTGTTTGCGTTAACTCGTTCGAAACCCATACATCGAGCTTCTATTCAACCTACAACTTTTTAAAAACCCAAAAATTTTTTTTTTCAATCTTCAGCTTCTAGGCCATCGAAACAGTGCCTTTACAGTCAAAATCAACTACTCACATTATTATTATCGATAGTTTAGAAAGCGTAGTGGATTTGTGATATCAAAGTTACGGGAACGGAATCGGATTACTGAAACGGAAATTAAACATGATGAAGTGTTACAGTATCAGGATCCTAAAGGCTATTCGCATTTTAAACCGCCCTGTCTGTTTTCGCTTTTATTCTTATCTCAAGAAAAGTGAAAAATTTGGCATATCTTCTATTTGCGGTTGTCAATCTTTGGAGCATAGTAATTTTAAAATAGTGTGAGAACTGAACAGTAAGTCTTTTAGATTTAACAGTATACAGCATAATCGGGTCACACATGTTCCAGCTTGTTCAATAAGTTTTGTCATTTGATAAGAAAAACACAATTTTATAACACAAAATACGCTTTATTATTCAGTACAATCTTCCAGAACAATCTGTGGATCCTATCCCTGAAGTGAGAAACTTGAAGGTCTGCAAAATACGCTTCAACACCCGTTATGACCTCTTCGTTTGATGAAAAACGCGTGACAGGCATAAATTTTTACAGTTTTGGAAATATATGGAAGTTGCTGGGGCCAAGTCTAATGAATTCGGTGGATGCTCCAACAATTCGAACTTTAATTCATGGATTTCAGCCATTGTCAAAATGACCGTGTGACACGGTGCATTGTCCTGATGAAAAAGAGTATTTTCTTCTGAAAACCCGGGTTTTTTTTTTACGATTTTTTTCCTTCAACTGGCCAAAAGGTTGCAATAATATTCAGAATTAATTGTTTTACCAGTTTGCAAGTAATTCAACAACAAAATTCCTCTCGCATTCCAAAAAACTGATGCCATAACCTTCTTGCCCGATTTCCGGATACGAACTCGTTTAGAAGTCGAACAAACAGGTTCACACCACTCTTTAGCCTCTTGTTTTGATTCAAGATTATGATGGTAGACCCAAGTCTCATCCGTAATGACGAATCAACGCAAAAAATTTACTTTATCCGTTTTAAAACGCTCCAAATGTTGCGGAGAAAGTTGCATTGGAATGTGTTTTTGTTCCATTGTTAGCGCTTGCGGCACCCATTTTTCACACTGCTTTCTAAAACCCAAAATTTCTCTTAAAATATGACTCACACTGCTTAATGATATGTGTAGAGCCACTACTAAATATCTCTCAGTCAATAGGCGATCTTCCAAACCATATCCTGTATTTTGGCTTTAATTTCTGGTGTTGATGCGCCTTTTTGGACTCCTTCACGTGGATCGTCTTCAAGGCTTATACGGTCACGTTTAAATTCAGCAACCCATCTTTCTAATGTTTTAATTGTGCGTGAACAACCATTATGCTTTTTAACGTTCGTTCGTGAATTTCTATTGATGCTACATCTTCCAAAAATAAGAATTTTATCACTGGACGACGACATTAAATGGCTTGTAAATAAAGAATGAGTTGACAGATTGATATGAAACATCACATACGTTCATATGAAGAGTGTATCAACAAAACAAAGAAAATTTGGGCTAGTAGCAACGCCCTGTCTCATCTAACGGCAAAACTTATTGAACAACCTCTGTATGTGTACTTTTTAATAATATTATTTTCAGCTCTAATAAAAATACAACGTCATCATTTGCAATACGAAACACAATCGACACGTTGAGCCTTTTCTTACACAAATCCTGATTAAGCCATATAAAGAATTCCAACTTAAGAAAATTTCACTGTCCAAAATTAGCTTAGTTGCAATTGACTTTGGTCATTGTGTACCGATACCATTTCGGAAATTGAGTGAACTTCTAGTCCCGTAAAGTCCAATAAAGTAGTTCTCATTTTTCGATTACATCGATGCATATCTGAAGTGTTTAATAAAAATTTCGTAAATGAAATTAAGTGCCAATTTCAAGTAAGAGCTTCGACAGCAAAGAGACTCGGGCACCAAATGCAAAATAGGCATTCGCATAAACAGTTTGGCCTCTCGTAGGGTTACCTACGAAGCTAGCGGCACAAAAGTGAGTGTGTTTTGAGAATACAAAAGTGACATTACTACATGGCCCACACTGACGCCTAAGTGCAAGGGATGGGCGTGGTTGTGCGGCAGTGTGAATGGGCGGCAAGCGCGCAGAGCGACAATAGACGACGCAACGTAAGAGGCGGTTTTGGTAATGAACGCTTTGGCAGTGTTGGCAATAAAACTGTCACATGAAACGAGTGACCCATTCACTCTGCATAATTTCGGC
>CM050323.1:42270420-42297929 GCA_027475135.1 Bactrocera correcta
AACTTTATTCAGGGGTTTCAGCCATTGTCAAAATGATCTTGTGACACGGTGCATTGTCCTGATGAAAAAAATGTTTTCTTCTGCAAACCGGGTTTTTTTCACAAATTTTTTCCTTCAACGGGTCAAAAGGTTGCAATAATATCAGAATTAATTTTTTTTCAGTTTGCAAGTATCCCCAAAAAAAATCCTCCGCATTCAAAAAAACGGGTGCCATAACCTTTGCGATTTCCGGATACGAACTCGTTTCGAAGTCAACAAACAGGTTCACACCATTTCTTAGTCCTTTTGTTTTGATTCAAGATTATGGGTAGACCCAAGCCTCATCCGTAATGACGAATCAAGCAAAAAATCACTTTAAAAACGCTCCAAATGTTGCTGGAAAGTCGATTGGAATGTGTTTTGTTCCATTGTTAGCGGTGCGGCACCCATTTTGCACACAGCTTTCTAAAACCCGAAATTTCACTTAAAATATGACTCACACTGCCTAATGATATGTGTAGAGCCTCTACTAAATATCTCTCAGTCAATAGACGATCTTCCAAACCATATCCTGTATTTTGGTTACGATTTCTGGTGTTGATACCTTTTTGGACTCCTTCACGTGGATCGTCTTCAAGGCTTGTACGGCCACGTTTAATCCACCAGCAACCCATCTTTCTACTGTTCTAATTGTAGGTGAACAACCATTATGCTTTTTTAACATTCGTTCGTGAATTTGTTTTGATGTTACAACTTCCAAAAATAAGAATTTTGTCACTGGACGACGACATTAAATGGCTTGTAAACAAAGAATGAATTGACAGATTGATATGAAACTTCACATACGTTCATATGAAGAGTGTATCAACTAAAACAAAAAAAATTGGGCTAGTAGCAACGCCCTGTCTTATCTAACGACAAAACTTATTGAACAACCTCTGTATGTGTACTTTTTAATAATATTATTTTTAGCTCTAATAAAAAGACAACGACATCATTTGCAATACGAGGCACAATCGACTCGTTGAGCCTTTTCTTACACAAATCTGATTAAGCCATATAAAGAATTTCAACTTAAGAAAATTTCACTGTCCAAAATTAGCTTAGTTGCAATTGACTTTGGTCATTGTGTATCGATACCATTTCGGAAATTGAGTGAAACACATCCCCTATGTACTTTGAACTTCTAGTCCCGTAAAGTCCAATAGAGTAGTTCTCATTTTTCGATTACATCGATGCATATCTGAAGTGTTTAATAAAAATTTCGTAAATGACTTAAGTGCCAATTTCAAGTAAGAGCTGCGACAGCAAAGAGACTCGAGCACCAAATGCAAAATAGGCATTCGCATAAACAGTTTGGCCTCTCGTACGGTTACCTACGAAGCTAGCGGCACAAAAGTGAGTGTGTTTTGAGAATACAAAAGTGACATTACTACATGGCCCACACTGACGCCTAAGTGCAAGGGATGGGCGTGGTTGTGCGGCAGTGTGAATGGGCGGCAAGCGCGCAGAGCGACAATAGACGACGCAACGTAAGAGGCGGTTTTGGTAATGAACGCTTTGGCAGTGTTGGCAATAAAACTGTCACATGAAACGAGTGACCCATTCACTCTGCATAATTTCGGCTAGCAATGAAATAGCCGGCAACAGCGACAACACACGGGTGCAACAACAATGAGACAATGAAAATGAAACGATGACAATGCTGTTCGATGTTGGCGCTGACGATGACGATGGCGATGACGAAAGGGTTGGCCTGCATACCACTGCTGCTGCTCCCGCTGTTGAGGCTGTTTTTGAGCATATTATGTAGAATGGGCTATTGAGGCAAGGCAGTGGTTGGCAATATTGTTGTCACCGCTTTGTGTTGCTGATGCGCGGTTAACTATCCGACGACTCAAGCGTTGATTGCATCGACCGATGCATTGCATTAGCGGGTTTGAGGCTAGATGGTTGGAGCGGTTGATTGCCTAGCTGGCTGATTGGTTGGACGTTTGGTCGTTTGGTCGTTCGGTTGCTTGGTCACTTGGTCGCTTTGCTTGGCAAAGTGCAACGCATAATGCATGAAGCTGTCATTATCAGAAGAGGCCAATTCAATTGAGTCTTATGTCTAATTTTGCCAAAAATTTCAAAATTGAAATTTGCGATGCGCGGACAGTGAGGGCATGTGCTGCTGGCGTGTACGGAGTGAGTATAATATGGAGAGTACAGTGGGACGAAAGCATTCTTGAAGAGATATTTCAGATCGATATCTCATAAACTGAAGGGCTTATTCTCATATATACATACGTACAGACAGACGGTCAGACGGAAATAGCTAAATTGACTCACGTCCTTATCGAGATCATTAATATATATTTTATAGGCTTTCCGGCGTTTCCTTTTGGGTATTAACAACTTTGGACTAAACCTAATATAACCTGTTCAAGCAATTATTATCTATGGTATACCAAAAAGCTCAACAGATGGCGCTATATTCGAAATATTTATGTGAGGTAGCTATTATTAGGGTGCTATTTTTTGAATACAAATTCCGTATTGATTAGTTTAGTGATGTGGCGCTGGGATCCACAAATGAATTCCAGCGTAGTTGCCGTCAATCGGCAGGCCACGTCTCGATAACCAAGAAATCGGTTACCACCGAGGATAATGTGGCAAAAGTCCCCGGTTTCGTATTGTGAGACAACCATTTGAAGACTTACGAAAGGCAGTCGATGGACTCGAAATACCGCGCTAGTCATATGAAGCATGTAATATTCGGACTTAAGCTATATGTCGACCATTGGGTACCACTTTTGTTCAATCTGAAGGAAAAGCGACAGTGAGTTTCGACCGGCGATTCTAGTCTCGCTTGAAATCAAAGAATCCATGAATGATATATACCGCGACTCTTCACCAAACATGGCGACCAGCAAGTATTGGTTTAATAAGTTTCAGCATAGTCACGTTTCTTTGCTCTGGAGAACAAGCACAACCATGAAACTCAGTGGGTGAATATTGAGTTTCTCTTGAAAAAACTTTTAACGAATTTTCTATACCCGGCAAGAATTATTTATCGAAAAACCAAAAACAGTTTTTGGTAAGTCCCACTTCCGTGCCCAAAAACCCGTGTATCCTGAGGTTAATATGATGAAGTCCCGGCTCTTTTATTAGCAGAACGCAATTCGATGGCTCGCGAAAGACAACACACAACTCAAAACACCGCGTAGGTATATCCTGCATCAAAGCTTGAGAAATCTGTCGGTTATTGAATACTACGTTTTTCACTTCGGACAAACAGCCAGAGTTTGACGCTGCTTAAGTCCAATCCGAAGGAATATCTGCGTTGTTTCGTAACCTCCGTGACTAGATACAACGAACTGTAGAAACAGTGGACTTCACTCAGCGAACTAGTTAACTGAATACTACCCCATCGACCGAAAGGTGTTGGTCACTGTTTTCTGGGAGGTATACGGTGTGATCAACATCCTGTACTTCTAAAATGGCAAAACGTCCACGATCTTATTTTGCCGCAAAAATATTACACCTCCAACCTTCCGTCGTCGCCACCACCGAATTGGTGGAACTATGCTACGATATTCCAATTCACTCATCTCTTTTTTTTTTTGTAGTGGTACTTAATGAAGGCCTCCATATATTTTGGCATTTTTTTACAACCTTACCATATCAGATCGTGAATTCAAATATAATGCTTTCACCCCTCCCCATCTGCTGAACGCAATCCAACCGATTTTGATGTATCTTCAAATTTGCATATTCGCTGGCCAATGACAGTTTATATAAAACATAAGTATAGGCAAATAAGTGAATTTCACAAGCAGCAATTCCGATCTGGTAACACCAAAGTAATTTGAACTTCATGTCAATTCCAGCAAAAAGCATTCATAGAAATTTATGCATAATTTTCTGAAGCATCTTTGTTCCGGCTACTCGCCATCGTGTATAATGTGTTTGTTACTGTACTTGTTGTTGTACTTGCTGTTAATGTCGTCAATGGTTCGGTACTCCGGCTGGCATTGATGGAACCGGACGTGTAGTGGCTGGTAATTACCTGAAGTGGAGCGCGCCAACAGACGACAGGACGTCAGGAGAACAAAAATTGCTGCAATATGACGATGATGATGTTGTTGTTGTTGGTGTTAAGGGTATTGCTGATTCTGTTAAATGGCAATGACACGCGTGTGGTGTGAGTGTGTGCGCTAGGCATAATATGAAGAATGGTGTCATTTGAGGAAATGAGAGTTGATGGTTAATGCAAACGATTATTACGCAGAAAAGGTAGCCTGAAGGCGGTCGTATGCATTAATCGACTACTATCGAAAAAGTAACTACAACAAGTGGAACTTACGGGTTCACATGTGTATATGCCGTTAAGTACCCCACAGCATTCATAATACATACCATACTGGTAACTACTCAAGAGCTTAGAGTACATATGTGTCAGTATATGTGTGATGTATCTATCCTTAGTGTGACCTTCTTTCCGCATAAAGATATCTAATTTTAATATAAAGTGTAGTAGCGTGGAGGAAATAACGAAAATTAAAATGTGGGGAGGCGCAAATGCATTTATATATACTTAAATCTTGAAGAAGATCTCTTCGAATTTTTATGACAAACTTTCTGTTTTTGATTTAATACTAATTTTATGTTTCCAATGATTAAATTTTCCATAATATGTTATCTCAAGATACCTACGTACAATTTTGAATTGATGGTAGTCTCCATAACTGTCTATAACAAACACAATCTACCTCCGAATATCTACAAAATCTCCAAATGTCTTATGATGAGCTTCAGTGGCAATAGCTTTGCTTCAAGACGAAAATTTCAAGTTTTATATTAATCCAATAATTTATTGTATATAGTCGTTGATGGAAGAAGTACGAGAAAGCTAAAACTTTTTTTAAGCTGTTTCCAGTATTAGTTTTTTTTTGCATGTTGAGGTAAAAGGGACCTCCATCTCCACCGCCAGAGTTATTTCCTTCTCAGTATGCTTAGAATACTCCTTCCTTCACATAGTAATCGCTTTCAATAACATCCAACCATATTGAGTATAGTTAAAAAACCCGGGGCTTCTCCGAACCACCTGGAGAATCGAGAGAACAGATGCTCATGGGCAGGTTAAAAAATTTTAAAACGCTAGGAGCTTAAACGATGTGCAGATCTGGCCAAGGGAGCAGGAAACACGTTATATTCACTTGTCTGGATCTTAACAATCAAGAAGATAGAAGTAGGTATCTATCTATACGTAAGGGTTCCAACTAGATAATCAAGATGAAGGTGGTGTCTTTTCAGTAAAATTTTTAACTTTAATCACCTTTTGATTACAAGACTACAACAGTTGACTCCAAGTGGAAATCAGAATAATTTAAAAAAAAACTTTTTTGTGCTGACAAAGAGTTTGCTCACAACAAGAAATATTTTTATTTATACACCCCTTGAAATCACTAAAGTCATTTACTCTCCACTATAAGACTCAGAAAAAGAGCGATTTATATGCTTGTATAAATTTAATCGACAAACATGCTAGAAATACTGTCTCGATGAAATCAGCCCTAACTTACTCAACAACCAGAATGTGATAAGAAATTGACTGCCCTTGTTGGGGTTAAAGACAAATTCTGCTTTTTGTATCAACAGGTCATTGCGGACTCAAGAGTCAGCTAAACAATAAGAGCATAAGATATTTTAAACATTGTCGATTCCGCTACTAAGTCTCGAGTACCTGCCTCTAGAGGCAGTAATAACGTCCGGGGATTTTCATATTCTATCAGAAAGTGTAATTACTCAACGCCACTCACAAGGGCCTAGTATGATCCTTGAACCTATAAGGGTTGTGGGCATACATGAATCTTTGCGAAAGATAGAAGAGAAAAACGGCCATGCCCATACCTCAGTAACTATTGTGCTCTTTTCTATTACTAAATTCAAGGGTTCAAAACCAATCTTCTTATATCGATGTAATAACAATAGTTTGAAATGCGGCGCTTTTTAAAAAGAAGTTTATTGAATTTATCAGTAGGGTATAGTAGATTATTTGATATACATGTGTATGTTTGTACCGATTCCAAATTAAATTCACAAAACTAATGAAGAAACTAAGTTTTCTCTCCTGAAAATGGATTTTAGATGTCATTCCACTCCAATGGAGGTTGTTGAGCTAGAGCTAAAACTGACACCTTAAGATCTCTTAATTGAAAACTGCGAGACGATTACCGGCTGCGAGAGAATTTACCAACAGAACCTCCTTCAAACATAGCCAGGGTAAAAAATAACAGTTTGGCAAGCGTCGATTATATGATCTCACTTTTTAAAAGGAAAGAAAGTTCAGAGTAAACATAGAAAGGACCAAGTCATTGTAGCTGCAGCTGTAGATTTGACATTTATACGAATGTGTCGAAAATGGTAGACGGAGTTTGTGCGGTGATATACTGTCCAGAATAAGGCATACATAAGAAAGATTTTTAAAGCTGCCGTGTATTTCAAGCAGAGGTCTGACTTTTTGGCCAAGCCGTGGAGATAACCTGTAATGCAGCAGCAGGCAAATTCAGAGTCAATATCTACATCTAGTGTCTTGGGAAGCAGACAAGCAATGAAATTTACGCCAAAAACAAGCGACTTTAATTCTACTAGGTGCCTGGTCAGAATGGAATCGGGGACTATGAGGTAGTGGACCAGATTGCGGTGTATGGCTATCAACCAAAAACCTGGCTGACATTGATAAAACTGTATACCACGATTTGGACAAAAGCACGACAATAAAGCTAAAAACGTGATGCATTGATCCACTGGGGTGCAAAACTGCAAAAGTTGTGTATAAAATGTTAGATCGAAAATAAACAAAATTCCTACATAGGCCTCAATAGAAGGAACTGTAAGAGCATGTTTGAAATACTCACTGATCACATTCTAGTAGCGACTTACAGCTACAGAATAGGGTTGGCAGATCATCAAGGCTGCAGGAAATGTCAAGGGCAAAAATGAGCATCTCTTATGTCCTAATGCTGTATCCAAGAACTGTCCAAGGTAAATCATCAAGCTTTTAGGTGTTGTACGCTGGGAAAACACTGGAAGAGGTGTCGTAAGTCAGGCCACAAAGTATTTTGAAATTCACTTCACCCTAGAAGATGAATATTCCTCTGACTATAAAGGTATCGCAAATGATGAAAACTGGACTTTCAGTAGCCTATCAGCTTAACCGTTTTAACTTAACTTTACACCCAAAACCTGAAAGTAGCTGCAAACCAACATAACAGTCATGTCAGAGGACAACCCAAGTTGCGCGTAATGATTAATATAAGTGGTTATAAATTTCCCTTGCACATATGCGTACGCGACAATGTCAACATGGACTGAAATATCCTTTCATCATCATCAAATTGCCGTATTCGAACACATATACCATATTTAGGTATAAGCCGCTAAATAAATATGCACAAATATTATATATACGAGTATATGCTCACTCCAAACCAAATTGCCACAGCAGCCCTAAATCCCCAAAACCATGCACACACTCACACACACACGAACTCATTACACGAGATTTAAAATAAACGCCCTTAAAAATATGAAAATTTGCATATAATATTGTTTTGTAGCGCGAGCTCTTTGTTTTTACAACACCGATGACACGATGTTGCATGTCACGCCCCACATGTGGCACTCACGCTCTTTCTCTTTCTGTGTATGTGTGAGACGTCATCACGAAGGGCAAACAAACTCAGCGCGAGGTTTATGTGGGCGTGTGTGTGTATTTTAAAATGTATAATGCTCACAATTTCCTGGTTTTGCTGCTAAGCTTTTGCTAATTCCAGCGCAGAAAGTTGCATAGCCGGAAAAGTGGTACGATTACCGAGGGTGGCTCCTTTCGTGGGTTTAAAGGGCCAACAATTGTTGTCATTGTCGAAGGCAGCTTGAAGGCAATTCAATTTTGTAATTTCACTTTTATGTCCTCCACACACATATACGTGAGCATATGTGTGCTAATGTAGTCAAAAGGCAATTCCATTTTAAGTGCATAAATTCACTTTTAACGACATTCTGGCACTGTCTTGAGTGCGGTCCAAGGCGGCGAAGTTGCCCTTTTGTCTTCCACGCCAAATATGATATTTTTGAAAATTTGAAACTTCTCCAGCGCACCATATGCGCCTTCGATTCACTCACTTGCTGTTGTATTTCGCATCAAATTCAACATAAAATTTATTAAAATACTCTGTGTACTTACAAAATTTTACGTACTTCAAGTAGAAAATTAAAAAGAAAATACAAAGTGGCTTTTAATACCTAAAGCAGGCAGCCGAAGAAGGGATAATATGAAAATGTGGTTATTAACTTTGAAAACGAACTCAATTTCGTATTTTCTTAGCACAAGAGCTGAGATTGTTGATATGCAACAAAGCGTTGGCTGTCATAATCTTATGCTTTCATTGCCATCTACACAAATAAACTTGAAGAAAACACACACACACACCACACACCGTAGCATACTTTTAAGTGCACTCATGCCAAACCAACGCATCAGTGGGAAATCATAATAAACTTGGAGATATGTTAAAATAAATAAATTCTAAAGCCATAAAATTTTCATATACAATATTTTTCATTATCAATATACACATACATATACACGCATACATACAAATATGAGTCAATGTAACCATATAAATATAACAAAAGGATAACAGTAAAGCGAGTTGCATTAAAAAGTGTGGGAAAGTGTGTTTGTATGTATTGTATTGTATATTGTGTAATTTCGTTGGCACTGAAGCTATAATACCTTTCACAAATACATTATGTTCCATGCAGGTACTTTTGATGGGTAAGTTTGTATGGCAGCTATATGCTATAGTGGCCCGATCTAAATACTGTCGTCGGAAATTATAGCGTTTTCTTGAATAATAAGCTGTGTAAAATTTCGTAACGATACCATGTCAAATAAAAAAGTTTTCCTTAAGAGGACTAGAGTCAGATCGGTCAGTTTGTATGGCAGCCATATGCTAAAATGATCGGATCTGAACAATTTATAACGAAGTTATAGCGATGCCTTAGAAAATATGCCATGCCGAATTTCGTTAAAAAATCTCGTCAAATACATAAGTTTTTCATCCAGTCTTGGTGGTAGCAGCAAACTGTTATATATATTTATCTGAAATTACACATACATAATGCTTATAACTCGAAGGTTTTCTATTGCCCGCCCAACAGCTGCCATTGGCTTTATGGCATAGATCGCTATGTCGAAGAGGCAGCCTTGCAGCATGCAATAATTCGAGCTTTTCACTACTTTTCTTATTTTATGTTTTTTACTTTCTTTTTATGCGCCTTCTCCTTCTGATCGCTTTTTGATGACAATGAAATAAAATGTAAATTTCTTTTTTGATTTGCATTTAATCGCTCTCGAGTGCCAATGCAGCTGTGCAGCATTGCGTAGCGTTCACTGCATTCCAACGGTACTAAAAATTAGGTTGTGTCTGCCGATACATATCAGTTGGCTGTAGCTGTTGGTGGCAGCAATGCAACCTTGACATTTTGTGTGCTGTTTCGGTGTTCTGTTGGTTATGGGTTTTAAAAATTTTGTCGTAAAGGAATTATTTCACGCTGTTAAATTTTTAAGATTTTTCCATCGTACTACAAAGCTCTGGAACTAGGTTAGGTTAACTAAAATCCCTGAGTATGACGAGTGATTACAATAAGTCTGTTATGTACAGTTCTTTGTGAAGCCAAACGAAAAAATCCAGTAGTTGGATCTCAGTTATCGACAAAGAGCCATGAATTTATCACAAATTACCTTAGATGTTTTATTTCTATTTCCGCTAATTCAGCTGTATGTAACAAAGTATGAGACCCTAGAAATTTTCTGCTTGATATTACAAAAGCTTGAGGAGAAAATGTTGAAATGATTGTATCTCATCTTCTTCCATATAGCTGATGCAGCTGTTATCCGGCAAGATATCCCATCTTGCACCCTGAATTCCGATCGGTTAGAGTCTAGTTAGCACTACAACCACTGTTAGCTTACTTTTACAGAGAGTGAAAATTTCCTTAACCCTCTTACGAGCCTTCAGCCAAAAGGACCTTGCGACTGCACAGCTACTGGCAGTTGACCAACTCTTGCTAAGCTGGTCTGGTCCAGTAGTGAACCACAAGAAGTCAACGAAGCTCCCACCCATTACCATTCCGCAGTTATTGAGACCAGCCCCCCAGGCATCCGACCAGTCTAATCATACAATCACTCGATGGTATAGAGAAGGCGTCTAAACACCATTTTACTGATCTTGAGCTCATAGTCAGCAAACTCAATTCTAATATCGTTTATCTACTATCAGAGTGGTATTAACCATTGCGCAGCGGATCTACTCTTACTTTCATGACAGTCACCTTTGCTTGGAAGACGCTTCAGTGGTTAGAAATGCTAAGATTAGAGCTAGTAGAAAGTTTCAAAGAGTGAATTCCTCCACCAACACTCCTCGCAAGCTTTGTTTGAACTATAGCTAAGCTCACCATCTCTCTGCTCCGCCTCTTTCTCATGTCTCCAGCGAGGGTATATGCGCAGCCAAAAGTTAAGCTTGGCAAGTATTTTGGAATGAAGACAAAGTCTACGAGGATTCCAGAGTGCACAGGCTCGCAATCAACTAAGCAACCAGGTTCTGAGGGTAACATTTGCAACCATGCTTGCAACCAACTCTTGCTAAACGCTAAGAAAACTGATATGAATTAGCTTTATTTTAAAACAAAATTGGCCTTAAATATCTCGGTTGAAACAATAAGCTGTACCGAATCATTATCTGATCTTACTGATATTATAATCTGATGCTAATGTATTTTTAGCGACTTTGGTTATGCAAATATCTACAGTGCTACAAATGACACATACTGAGAAGATTTTCCTTTGCTTGTGAAACATCTGCTACCAAGCCTTTAAAATACTTACAAGTGCACTGGATATATATGTACGAGTATATATATATCTCAAACTCAACTTGCTTTCGCTAACGTGCTGTTGTCCCATCAATTTTTTTAAACTACCGAATAACGCGAAACTCAGTCACCCAGACCAAACATTTAATCTTTCGAGAACGCATAAGACGGCGGTAGTTACATGTAAAGCGTTGGGAAAAAATAGCAAAAGCAATATACTTATATGGCAGTTTAGTTTAATGTGCTTACAAATGTGACAAAATTAAGTTAACTGCTGCGTTTACGAGACGCCAAAACTTAAGTAACACAATGCAACAGCGCATACACTTGTAACTTTTACGACTGCACATATGCAAGAAGTAATCTGAAAAGGCTGTGGGTGAGCAAATTTTTAGTGCACATGTAAAAGATAGAATAAGGATATACATTAATCAAGAAAATTATACTCGTTACTTTGGTTTTCGAGTCCTAAAATCTATCCAATTCAAAAAGGGTTTTATATGAATGACTGTTAAAAAAAATTTCTTAAATTTCAACAAATTAACTTTTGATGATAGCGGCTCTAAAGGAATGCAAAATCGGACCAGATTGCTTAACTGTTTAAGATTATTTAAAATAATCAATAGGCAATGTAAACTGGCTCTATACAAAACAAGCATTCGACCAGTATTATATAACCGAATCATGAACGCTACTCACAAAGAACATAACCAAGCTGCAAGACCTCGAAAAAAGCCACTAAGGAAAATCCGTGGAGCAGTAAAAGTTAATGGCACATGAGGTTGAACCTTGAGCTGGATCAACATATAACAAGTTAAGGTTTTATGTGCCTATCAAAGCGCAGCGACTACATTAGCTCGGCCATGTAAAGAGAACGGGTTACAAGAAAGCGCATAAAAAATTATAAAGGACACAGCATTTACTACTAAAACAAGGTGGTGACCGCAGTGAAAACATGTTGCTAGTAATGATGGTTATATAAGTTATTAGAAGGTCAATGTCCGATGTCTAAAAGGTGTTTTGTTGACTGGCGACCTATACAAGGTGTGTTCTCAAAATAACGGGAATTTTAAAATTTCCGTGTTTTTTATTTTTATTTATTGATATGCATGCCTCTGAAATACGATACAATTTTCAGCTATATTCATTGCTGACTTCGTCTGTAGCAGCCACTAAGGTGAGACTTGTTTCTATGAGCTTGGTGATTTTCGTTTCTTAAAAGCTTACACTTCGTTGCTTGTTCGTGAATTCTTGGCCGAAAACAGTACTGTAACTATGCCCGGCCTCCATATACGAGTATGTATGTCAGATATGGCTATGTAAAACTTTTTGCTATTTCCAAGCTTCGTCGTTTTACAAGCAAAATCGATGAAAGAGAGAAGGGCTATCCCAAAAATTGAGTATGAGATGTCTTTCGACGGTTGGAAGAAGCATTGGCATAAGTGCATAATATCTGATGGGGGTTATTCTGTGGTCAAAATGACTCACATAGCCCCCGAAAATTGATAAATTTTATACACTGTGTTCGAGCGTTTCCGGCTCCATGTGCTTCTTGATTGCATTTTTTAACTTTTTAAGTTGTAGTTTATGACCTATAGCAAAGACTTCTGCTTGGAAGATGCTTAGTAAACTTGCCACACATATGGAGAGTTTCACATGTTCCCCAGCGACTCCTACACTAATTCTCTCTGACGTTTTCTAGCCGACGGAGCACCACTTGATTTGGCTATTCCTTAGCAGTAGGTTGGGCCTGAAATCATTCCGTTCAGCATAGCTGCCAAGGGTTACTTTGGAGACGATACTACCTTTCCTCTGCCAAATATTTCTGCAGCCATTTAATATATTGCATGTTTGGCTCTATCAAACTCCTCAAACAGCGCACGCTGCTCTGTTGAGACAACCAGGAAGGTAAATATATAATTGGTTTTTGAACCTACCTTACCTGCGCCGATTTTGACAACATTGCCGTCATTCTTCCGCCATGCCAGTGCTCCAAGGTAACTTCCCAATGCGGTCCGGTGTTAAAAAGGCCGGAAAATTGTGACATGAAAATATTTAATTATTCATCAATATTTATTTTTTCGCTTCCAAATTAATCCTCACCAGATGTAATACACTTTAGTCAACGATTTTTCCAGTCCTCGACACACTTTCCATAGGCACATTTTGGAGTGGCCTTTAACTCCTTCAGAGAATTTTACTCTATCTCTTCGATCGACTGAAAAGGGGTTGAATGGAGCGGCAATTTCAGTCTTGGGAACAAACAGATCACAAAGAGTCGAATCTGGTAAATTTGGTAGTTGATCGGTATTCATTGCGTTTTTGGCTTTAAATTTAGTCCAATTGTGGCTAGATGCGATGGTGTAAAATCCATGAAAAATCCGTGTAAGATACATGAATTATTCTTCCACAATTCCGGCCGTTTTCAATGCATGGTCTCATGTATACGTCTCAAGACAGAAAAATAAATTTCCTTATTGGCCATCTGTTCCTCTAGAACAAATGGCAAAAAGCAATGAGCCTCATCTTCATTTTTGATCGGCTTTGGTGTGTTTTTTTTTTGGTTTAGACTAGATTTTTTACCTCCATTCCGTTGATTGTTGACTTCTGGATATGTGAAACTCATAAACCCTTGTCTGATCGGCAGCTATAATGCTCTCCATTAATGTGGGATCAGAATTTGTACGATCGAGTACGACCAAAGAGACTTGTTTAAAGTACTCTTTTTAAAAAAAATCAGCTTTATCGGGACAAGTCAAACAAGAACATGCTTTATACCCAAAATATTCACCAAAATCGAACGGATTCGCGAGAGTTATCGAGCTTTCCAAATAAATGCACCCTGTATATGATTTTATTGCATTTTTGGCACAACACCATCAATTTGACACAAATTGTCATCAATTCGCTTTTGTATTATGCATTAAATACGCTTCATTGTTACTTGAATGCATAATAAATATGAACCGCAGAGCATTAAGCAAAATTATAATTTATACAAAATATTTTAAATTTTCCGCCTTTTAACACGAAACACGACAAATTTGAATTTTTATCACGCGCCATTGCCACAATTATCTCTCGCCACCATTTTGGGTCAATTTTGCACGTCCGAATGGTTAAATCTATTACAATTAAACTAATTTATGTGCGCTTTGAATTTTTGGGCATTCTAAAAAATTAAAACTCATTTGCAATTATTTCAAATCAGTTTTGCATAATTAAAACTTTAATTCAAGCCACACGCGCACAATGCGAGCCATAACAAACTAACGGCACAAATGCATAACAAAAATGATTTGTTTGCAAATTGCAACAACAACAACAACAACGACAACACAAATGAGGAAGAACAAAAAGTTTAGCAACAGTAACAACAACACCAACATAAAACTACTGCAAATGACAACAGCTGACCGAGCAACCCGCCGCCGACCAGGCCAACGCTTCACCGAGAGCGAGCGCAAATTAAGTTATTCATATTTTTATTTTAACCAAATTGTTTATAAATTTTAATTGTTTCTGCATATTCGCATTGCGTGCGTGAATTACTGTGTCTGTCTGTGCCTTTGTGTTGGTGTTGGTGTTGCCACCTTTGTGTGGCCCCGAGTTATCTGGCAATGCATGCACACGTATGCAAAATAACAAGCGCCGCTGCGACTGCTGGCCGGTTGGTGTTGCCACAAAAATACAAAATTCATGCAAATGCTTTCAAATGGATGCGGCAAAAATGCAAAACGTTCGAAAATAAAATGAGTTAGAAACTTCGTGCACACAAACTAAAAAAAAAGCAACAACAAAACAAGATAAACATAGTGCATGCAACACTGCATTACCACCGCTATATAAATATTGGCGAATTATTTTTGCACAAAACAACTGCTGCATCAGATTATGCGGCAAGACAGGGGTGGATGTGGTGTGTTGTTTTGGAGGGTAAGTAGGGGCTAATAACCACTTTGAGCAGAATTTTTCACCAGTAAGATCGTGCGCCATAGTTTATAATAAGTGGTAGTCACTTGGCGCCAGGTCGAAACTGTATGCATAAAAATCTATTACCAACCAAGTTAACGGATTAACCATGGATGTGTATGGCTTGAGGATGTCCGATTGCAACATAACTCTTTCTCTTTGGAAAAAGCTCTGGGCGATAGCTTCTTTTTGATTGTCCAATTCCAGACATTGTAGGTCCAAAATAAAAGTTTGACCGAAGGGAAGCAGTTCAAAGCAGTTGATTGTCGGACAATCCCTCCAAACACATAACAAAATCTTCTTGACAGCCAATCCGGACGTGACCACCGTCTAAGCTGGCTCTCTGCGTTTCGAAGAGAATCTTTTTCACTTGACGTTGCGTCAAAAGCGAACGGATTTTACAGATATATATCATTTTATAGCGATTCAGCTGGCATTCGCATTTATATGACTCTTATACATCAAACTTCTTTACAGCCTTATTTAAATGATTTCAAACGGTGACATGCTCAAACAACGCTGAGTCCCTCAATCTTAAAATAGTCTGAGAAGTTTTTTTTATTACGAAGAATTGTCTTTCAAATAATAAACCACGAGTTACGTGCTTTATATTAGCACCCCGATATCGTAACTTAAATTAAACTGGCTACGGTGGTCTGGCCATAAGATTTGCAGCCCAGAAGCAACGGCAGACCAAAATTTTGATGAACGGATGATGTGGACCAGGACGATGTAGACGCTGGAACTGCGATACTGGAGTAGGCAAGAAAGAAATAGAAATAGCAAGTAAAGACTCTCGGGTTGGTGGAGCTGATGACGATTAAGTATAATATTTGAAGTATTTTGAAACTTCAAAATAAAATTAACAAAAAAGAATATCGAATATCACCGAAATTACGATATAGTACATACACTTTTAAATAAAAACATTAATAACCAAGAGTCGCTTGGTAAATTGAACTCGCGTTCTGTGAAAGAAGAGGCAACTGACAGGTCCTTTGAAAAGTCCCCGGCCTACAATAGTAAAACATGTTTTTTTATAAAATTATTTTTTTTTATTCAACATAGTTCCCATCAAAGGTGCTACACTGGTTATAAGGACCCTCCAAATTTCCGATACCATTTTTTTGGCACAGTTTGCCCTTTGCTTCAATATAGATCTTAGTTTCGGCGATCACCCCCTCTTTCGACGAAAATTCCTTCCCAGAAATAGACGTTGGAGCACAAATCTAGAAAATACGGTGAATGTGGGAGCAATTCGAAGCGTATTTTAAGGTCCTTTCTTTCTCAAAGTAGTATATGACGATTATTCCGTGCGCATCCCAAAATACAGTATTTATAACCTTGCTGTGCGACTGTTGCGTTTTTTCAAGCATTGGAGCGGGATCTTCGTGCGCATTATTATGGATTAAACTTCGGAGTAAAAGGATGGAGCCTTAGTTCATCCATTCATCTCACGTTTGTTACGCCGAAACATCCCCAGAACTACTCCAAATCATCAACTAGTTGTTTTTTTTGGTCAAAAGTGAGCTTGGACTGTACCCCATTTGCACAAAGCTTTCTCATACCGAAATATTCGCGAATGATATGATTTTCAAGTTCAGTTGTTATCTTTGGAGTGCCTGTTATCTTAAACAACTTCACTTTACGACCATCTAGAATTATTTTGTGTACTTCTTCGATGTTTTCCCTGCTAAGAGGCTCTTTTGGGCGTCCACTGATTTCATGGTTTTCGGTGCTCATTCCATCACGCCTAAACTTAGCATACCAATCTTAGAGGGTTGATTTGCCTGGGGCCGAGACCAGAATCTCGTCCTTAAGCCAAGTTTTTGCAAAAAGTTGATTTTATTCAACAACAAAAGTTCCTTCACTCAAAATGATATTATTCACAAACTAATGATCGGACAGCTGTCAACTTTATATCCGCGTCTTTTGAAGGTTAGGACTAACAAAAAATCGTAAGGATTTAATTCTAGTAGCGCCATCTATGTGTTCGGTCGGGTACTTTTCAATTGAGCTCTGCTTCGATAAATTTTATGTGGGCTATATGATCATCGAATGTGGTGGACACTTCAGTACCAAACTTTCTTTTGTTAACTATTTGAAGCAAATATATTTTTGACAAAGCAAACCACGTTATACCCCGAAATTCACGACACCACTGCCGTTGCCAGCTGCTTTGAAATGAAAATGAAAATTTGCATTTTTAATTTTGCCGCAAATGAAATGTGCTGGAAATATTAAATACTCGACGAAATTCTCGCATGTGTTGCAACCGAATAACTAACAAAAAGTGATAATAGCAACAACATGCCACAAGGGGAGCACGAAAATAACAAAGCGTGTGTGAGAGAGAGAGAGAGAGGGAGAGATAGAGAAAATAATTTGGCAAAAAATTAAGCATGATAAACAGCAACCAGCAGCTAAATCAGCAATGCAACAAGCGAAGTGGAGTTGCACGATAACTTTTTGTGTGCAACATAACTGTTTATGTGCATATTTTTCCACAAAATGCGGGCAAAATTAAAGGAAAAACGCAATGGAATATGCCAGCCAACTAATGCGCTGCTGTTTTTGTTGTTTTTAGTAATTGTTGTTGTTTTTATTGTGACAAACGCGATGCGACTACTCGCGGATAGCTTGTAACATATTAGTATTTGCATTTTGCGGTTTATGCACTGTTGCATGCAACTGATTGCAGCAAATGCTGGCTGCCGCTGCCACTGACTGCTTGCTGCCGCCACAGCGCTATTTGCAGCGTTATGTGTGTGTTGCAAGCTTGTCAAAAATGCAGAATAATCAGTTGCGCATACACATGCGCTTTGCCACTCCATTTGCTACCCCACACACACACTCGTACTTCTATATGCAATTGGTGGCTGCTGGCACCCTTCACCCGGCGTGCCCTTTGTGCCACGTGGCATATGCCCCGCTCGCGCGCTGTGTTTGATTGCGCTGCCGCACAATAAATATTTGGTTTATGCTTTTTGATTTCGCCAAATCAACCGCTGCAAATACCCGCATTCATTTTCAATTCATAAATGCTACAAAATCAACAACAACAATCACTCGAGCGAACAAATACGCAAAGCAACAACACCAGCAAAAAAAAAACATGCACACAAATTTGTCGATGTCGCACAAAGCGCGGCGATAAGCATTTGCACAAATGTTGCATGCACGCATATACATGTGAGTGTGTGTGTGGGTGCATGCTTGCAACATTCATTTACAATTTAGTTCCGAATTTAATTAACAACCGTTGTGGCGTGTAAATGATAAAATACTTTGGCCAGCTTTGTGGCGTGCAATCGTTGCATGCATTTTTAGCGCTGATTTTCGGTGGCAATAGCATGTACCGTAATATGCCGAAATAAATAAATAAATATTAAATTTTTGTCTAATTTATAGGTACTTTCATAACCTGCAGGCCAGCTGTTAAATTATTTAAATAGAATTTAATAAATATTGTTTACAAATTTACACTTAAGTACAACATTTATATGTGGCATAACGGTAACAATAAATTATGTTGAGCACTTCTTTGTCAATTTTTATTTTTTTTTTTGCACTATAAGAGATTGGACGGAAAAATACTGCCTTTGGCGCCTCGCAATCGTGTGGCATATAGAATGATGCAAGGCGTAGAGACTAATTATTGGCACCCTTCACTGCAACAACCGTTAGATCATCTGTGGAAAGACTGAAATCAATATGAAAAAATAGACATTTCTTCACCAATAACGCTAATCTTACCTTATTTATTACGCTCGGTGTGTATGTTCTGTAATTTTGTGGTAATTCTTGGTTCCGGGACTAAAGACTTGTCATAACAGCCCTTCCCTAAATTGAGGAGAAGCTCGACAGAGGCGATCTTACTCTTGGGGAGGTTCACTTGGAGTACACTCAGCTTATGGTTTTAAACCATCAGACTGCTGACTGGGTTCTTTCTCCACCTCTACCTTTTGTAGGACAAGTGATATAGCCATGATCTTTTCTATGCCGAGATCCTTTTCGACTTCACTCATCTCCAACGTGTTTTTGCAGGCGTCCGCGGCGTGGCGCCTCTTAAGGCCAAAGAACGGGCTTCGCACGGCACACGTCATCTTCCCGTGCCTCGCGTATATAATATCGTTTGCCGCTTTATTAACCTAGAGGATGTAAATTTGGCTTCCATCATCGTTAATCGATTTCGCAACGCTTAACATCCTAAATTTGCTAGTTGGCACGTTCGAATTCTGTCTTTGTATCAGCCGTATGTTCCGGATTCACCACGCGAGGTATGAGTACCTTCGCCACCGATAGAATACTGCTGCGATTCTCCACCTCCAGTTTCACTCCTTCCCACAGGTTTGGAATCATCCTTACTGCTTGCGTTACCCATGTTAGCGTCGGGTCGTTATTGTATTTCAAGATTTTGACCCCGCTAAGCCATCCTGCTTCATCAAATGACATCACGCATGCACTGAGTTCGGCGTCCATTTTCGAGACGAGAGCTTCATTTCCACTATTTTCCACCGCTTCTGTGACATTTGTCCCAGAGGGTAACTGCGGTCAATCAGCGCTGCCTTGAACGTTATCGGTTTGTCGTCCGTGTGCTAAGCGTCTAGCTTAACGGCTACGTCATTGCACTTCTTCTTTTTCGAGGGCGCCTTCGATTCGCTCTCTGTTGAGCACAGTCACTTTCCAGCGATATCCTCCTCAATGCGATTAGCACACGCTGGATTCGAGGCATGACACCATTTGACGAATGTGCCCGGGAGTTCTTCACCTCCTTTCCAGCTCAAGCCAGCCGTTTCACCTCTTCTTCCTTCTGGCTGAACTTGCCTTCGAGATGGTTGCAATTCTAAAAACCCAAAATGTCCACGAAAATCTCGCGGGAAATATCGAGCTCTCTTGCCATCTCTCTTACAATTGCCTGACGATAACCACCTCATAGAACTTGAAAGTAAAATAATATTTTCACGCAATAATAAAAAGAAAAGTTTGCTTGAAGTACAATGTAATTTGATTCGGTCCGATTTTATGTTTCACAATAGGTTAGGTTCTAACAGGAAACTCATTTAAACAGCTTAGAACGCCGGTCTTCTGAAATCAACAAAGCACTTTGAGCCTATCACAAATTTGTTAAGCCTGCTAATATCAGTTTTGGCTATGCTGCCTGGTTCACCGAAAGTAAGACTGAAGAGATGTTTGAACCTTAATCTTTTAAAGGCTGGACAATGAAGGAGAAAGTGCATGAGTGTTTCCAACTCACCTTCCTCCATACAACTTGAACATCTTGCCACCGACCGGAAATGAAAAATGTCCAGTAATAACTTCTACGATTGCGGCAAGATGAACTTTACTAAGAGAAAGTAGCTTAGTACACACAAGTATTCTGAGTTTTACTCTAAGTCATAAAGATCTTACAGTCGCACAGAAACTGATCGTCGAGCAGCTCCTTGACCGTCCACTGCGTTTGCGCCGATATGTTGCCACCAGGTCACGGCGTCTCAAAAGGCTTGAACGACCTCTACGACCAGGTGAGGTGTCGTTCATCCATGAAGTACAGGAAAGCTGTACTGTGCTCCCGAAGCACCTCATTTCTTCAACAGAATGATTCAACGGAAAGTGGGTGTTCAAGAGTATCCTTTACGAATCCTCACTGCTAGTGGATAGTGGTTGGAGGTTCAGAAGGTATCAGGTGTTCTTAGATATAGCAGTAGAATAGAACTTTGTTTGGTTATTTGTATACCTGAACAGGGTGGCGATTCAGTTCGCCACGGAATTTATAACACTCGGTAGGAAGCTCTGAAACGCATAAAATATATACGTTTGTAAGTGAACAACTTGTCGAGCTCAGTCGACAACTACTATAGCAGCCATACACACTGACCGATCAAAATCCACTTCTTGTATTGAACGATTTGTATTTGTAACAAGTATTATAGCTTCGATGCAGCCTAAGTAAAACTTTTTTGTGTTTTTTTCAGTTCAGTACGATTTTAATGCCACCTTACTTATGCATTTTCAATTTGTAAACCAGAGTTAAGCTTGCAACCACTCAACGCAATCTCATTGAGTTTACGCACTAATTTCTGTCCACTTTGTAGCAACAACCGACACTCAAAAGTACTACCAATCAATGGGCACTGAAATAAATTTCATTAAAACATTTTTTCCTTTTCCTCATTCGTTTACTTGCTCGCCCGGAGTTAACAAAGAGGCGATGCAGGCAATAAATTACTAAATAGTTGCCAATGAACGGGTAATTTTTTGCAAGTTACAGTTACTCTTAATCAGCTTAAAAGGAACGACTCGTGCAACATATTAAAAACACGTGTCCAGTACACAAGCACAACAACACAAACGCACAACAACAAAGGAACTCAGTCACACGAATGCACTTACAAATGAATAATAATGTACGAGCAAATCCTTGACCCTTCGCCTCGATCTGTTTGCACCCACAAGAGAGCCAGTTTAACGCGCAGCAGCAACTGGAATCTCACACAATAGCAACACAATATTTATATCGCAAGGTGTGAGCAAAACCTGGATTTTCGTGTGTGCGCTTGCATGTATTTACACATACATATGTATACCTTCTTGTGGACTCGCATAAGGTGCAATATTGTAGCAGCGGTAGCAACAACAACAGCAGTTACGTTATTGAAGCGTCAATCGCTTGCACCCAATTCGGATTTTAATTCTCTGACTGTCGAGTGCAGTCAATCGTAGGTGGAGGAAATCTGCAAACAGCGTTCTATCAAAGGGGGTTGCAAGATATTTACATATTGAGGTTGTACATATGTATATATTTATCAGCATACCTGTATTTCTGTATATTTGTGGCGAAGCTCTTAGAGATGAGTTCAGAGGTGGCATTTTCCCCTTTGGGCTATGAATAATTAACGCAGAGGTGTGTATGTACAAGCATTAGGGTATGAAGAAAAGACTTTTAAATAGGTTAAACCCTTCTAGCAAAGGTAAAATAACAAAAAAAAGAAAGAATATGATTTACATAAATATTGTGTGTTTTTAGGAGATTTGTACTAAACTGACTTCTTCACCAAAGAAATTAATGTTTTTATTTAAAATAAATCTGAGTCCCAACATTCATATTGGAAAATATCGGAGAAAAACCAACGGTTTTTAGTCACATTTGTTCAGCGATAATGCCAATTTGTGGCTCAATGGACGTGTAAACAAGTTGTTACTTTTAGGTTGAAGAGCAACCTAAAAAGACTCAGAAAAAATACGGTAAAATCATCGGTCCGTATTTCTTCAAAAATGATGTCAGTGAAAACGTAACCGCCAATAGCGCTCATTATCACCTGAAATTGAAGCTGGCGATTTCGGCAACATTTAATTTCAAGAAGACAGTGCCACTTCACACACATCGTATCAGTCAACGCATTTATTAAGAAGATGGCGGATCGGTTGACCATCAAGAACGTGTGATGTCACATCGTTAGACTTTTACATGTGAGGATATGTAAAGTCTAAAGTCCATATGGATATTCCCGCTTCGGTTAAGGCCTTGGAGAAAAGCAAGCAGATAATGTTCGAATGTTTCGAATGATAGTTAATGTTCATCATTAAATTTTAAGTTTCTGTGAATTTTTTTTAACAAAGAGAGGCACCTCGTAGTGGATCACACTTCAAATGTTTTTATTTAATTTTTCTCTTTCAATGGGTTTCAACATAATTTGCTATCAAAAACAGAAATAAAAAGGTCAGTTGCACCGGCGCTATAATGCTCTTCACAAAAGTCAATATTCCTTAATGTAACTGTGATCGTTAAGTATGTATGGCAGCTATACGATATTGGACCCGGTCTGAGCAATGTATTCGGGGATTGCACTATATCTTTAGCCAATAACCCATACCATATTTCGTGAATTCATCTCGTTAAATGAAAAAGTTACCCCTACAAGCACTTAAGTACCGATCGTTCAGTTTACATGACAGATATATGTATGCATGTCCGATATCGGCGTTGAGAAACTTTTTGGAGAGAAAAGTACGATATTTCTTCGAAAACTAAGAGACAAGTTTGCATATTCTGTGTATAAAAAGCCAAATAGTCGAACAGATGGACAATGCTGACCGTATTTATATGCATATATTTTATAAGATCTCCGACGTTTCCTTCTGGGTATATACCTAAATAGTCGCCGACGTTACCACTCGGTTGTTACAAATATCGTGGCAAAACTAATATACCCTGTTTAGGGTATAATATTCTACCGTGGTTTACTTAATATAGAATGTAACTGAGGTAAAGTATGTTTCAATAAGTAAGGATCTCCCTAATAACCATAGGAAATTCGGAGAAATGTGTAAGAATAAAGGTACGCGCGCATACAGTGACTAATATATACAAAAATTTCCCAAAAAAAAAAAAAAACAAAAATTTTGAATTTAACTAAAAGTTTCTTTACTTAACAGAAATTATTTATGTTTTTAATTTAAGAAAACAAAATTCTTATAGTCAGTTTTATCGATAAGATTTAAGTTTAATAAGAATTTCAGCGCCATCTGTCGGTCGGAAAAACTATTTTGTCGCTGCGACATTGTATTGAGACCAGATTTGTCGACCGATGGGTTTCTTTGTGTTAAAATCTATTGCTAATTGAAAATCCGAAGTGTAAACACATTCGGAGGATATGTGATAGCAGGCGTATCTCGAGAAGTATTATTCCTTTTGGTATGGAAATTAACGTAAACGTAAAAGTGGATCAACTCTCCATAACATTTATTTTCTAGGAGATGTTAGCTTTTAGACGCTCCATGAAGCATTATCATTACTTTATAGCGTGTTCTGGGTAGTACAATAAAACCAAAATTTCACCATGGAATATTCATATCATATCATAAGTTCTTCATGGTGAAATATATGGCTGAAGACGTCAACCTTAATATCTGTCATATGAATATCTTTCTCATACAAATCTACAAGTTTTAGTCATTAATTATAAGAGTTACGTAACTACCAAAACCCTCATAGACTTGAAGAACTATTAATAGCTTTTTAAATAAAGCAACTGCTCATGTATAGAGTTTTCAGTTCATGAATAGCTCTAAAAGTGTTAATATTCCATTTATTTACGAGACGTGTTCAAAAAGTATAGCGAATTTTGTGTTTTTTCGTAAATTATTTATTTATTCATGAATATCTATTTTGTCCCCTTCAAAGTAATCCCCATGAGATATGTATTATACACTTGTGACAACGGTTTTTCCAATCTTCGAAGCACTGCAAAAAATAATTTTTTTTATCTTCTTCAGCTCCACCTTCGATGCCGTCTTTATCTCGTCAAGAGAAGCGTAACGTCGTTATTTCATGGGCCTCTTCAGTTTAGGGAACAAGAAAAAGTCACAGGGGGCCAGATCTGGGGAATACGGTGGCTGCGGCATCATTAGTGTGTTGTTTTTGGCCAAAAAGTCGCGCACAAGCAACGATGTGTGTGAGCAGGGGAGTTATCGTAGTGCAAAAGCCAATTTTTGTTCTTCCACAAATCCGAGCGTTTCTGGCGGATTGCTTCGCGCAAATTGCGCATAACTTGCAGGTAATATTCCTTATTGACCGTTCTTCCTTGCGGCAAGAACTCATGATGCACCACGCCCCTGCAATCGAAGAAAACTGTCAGTTCCGATTCGCGATACTTTTTGAACACACCTCGTATATTATATACATATTTTTTTTAAGACCCATCATCGTCAGAAAGGTCTAAAACTCAGAATGTAAGTATTTGCAATGTGGAAAAGATTGACTTAAACAGAATGCTTAAACCACTTGTAGCCTTTTACAAAACTGCCAAACACGGAGCATCTAGTTTAAGCTTCCTTTTATTCATTTTAAGACCTGAAGCATGTTTCAAAAAGCTTTTAAATTTTACTTCCACCTTCATGTCTTCGTCCCACTGTCTGACGGCCTTTTTGTCGTGGTCAGTTAGCATTAAAAATGGGTAACTAGTCTGTCTGTGCAGAGCAGCTTATGCGTTAGCTTGGCTCTGTGCCATTGCGTGAGCCCCGCTGTGTGGGTGGATGGCAAGTGCAGCTGAGGGATTGAGGTTGCAGGCGATTAAAAGTGAATGAGTGCATTTGAAAATTCATCAAAGTGAATACGGCGGTTGTACATCTTCGTTTAAGTGATTCCCACTTTTTCTCAAATACCCAATGCGGTTTTTTCACTTATTGATATTCGAGCGTTTCACAGTGAAATAGATTTTACAGCGAAATAGACATTTTTTACGACTGCCCGTGTGTGTGCCGTCTAACGAAATTGTGTTGCGATTGTGGCTTTCAATCAGAAAAGTTGCAATCGATTTGGTCGCTCAGAAAGAAAGAAAGCCAGTTGTATGGTTTTGAATGCTGTCGGAGTGGAACAATTAAAAAATGGCAAGTAAAAAGGCCAAATTTTCAAACGTTTCCCTCGCCTAACGATTTACTAATATACATTTGTATTGTACCAAAACATATATGTACATATAGTGCTTGAACTTTTTTGTTATGAAATTTCGTGCTATAACGGATTTTTCTGTTCCATTGAACCAAATTCACTGCTTTGTTATATTTTACCGTTCAATATTTTAAATTTATACCCCAACATCAATTGTTAGTATATTTTTAATAACTTTGTTGACCTAACGGCTTTTCAAAACCACCAAACTTATTAGGAAACCACAGACTGGGAGCATAAATGATATATAGATATCAGAGTTCTAGTTTTGGACTCTTTATCGGCCCATAAAATCGGTTTACTTTCCTTAGACCAAGTCCAACCTTCGACCATATTTCTGCCTTGAAGAAAGCTCTTATATCTCCATGAGACTTCAAAACTTTTTCGATTAACGTCAAGGCACATCGGATATTTCGGATCAATAAGTCGCTAAACCCAACACTGACCCATATAACTGCGATGGAGTTCTGGGTGGGTAGAATCCGTTATAAGAAAGGGGTAGTGAGCGCCTTTATAAGTGGATCAAAGCTTGGGGAGAAGGTTGGTGTCAAGAAGTATATGTCAATTTCAGCTTCACATTTCAGCTTCAGACTTCCTGACTGTTGCAGGAGTTTTCAAGTCGATATTGCTGCCATTGAAGAACCGTTAACCTTACTGCTCCGGAATGTAGCTTCCTTCGGAAAAGTGACAATCTACTCTGATAGCAGGGCAATAATATAAGGGCTGGTTAAGGAATGCTTACCTAGTTATCAATGATATAGAATCAGAACTAATATGGGTACTTCGTCATAGTGGAATCGCAAGTAACCGTAAAGATAACAAGCTGACAAGTAAAGTTACTCTAGTTCGACATAAGTAGAATGGCAATGTCGTAGGGCTTCCCTCTATTCGTGTGTTCTACCTCTGAATAGCTGAGCTTCCTGGGAGCTTAGCCAGTGCTGGACTACCATCAGTTAATCGATGTCATAAGATCATTTTGACAAAAGATCGATTTTAAAAAATCCAGGGGTATCTCCCAAGTTGTGGCGGATCTAACAGACCTTTGCGCTACCCGCATCTATACTGTAGGGTTGAGAGTTTTTCTGGACGGCAGTTGTAGATCTTGGATGGAGGAAGACAAGGTGGAAGCATCTCGACATTTCCATTTTGATTGTTTCGCCTTTGGCAGATCAACGTTTAAACACTTGAGAGCTCATACCATCAGATATCTTGTTGAGTTGGCGGGAATGGAAATTAAATACATTAAATGCGTCAGCAAATTTGTGCTGGCCACAAGGCGCTTTTCTGACCTCTAAGATCGAACACAGCAATTCTGTTTTTACGGCTTCACTAAGAATTACATATAGTCGTCAAAGTGAGATATCTGGATCTTCCATCGGTCCTAACCTAACAAAGGCACGCGCGACAAATGAGAGAAAAGGCTATACCAAGCATATGGAATGTATCCTATATACTAACAGGTAATTTTGCAAGCACCTTGATTTTAAGATCGCTGGAAATCTTTCAGACCTTTGTCCTTTTGAACCGTTAAAAGCTAGTTTTTGTGACATATTTCTAAAGGAGCCCAAGGCTTTTTAACCACGCGACTCCAATTCTTCTCAAATTACATAAGGGTTGTTGCATCTCGAATCAATACTGTGCTGTGCTGTTTATTACTGCAAAATTTAAAAAATTCCTCTTTCAAACTATTTGGACATTTTTAAATATTTACAGCTTAAAAATTATCGACCTGAAGTTTCTAAATTTCGGTTCCAACGTGCCATAATCTCACCTTACTTCATTCATTATTTATTTTTAAATTTTCAATATTTTAGACGCGTTGTTCTCAAAGCAATTGCAATTCTATTTCCACTCGCTGTGAGCCATTTGCCAGCAGTCCCCGCTCCACGCATGCCCATACTAATTTAAACAAACGGGCTTCAACTGTGTTTCTATGCACTACATCCACAGAGTTGTATGGCACACTATTTAGTTTTTTTTTTCCCAAAACATTTTCAATATCCGTTTTTTTAATTTTCAATTTGCGTCCTTTTGGCTCTTGGCACACTCGTTTACATTTCGTTGATCCGCTTTTTTGCATATTCCATTGCGTTTGTGGTCTCCGCTGTTGTTGCATAGATGTGCTATTTTGTTGCTGTTTCGCTCGTGTTTGTTTTTTTTTTTTTTGCTTTTGGTGTACAGACAG
>CM050323.1:42298929-42563037 GCA_027475135.1 Bactrocera correcta
GACATTTTGCGGCTTTTGTGCAATTGACGTGCTGATAATTAGTAATTCCTGGTCGTACACGTAACAGTCTGCCCCCGGCTCTTGTGACCGCCCAGCTTTGGCTTACTTTTCGATTGTCTTTGGCTACACACGGCCGTCTGTCTGTCCGCCTGCCTAACTGTCAATGAATTGCAGTCTGTTGCCATTTTGAATGTACAACTCGCCATGTTTGCATTTGTTCCCAGTTCTATGCAAAAGTGTTTACGTCTGTGTGTGCGATTCCATAACGATTTGTATTTGGCTTGAGCCGTTGCTTTTTGTACTGATGCATCGCTAACGGGTTTATCAGTTTTTTGTGCGCAATAAGCGATTAGTAAACTACATGTGCCTTGTTCGTTTATTTAAAGCTCAACATTTTCTTTTACAGGAATGTATTTCTTGGCTGTGAAGTGCAACAATTACCTTTTGTGCAAAACGCCAGTACTCAAAGGTGTCTAAGAATGAATTCACTGTCTTTAGTTCGTAGTCATATCGTGCCTGCGTATTACCGGAGTAAAAATCCTTAAAAACAAGAAAAAGAAGGAACGTAAAATTTGGTTTAAGTGGATACAATACAGAATCATTTTCACCAATAAGAATCAATGGGAGGCGCAAGGGGCTACAATCAAAATTGGTCAAGATTAAACACTTGAAAACGCTTCATTGTCCAGAGATCTGGATCCGACTGAGCTTATGCTATTAAAAACCAGCTCAAAAGATAAGTTTCAAAGATAAACTTAATTTTTGCCTGGAATGCTTCTTCGTCCAAATATTTGCTGCACCGTAGTGGAAGAAAAATACCTGGTTAATAATGGATTATCCCGACAAAACTACGAGTCCTACAGAAACGTATGTTGTATGAAAATATTGTAGGTAATGATATGATCTATTACTTTTACATATAGACTATCCTCACATAATCTCACAATTTATGTAAAATCCTCAAATAACCATGAACTTTGGTGGAAGCTTACTTTTTAATGTCCCAAATACCCTTTTCGTCGTTTAGGATACCAGCGCTTGACAAGAATTTTAACAGACTTTTCTGCCTCAATGTCGATACCTCCTCCAGGGCATCATACTGTGGGGACCCTAAATACTTACAGCGTAGTCTTGCCAATGTTCTGTCAGCCACGTCCTGCGGGCGTGTATCGCTACGAGACAGTGACCAGTTAGTGTTCTCATCATGTTCCTACAGTCTCTTCTTGTGAACTTGCGATCTACATTTATGTACATGACTTTTGCACCCAGCACCCGGGTTTTGATTATTTTTATCATGCTTCTGTCGAGGTTGTCGTATAAACAATACATGGATTTCCCAATATTGATCACTAATCACTTTTCGGATATTAGCGGTATTCTTGGCAATCTATTTCATTTCCCTCGATGCCTTTGTGGTCTGCACCCAACAGAACTGAAGTTGCTTGCTTCTGGCAACACTTCTCACCGCCGCCTTGCTTCCCACGACAATTCTGGCCAAAATGCGATACGAGGTTACTGCCTTGATTGCTCCTTGTCTGTCTACGTAGATATTGACTCTGGAAGGCCAGCTCCGCGGCTTTCGCAATAGCAAAAACCTCAACTCAAAATATGCTGCAGTGCTTCATCAACTTAAAAGGTTGCCTTATGACTAACTCTGGACAATATATTAGCGCACCAAATCCATCGTCCATTTTCGAGACATCCGTGTAGATGTTTAGATTGTTGCGCGTAGCTAACATACCTTTTCACCAGCCATCTTTTTATATGTTTACTTTGAACCTGCTCGCCCCGTTGATAAGTGGGATCATTTAGACGATGTTTGCCCAACCTCCATTACCCACCGAGCTATGTCCGAAGGTTCTATATATAAGTTCTCCTGCAGTCAGTAATCGTCTGCCAATTTTCACCGAAGAGGACTATAAGTGATAGGTTTAGTACCAGTTCAGGAGCCGCCGATGTAGCTGTTCTTAAAGCTTCCATTGTGCACAGCGCAGCGAGCCTCTGTTGGCTTTCAATTGGTGGTTTTCTGTTTTCCGTTTCAGTGCATAAGAGAGGGAAAGAGACCCCAGGTTGTGCCAAGCATCTGCCTACACGCATATAAAACATTACTAGCTTACCTCACTCTTTCTTCCACGTTTTGCTACCAAAGCAGTTTGCTTTCTAAAACAACCCCTAGGTACTTGATGCGGTCCTTGAGAGAGTTGTGTAACATTTATCGAAAGGAACTTCCGTAGAGCATTTTATGCTTTCTTGTACACAAGCAGATTCATTTTTTCCAGGTTCAATTGCAGACCCACTTGCGTTGGTCTGACCCAATATCGTAAAAGAGTCTTAATTTTCAATAAATACATTTCTAACCAAAATATTTTTTTTTGAGGGTACAAAACAGTTTTCTGAGAAAATGCAAAATATCCCCACGCTAAAATTTCATTAAACAATTTATGATCTCTTACCTAAGGCTGAATTATTTTTTTCAAAACTTATTTAGTTTTTCAATTTTGAAATATTGTTTCAAAATCCAATAAAAAGATGAAAGGCGTCTTTAGCTCGGGGGTAGTACGCCAACAACCCTTCTGACAACTCAAGTAAGCGTAATAGGTAATCACTGCGGCTGATTATGTGAAAACAGATTTAAAAAAACTGAAATTTTCAAAAGAACTAAGAAATTAGATGACACTGCGCATCAAAAAAATGTTTCCTACACAAAGTTAATTTGCTTGTTTACTTAAATTTCTTTACAAAACACGCCATAAAGCACTACAAATACACGCAAGCTAAGGAAAAAAGCAAGTAAACAACAACAACACTGACTTCCAACAACAGCTTGTAAGTGGAGAGGCGGAGACGGGCCGATATATTGAGTGTAAAAATGCATAAACCGTAAAATGGATTAAATTTCGTTTAAAATGCAAATTGAAAAATAAAAGCGACAAGGTGCCATGCAGCAGCAACAACAACAACAGCACGCCAACAAGGCAGCTGGCTGGAGCTAGCGGTAAGTTAGGTGTAGTGTGGCAAGACGCTGTAGGAAAACATCAAAAGTTTACACAAAAAACACCTCATCAAAACATCAAAGAAAATCAATTTCTTGTTTTTCTTATGGCATTTTTTCTCTACTCTGCTCTTCGCCGCTCAGCACAAAAGCAAATGACTGAATGTGGAGCGAGTGTGCGTGTGTGTGAGCGCATGTAGTAGATTGTAGCATGCTTAAGTGAGATATGAGGGGCAGATAAAGTGGATAAAGTGCTTTTTGATAAGACGTTGGCAACACCTTGCGAAGTGGCTATTGGTTTGGGTGGCGGCCAAGGAGGGCGTTAGTGGAAGAAATTGTCAACTGAAGTGCGCAAAAAACGGTACACACTCTGAGTTTTTTTTTTTTACTTTTTCTTGCGCTCACCTTCTTTTGTAGAAAAATCCCAAATAAAATTGATGTACCCCGACCACACTGCGACAGCTGCACAGCGAAAGGTGACAGCAACACAACAAAACAACCACAAATTTCGTGAATAATAGAAAAGTGAAAATCTGAAATCTGCGATAAGGCCTGCTAAGGTGTTGCAAAGCGCACGCACTAAAAAGCAAAGTCGAAAAAATGTCACAAAAATTACATTTAGACGAGAAAAAAGTTGAGTTCTGAAAGATTGAGTTGGTAGTGTATAAATTTGCGGTAAACTGTGCGCATTACAGCATACCCTATAGGAAAACATGGTTCTTCATTAAAGAGGCACCGAAAATATACAAAATAAAACACTAGTTTTACACTCTAGTATTAAGAAATTATTTTACCTCGTTAGCATAATTTTTCCAGATAAAAAATTCACAAAAAACTGTATTTCGGAGAAATTCATATGAATAAGAAGATGAAGATCCGATATTTTCGAGACAAATTTTGTTAAGCGATGAGGCACATTTCTGGCCCAATGGGTATCAATCAAAATTGCTGCATTTGAGATGAAGAGCAACAGGAAGAGATTCAAGAGTTGAAATTTCATTCAGAAAATATAGTGGTTTGGTATGGGTCACGGGTGTCATTTGTCACATACCAGTCGACGGGCACAACTCCAGTTATTGCGCTAGATAGCAGACTAACTAATTCGGGTCTTCTTCAAAAATCATAAACATCATTCATTTATTCGAATAAACGTGGTGCGAACCGATCTACGGATGCTTGATTTACCGACTTAAATTCTTACTACCGAATATTAGATGCATTGCCATTATTTTGGTAATAAATTTGTACGATTTGCAAAATGAGTATAAATCAAGTATGAGCTTTCTTGCGATAAAACTCTATTTGGAAAAAAGAAATGTATTGCTTATGAAGAGCGTAAATTCGTGCTCAACATGAGTTAGAAGAAATAGGAACAATAATGCGTATTGGAGATGAATGCAAAGAGGTGGAAAAGTATCCGAGTTCGCGAAAGGAACATAACGAAATATTTTGACTTTTAATTAAAGAGCATTTTGTAGAAAATTATTATTTAAGGAAACTCGAAGTGAGACCATTTTATTAATTTTAACCAAGTTCTAGTTACTTTTGCATAATCTTTTTCCAAGTTAGATTATGTTAAGTTAAACAGGTAGGCTAATACGCCACTCATAGACTAATTTTGGTCCAAGGAGTTTAGTTTCTCGATCCATAAGGAAGAGTCATCCTTTAGAATACTTACGGTGCAAGCAAATTTTAACAGACTCTGCGGCCTCACTATCGACACCTCCTCCAGTGTATCATTGCGTGGGGACCCCAGATGCTTACCACGTATTCTTACCAATGAAGGACGAGTGCACAACATATGCTCCATTGTTTCTCTGGTGATCTGATCTAGACTTTTTACAGGGCTGTTGTCTTATTTATTACTGTCTCTTAGCGAAAATCGATCTATTACGTCAGTAGGGCTCCGAACTAATCAAGGAGAAGTAATATGATAAATACTATGTAAAACTACAAAGAAAAACTTTTTCTTTTCCGTGCTTTAGATCACAATCCCATCGCAAAACAGTCCTAATTTTAATCAGATAGACTTTTTCCTTCAGATTTTCTTTAAGTTTTGTTCGTTAGTTCTACTTTTTCAATGTGCTAATAGAACGACTTCTTAGAAAGATAGATATAGATGGAAACAAAAGCCGCTAAAAAAACTGAGAACCTTTATTCGAACATAATAAAACTCTTTCTCAGCGAACAAACAAGACAAAGCTATTTTTCTCTCAATATATCTTCTATCCTTTGATTTGAAAAATTTCCTGAAATTTATTTATATTATGAAGATCTCTTTAAATAACTGGAACTCTATTCCTTATTGTACTAATTATTCGTGCTAATAGTTTTGTTTCCAGTGGTCTTAATTTTTCCCGCTGGGTATATCAAATAATAAAGACATCCCACCCAAGTACTTAGATAGTGTTTGAATGTAGTGTAAAAACACGAAAGTACAGAACCACCACAATGCCCACCACGTCCACCGAGCTTAATGTTGTGTTTATCAAATGCTGCTGCGCCAGATTAGTGCAAAATGTGCGACAAACTGCGCGCTTTTTCCCTCGAAGCGGAAGGAGGAGAGTGAGACGTAAATGTTGACAACTGTTACCAAACAACAAAGCGAAAAAAATACATTATTTACAATACAAATATCTGTAAAACCGACTGACGGATGAGGTGAAGAATAACGCGGAAATTAAATCCATTTAAGTGTTTAAACGCGCTGCAGAGTCGCTTTGCAAATGGCGATTGCGGTTGTGAGGCAATGGGAGTGTTAAGATTGGTATTGAAGAATAAAGTGAGATTGGTAAACATTTTAGTCTACTCAAAATATTTTCTATGTTTGCTTGGGTGTATTTTTAAAGTAATCTTTAAGCCGTTTTAAGAAAGAACAAATAAGCGAGTTTAGTTGGATGCAATAGAACTCCAAGTCTCGATAGTTATCCTCATCATCTTTTGGCACTACAACTCTTTGAGAACTTTGGCATTCTGCCCTCTAAACATATCGATCATTTGACGTTCCTATATAAGTAAGTATACTAAGTCTATTCATGTCTTCTTCAAGTTCGTCAAACCATTTTGATTGCGGTCTTCCCCCTGCTTTAGTGGGGAATGCTCTTTCTCTTACCATCCATTCTCGTTAAATTACCGAGCTATCTTAGCCACTGTTCTTTAAGAAAGCGTACGACACGTTCCACTTTATACGCCGCTCGCCGTTATATTTTATTGCTCCAAAGATTTTTCATAGAATCTTACTTTCGAAGATTTGCAGTTTGGTCTTGTCCTTTCCGAGTAGCGTCCACGATTCCGCTTCGTGGCACAAAACTGGTCGAATGATGGTCTCGTTTAGAGCCAGCTTGCAATGTCTATTGAATAGCTTTAATTTGAGCAGTTCCATTATGGGCTCATATGAACTATTGGCGGTTTGTATTCTATCATCGATACTCAGGCTTCTTGAGTAATCGCTACTCTCGATAATTTAGGTGAAAAATCTATGCTCTATGTTTTAATGATCTCTAATTTTAAGCATGTCATAGTACTAGAAAAACTCAAATTTTCTTCGAAAAATTTTCAAATCCAAACCAACAAACTCCTCCTCGTTTGTCATTCCGAGCCTGTCATATTGCCATTGAACTTCATAGTAAATAAAATTTCAAGTACACTTTGAATATAACAGACAAATTGAAATTCATTTATTTTCTAAACTATTGAAATATTTAAGAAAAACACCAACAACCAAACAACGAAGTTTTTCAACGAAGATACGCTCAACTATACAAACCAAAACAACGGCAATGACCTCGCAAGCATCTTCAGAGTGCGATGGCACATCGTCCGGACCTTACGACGGATACATACCACGCAATGGCGACTATCAGATTCCGGTCGATATTCAGGACAAGATAAATGCTTTACGTTTCCTACTCGAAACCGATCTCATCGCGTGTGACGCCAAGTGGACGTTGTTCGTGGCAGCCGCGCTGAGCTATCGCTACGACACGCAGTTGAAGCCATTTCCGCCACGTTTTGTCTCCACCGATGCGGGACTCGATATTGATGCGCTCATCTCGGTCATCAATGATACACCGAAACTGCGCGTAGTGTTGCAGAATATTGTTGAGGAGAATTACGATGAAATTGATGCGGACGTTTTGGATCTGCTGCATCATGTGCTGGTCGTGCAACGCGAACCGATGTTGCATCTAGTCGAAGATAATGATTTCGATGTGATTTTGAGTAACATGGAACAAAGTGAACAAATACCGCGGCCGACACATGTCTTTCGGGTTTGCAATGTACCGATCATACACGAAGCCATACAAGAGCAGCCAACATACAACGAGGGCGAACATCCGCCGAAATTAGCATTTCATGGCAATCGTCTTGACTGCTTCTTCGCTATGTTGACGCAGGTGGGCGCTTGCAAACAGCAACCACCGAACACAGAAAATGCTGGCGACGACATGGATGCGCCGCTCAAATTGACTACGGACTTGCAGGTCGCCTTGCAGCATAGCCCAAATGGCGCCGGTTGGGGTGCTTCCAGCTGCGGTTCGATGATCTCGTGTGTGGCGATTTGTGAATTTGAAAATCATCCCGAGTATGTGTTCGGCGATACTGCCAGTTCTATAATCGAAGTCCGCAAACCGGATTTGGTGCGCATACGCTATTTGCTTTTCTATGGCAGCCGCTTTCCCGATGAAGATGAGTCCGAAGAGAAGCGTCCATCTAGCTGGTTGGGCCGCAATAAGTACTCGCTATCGCTGGCGTGTTATATGTTGCTGTTGGCGTCGATTGGTGTGGCCAATAGCGGCAGTGGGCAATACTGGAAACAGGTGCTGAGCAAGAAGGCGCATTTATTGCTGGACTTCTGCAGACGCATTTTTACACCAGAGTAGGGGAGTTGAATGCGGGTTATAATTTTAAATGTGCGTGGATAACAGAACGAGGCGGCTTGAGAAATTTATTATTTATCTCTTATATATATTTCTGTTTTTGTGTACCGAATATAATTAGTAATATTAAAATAAATCAGCAATATTTAAAAACTCAAGCCAAGTTTTCGTACTTCCTACATTCAATCTCATATGTAATGTTATTAACGGGATTTTTCTATTTTGTGGATACTCTAAATATTCGAAGTGTGTAAACTCGAACAGTTACCGAAATCGAAAGGTATTCGAGTATACATTTACTTTGATTAAAATTTGAGGAATGCACTAAGACCTAGAGTAGATTGAGCCCCTTTCCACTGATTAGTCTCCGTTTCCTTTGCGTTTGAAAATTAAATAGCCAATCCGATAGAAAGGTCTAGAGGTTACGTCTGTTATCATAACTCGAAATTGTCTGATCCTTGAATTAACCTTAGAGATGTGCCTAATACTGTTATAACTTTTGACTATTTTTTCATTGCGAAACATTTATGTTAAGAGACTGCAATGAAGCAGACGTACTATTGCCCGACCATGAAGAAGTTAGAATAGCAATTACACGTCTCAAGGACAACAAAGCGGGTGGGCTCGATGGATTGCTGGCCGAGCTATTCAAACACGGCAGCGAAGAACTGATAAGGAGCACCCATCAGTTTATTTGTAAAATATGGGCGAATGAAAGCATGCCCAATGATTAGAATTTAAGGGTACTCTGCCCAACCCACAAAAAGGGAGACCTCACAATCTGCGTCAACTACCATGGGCGGACTGTCTTTATGCCGCGATGTATGCATTTTTTATACCCCAAAACTAGTCCGGCTATGGAAACTGACGTTTAGCAGTACCAAAAGATCCATCAGGATGGACAAGGACCTCTCCTAGCCTCTTCGTTTGATACCAAAGGAGGTTTCAAACAAGGTGACTTCCTTTCGTGAGACTTCCTCAATCTACTCTTGGAGAAAATAACTCGACTAAAGAGGATAATAACAGGTGGCGCAAAAATAACCTTCCGATGTTTTTTGGAAAATGAAAAACTTTGATTCTGAGTTATTTTTATTTGGTATTTTAAATTTTTTTACATCAAGTCGAGAATACGATATCATGTAAATGGCCGCCGCCACAGTTGATTGTCATTTGAGCCCTTTTTATGGCATTTTCAATCACTTTGGCCAGAACTTCCGGCGATAGGTCCTCACATTCTTGACGCACATTGCCTTTAAGAGCTGCAAGAGTCTGTGGCTTGTTGACATAAACCCGTGACTTCAAAAGGACCCCACAAAAAGAAGTTTGGAGCGGTCAAATTAGGCGAATGGGTCTAGTAGTGAACGAGGGCAAGACGAAATATCTCCTGTCATCAAATAAATAATCGTCGCACTTGCGACTTGGCTTCCATGTCACTGTTAGCAGTCATAACTTCGAAGTCGTAGATACTTTCGTCTATCTTGGAACCAGAATAAACAGCAAATCAACAGAATAACTCTTTCCAACAGGTGGTACTTCGGACTAAGTAAGCAATGGAGAAGTAAAGTTCTCTCACGACGAACAAAGATCAAACTTATAAGTCACTCAATATTCTGTACGGTGCAGAGACATGGGCGATGACAACATCTGATGAGGCGACGTTACCAGTTTTTGATAGAAATCTTCTGCGGAAAATTTATTGTCCTGTATGAGATATACGACGACATTGACATAACACAGCGAATTAAAGGACAGCGGCTACGCTGGCTAGGTCATGTCGTCCTCTCCAGCACTGAAAGTATTCGAAGCAGTACTCGCCGCGGAAAGCAGAGAAAGAGGAAGACCACTCCGTTGGGAAGGCGAGGTGTAGAAGCACCTGGCTTCGCTTGGAATTTCGAATTGGCGCCACATTGCGAAAAGAAGAAACGGATGGCGTGCTGTTGTTAACTCGGATATAACAGCATAAGCTTTGTCTACACCAGTAAAAAGGAGAAGACGTCATTAAAAATTACTTCTTGTAAAAAAGTCTCATACAAAAATATCATTATCAAAATTCGTTACTAGAAACTTAAACAAACAAGATTAGATTTAAGTACCCGCATGTTTTGCTGGTACCATATTGTGCAACATAAAAAACAACTTAGACTACTGTCAGGAAAGACGACATGTACTCCAGCAAAAATTTGTTCAACTAAACCTCCTGAGAACCAATAACACCAAATACTACTAAAATCAGTGCAAAAAATGAGAGGCAAGACTAGAAGACTGCACCAGATCGGAGCGACTAATATTGAAAAAATGAAGGAAGAAGAAGTAAATCACAAAATGTCAATGTCACAGCAAACCCCACGAGATTGAACGCCGCCCGGGCCATGCTAGTTCAGAGAGTGTTTTGTGATTAATGGTTTTCCGCAAAATGGCGTTAGCAAATGTTGCAAGGGTGTGACAAGCAAATCATTGAAAAATCACAGCACTTTCTTTTTTCCGGAGACACACGTACATTAAAGTGTGTCCAAAGCACATGCTAGCTCAGAAGAGATTAAAATTCTAAATTTGTAATTCATCTTGAGTTCATTTTAAATTTTCTTATGAAATTTCATTTCGGTTAAAAACAATTTTTCATTTTCTCATAATATTTATTTTATAGGTACTCTTTTTCTTCACTCTTTCTCTTTTCTACATCCAAAGTGCATATTTCTTACACAACAACGCCACTTACTGGCGCAAACAGCTGGTGCTGTGCCGCCCCAACCACTTCGCCACGCTGCCGCCATCATAAAAGCGCCAAATTGATTTGCTTTAGCCATTCAATAAGCCCAAAATCCCGTAGTGCTTTGCGCACATCCTGAGCAGCTTTGACATGACCGCTTGCACTTCGCCCACAAACACACACATACCCACCCAGCGCGGTATTTACGGCCTAACCCAGCGTTATGGCGCAGCTTCCGCTCCCGCAACGCTGTGCTGCTGGCAAAGCTACTCGAGCCGCGCGGCTCAACCGGCAGGCATGAGAAGTGCACTGCTTGCTCACATGTATATGTATGTATGTATGTGTATGTTGGTTTGTCAAGTGATGGACAGCTGCTGTGCGATTGTGCGCCCGCTTTAGCTAGCGGTTTTTTCTATTTTCCGCTTCTCCCTTGGGGTGCCCGGAAATCTATGACCGCACTTAGCACTCGGTAGTACGAATAATTCCTAATTCGTTTGTCATTGTAGTTAGAAGTGCGGTAGTTGTTGTTGTAATTGTGTTAGTGGTTGTTGTACTTGCACTAGTGCTTGTTATTGTATTTTTTTGTTGTAGTCTATTTTTGGTATTTCTGCTGTTACACCGGGATCAAAAGTTATTTGCGTGGAGGGTGGATGCAGCTACACATGTACTCCTGGCTTTCGAGGGCAAAGTTGACCCCAATTTTTTAGGCGAGTTCAGTTGTTGTTTGCTTCAATGTGACAGTTATGTTAAGCCTAATAGTTCTGTGCATTATTGATATGTTTGTTGTGATTTGTGTCTTTAATGGCAGTCTTTCGTGTAGCAAAGCAACAGGCTCGGGGTTTATTTTCTTTATAAACGCTTTTAAAAGTACTCTGCCCAAAACTTATTGAATTTACGATATCTGTTTTCCTTGATTTCTTTTTGTTTATAATGCAATAAAAATGCAATACTAAGCCTGCTTTCTGCTGTAGTAATAGAATTTGGTAGAGAAAGGGCGACAGTTTCATAGGTTATAGCAATAGCTGAACTATAAAATAAATGAGGTGTGCTCTGCCTTCTTTGTTTGTCTGCTCATTGAGCTAGTTAGGAATTGAACCCATAGAGACCCAGCTATCTTTATAACATATTTATCTATAAAATATCTTTTTCGTGTTAATTATAGCAGACACTGCTCTCCGATGTAATCCTACGAGACTTTACTTATTTCAAAACCGCTTAGCCATCGATATAATTGGCTGTCAAAAAAATTCTTCCGGTATTTTCGCTAGTTGGCACTGAAAGCGCGTAATTCTAGTTTTATTCGTCGCATCGGGTCATACCTTTGGAAAGCTCATTTCACTCGCTAACACGTGTTTGATTGATTTTCGTTTCTTTTAAGTCGTTCGTGAGTTATAGCGTCATAAACATGGAGCAAAATAAAGAGAAAATACGGCTTATTTTACAGTACTACTATGATAGAGGCAAAAATGCATCTCCAGCCGCCAATAAAATTTATGCAGTTTATGGACCCGATACAGTTTCCATTTCCACCGCACAACGATGGTTTCAACGTTTTCGTTCTGGTGTAGAGGTGGTCGAAGATGCGCCACGCTTTGGAAGGCCTGTCGTCGAAAATTGCGATAAAATCGCTGAATTGGTCGAAAGAGACCGGCAAAGTAGCAGCCGTAGCATCGGTCAAGAAGCTTGGAGTCACTAAGAAGCTCGATGTATGGGTGCCACATGAATTGGCGATGAAAAGTGGGTCACTTACGATAACGTAAGGCGCAAACGGTCGTGGTCGAAAAGTGGTGAAGCGGCCCAGACGGTGGCCAAGCCTGGATTGACGGCCAGGAAGGTTCTTCTGTGTGTTTGGTGAAATTGGCAGGGAATAATCCACTATGAGCTGCTCCCCTATGGCTAAACGCTCAATTCGGACCTGTACTGCCAACAACTGGACCACTTGAAGGCAGCACTCATGCAGAAGAGGTCATCTATGATCAAAAGAGGCCGAATTGTCTTCCATCAGGACAACGCCAGGCCTCACACATCTTTAGTGACGCGCCAGAAGCTCCGGGAGCTCAGATAGGAGGTTCTTTTGCACCCACCGTATAGTCCGGATCTCGTACCAAGTGATTACCACCTGTTTCTGTCCATGGCGAACGCGCTTGGTAGTCTGAAGTTGGCCACAAGAGAGTCCTGTGAAAATTGGCTCTCCGGGTTTTTTGTCAATAGGGAAGCGAGCTTCTATGAGAGAGGCATTATGAAGCTGGCATCTCGTTGGGAACGCGTCATCGAACAAAACGGCTCATATTTGACTTAAATTGCATTATTGTAACCAATTTTATAAACAATTGAAAATTCAATACAAATATCGCAAGACATTTTTGACAACCTAATTTATGTACATATGTTCTCTACAAAGGCACTCAAGAGCCTTTATTAAACGTAAGCTCAGGTAATTCACTCTGTAATAGTAACAAATTCTCTAAATTCCGTGTGGGGACGGAGTTTCAGAACAACTGTCGTCAGTAAAACAATATTAGACGCCTCAGACCGGAAATGTAAAATCTTAGGTCTAAAGCTACACTGATAAGATTCAAATTCAGACATAGCGGCATAACGGCAGCTCTTTTTCGTGCTGTCAAAAGCAGCTTTAAACCCCAGGAAGAGGTGTAAGTCGATCCTCTTTTCACGGATATTTTCTAAGATTTGGCGAATGGTAAATGTCAGTTGAGAGTTCTTGTTATTTTTCAGGCGGGTAATTGCTATTCGAACCTCATCATAGGCGGGACCATCCATTCTGTCGTTATCGCTTTGGAAATCGTGTTCGCCATATGTTACACTTTCATTGCCTGTTAGCAGGATGGAGAAGTTTCCCCTCCATAACTTCAGTATGCTCCGAGCCTCAGCGGATAGTTCACTACTTTGGGTCTTATAAAAAAATGTGCCGGTTTTGAAAACTTTCAAATCGCTGTTAGTCGCCGCATCTTTTCGTAAAATTTTCGAGCATTACCTCTGTCAGCCAGCTTTTTAAACTCATCATACTCACTCATTTCGACCGCTTTCTTTTTTTGTTTGCATATGCGTCTCGCTACCCTTTTCAACTCTATTCATAATTACATGGTAGCCTGTCTATTTTCTTTCCACTGCCACTCGACAGTCCTTATATTACCAGCTGTTATTTTGACCTATGCGAAAACCAGGAAGTATAAAGCCATTTCTCTGTCGATTGTGATTATAGCTTCTCGACGTCGTACCTTTCCTGTATTTGTTGAGGGATGCACTTTGCTATTCAGAGGCGGCGCGTATTTTGCTACAACAAGATAGTGGTTCGAGTTGATGTTAGGTCCTTGGAGCGTACGCATGTCAAGACACTGGAGGCATGTCGTCCACCAGTCACAAAAAATTCGATCTTCTTTCGGACTTTTCGATCCGGAGACAGTCAACTTGATCAATTTTCTTGTAGTGGAATCTAGTATCATTCACCGGAGTGTATGTCAAGACTTGTCGACTGAATATTCCTTCCGCCACGAATTTCACATCGAACTTGCGCCACTTTATGTCAGAGGGATCTATTAGTATCCGTCCTTGTCCCGTTCATCAAATTACTTGGGCGGCGATGATATCAGGCTTTACATTTACGAGGACATCAACCGTCTGGGCATTTAATTTCTTAATTTAGGGCCCGGACTTTAAAGTTGTAAATAAAAATTCTTATTACGTTTACTATTGCTCATCATTTTGAATTATGATGTTCATTTTGCTTCAAATGAGTTTGGGAAATCTCTAGCACTTCTTAAAGCTGCTAAGTCCTGAACCAGAAATTTGTCAGACTATTTCGCGCTTTCCTAAAGGGTAGCAACATACAAACTCACAATCAAATAAATACTGCATCATTCAGAGGAACGCAATGACTTCATCATATAAATTTTCATCTTTTTGATATAACTGTAAATTAGAAGTTATTACGCCCATTTTTCTGTTGCTGGCATTTATGCTACATTTAGCAACAAAATGATTTCGCAGGAAAGAAGAGGGGCGAGCAAGCAAACAAAAAATATTATATACAACTGTTCGTACACACATACACACGTACATACTTATATGGATAAAAGAGCTGCATTAAACGGGGAAATGGGGAAAAAGTCCCGAAGTGATGTGGTAAATACTTGTTTAAGCGCAGATGACAGCTGCTAATCCAGTGCTGCATTTTCAAATTGAACGCCAAAGCAGACGCCCAGCAGACCGCCACCATTCCTTAACTAGTTTTTGCACATATATATTTATATATGATTACTAGATAATATATACATGTCTGTATGTATGTGTAAGACTTCATAGTAAAGCGACAGCGCGTCATCAATGTCACCCTCATTTTGCGGCGCAGCATTGCGTGGATCGACTAAGGTTCCAGTCCAGGACTGCATAGTTAACCAAAGGACGCAGCAGCCGCTTTTTGTGGCATTTGGCAGGGTTGGAGTTGCGTTGCTGCGATGAGAAATACTCTGTCGGCTCAATTATAACTGGCTTGCTTTCGGGAATCGCAAAAAATATGCGAAGATATTTATTTCAAAATTTAAATATCGCTTTTATATGCAGTCTATTGCTGACATAGTTCTTATATTCAAATTTATTTGTTCACTTTCAAAACTGCGAGTTGTTAAGGTTGTCCATCTATGTTTATTTGCTTCTTATACGCACCGCTCTCTACCCAAATTACGTATGTATATACCTATGAAAACAACCATAAAGTTGTCTCAATATTAATGGCATGTGACCCAATGTATACCCCATTCAATAGCTATAACCTCTTTAGGATCTCCAATGTATTTTACCAACCTGTTTGATTTATATAGGTTGTGTGTTCGATTTGTCACTCTCCAATGCCTGGAAAATCGCAGCGGACTGTCCAGACTTATACATAGGTTTTGAGTAAATTCTATTTCGGTTATCGCACGGGACTTTTATTACAAAGTAAGACCTGTATATAAGAGTCAAACTCTTTTCCGGAAATACGAGAGTTTCAATAATTAGTATATAAAAGTATTTAAGATATACTTTTGTATTAAAACAGTTACTGAGCTCAGCGAGTTACTGCGAATTCAACTATTTTAAGAGAACATTTACGGGTAACGTTGATTCTAAGAACTTGTGTTGTTTGAAATAAAATCAAATATGGGTTAGTGTAAAAACAAAAACAGTAAAGAGAGCTGGAGTGGGGGACAGCCAAAGATTCTGTACTCTCGCAAGAATCAATGTCAAGGAAATACTTTGTAGCGTTGAGGTTAAACTGAGCAAGTATTGCTTTTTATGAATTTCTTTAAAATTTTTTACATATTGACGGATAGATGCGGTATAAAGTTAACAGGAAGTTTGAAAATATTTATATTAGATATATGAGGGCTACGGTAAATACAGCTATGGCTACAGCCATTTCTGATAATTAATACTCTTTGAGGACAATTTCCTTGAGGAGATTATTTGTCCTATAGTGGTTCGGAAGATATACTTATACATTAAACCGAATCGACGGACAGACAGTTACACACTTTTCAACTTGCTTAATCATGCCTGCATAATGCCAAATTTAACTCAATTCGTTTTAGATGATGCAAACAATGGCTAGTTGAACAAACGTATTATACTCTCTAGCAACATGTTGCGAGAGTATGAAAATAAGTGTTTTAGCACAAGCTGTATTTACATGGACAGGCTGGTCCTGAATTAAGTTTGTGTCAACACCCCTTCTGTCAATTGCCTTTGCCGTTTGACAGCTTTCACCGGATATCCATCTACGAGTATCTATTAAATATACTATCGTTATAGACCCGTCTGTTTTTCCTCAGTGGTTTCAGCTTGTTGTTAGATGGTGGATAATAAGATTATGGACTCAAAATAATTTTTCTATGATAGAAAAATATGTGTGGTTAGATAAACGAGAGTCAATATTGGATTACTTAATAACTGTATTATTCTTTGGTGGATCGGTTATAAAAATCTTCATTTGGCAATGGAGAAACATATTTTGAAATTTCTTGTGTAAGTACAGTTGTTTCGACAGCTTATTTCAGTTACATCATTGAGAGTGTTATCGACAGAAAAATTCATTAAGTCATGAGGTTATTAGTGGAAAGATTTTTGAAAATTATTTCTCTTTTTGACATTCCTCTTCGCTTATAACATTAATGTGATTCAATAACTTATCTACCAAGAATGTTGCAATTAGGATCTGAAACTAGATCTAATACCTTATTATATATGTAGGATCTATAATTTTACTGTGGATAGCCATCTAAATATCACAACTTATAGAATAGTTGAATTAGTTTAGCTCCACTTACTCTAATAAAGTATAGCGAAAACTGGGGTTCTGAAGCCCGCTGGATACAGATGGTATATTTAAAAATTTGAATCTTTGACAGTAAATAAAAATTTTATATTTATCAAATATAGAGTGGCGCACGAATCTTGCTACAAAAACAAACTATAAGAACTTTTTGTGAAGGGGCTTTCCTGAAGTTGGGATCAATAAACATATCGGTCGAAGCTGGAAGTATCGGAAAAAGACAGTACAGGACAGGACATTCGGGTCCGTATGTTGATTTTTAAGAAACAATCGCGGCCGTTGTCTTGTCAATTCAAGAGTTTCAACTCGGAAGCACATCTTGGAGTTAGAAGACGGTCATTATAATGGATCCCGACCAAGCTTTAAATAACAAGCCGGCTAAAACGTGTAGATTTCTAGCTTTATATACGGAAATGTTAACAAGCTAAATTGCGTATATGGAATCGAGATATAATACACAAGACGAAACTTCACCTAGAACGAGCCACGGTGTGGTGAGCAGTTTCATCAAGATATTTGTCGTCGAGTCATACTTCTTCAAAGAAATTGATGTAACAGTAAATGTAAACGATTATTTTTATTCAGAACTGCGGCGAAGATGTATTCATTCCAATAGCTTTTGGTTCCAGTAAGATGGAGCAACTGCACACATCCTGACCTGAGTGCACCAGATTATTAATTACGTTTTTAATAAGCCCAGATACAATCTCTCTAAAACAACTATTTGGTCCAATATCTAGAAAAAAAAGTATTTCGCCATTTAGCCTTCATTGTATTGTTTTTCATAAAGGACAGACTGAAAAGCCGTATTTAGTGCCACAAGTTATACTATGAGTATTTTTAATCATCATACCGAAGCTCTGTATTTTCAGCAGTATGGCATATATAGAATATATTAAATATATGCTGTTTATGCGTTCTAATTCCACTTTCGTTGCGCCTGTTTTGCAAATTAATAACCCCATTATGGCCAACAAATGAGCACACCTGGTCAGCCATCAAGCAGCCGGTTCAATCTAATTGGACATTAAAATATTTAATTTAACAACTGAGCAGCTACCCGGGTGACTCACTGAGTAAAGCTGAACCCTTTCGCTTTCGTGAGCAACTAATCTTTAGGAGGTTCGTTGCGCTTGAGTGCCTTGGCATATGCTACAATTTTGTTTATAAGGCTCCATAGTGATAAACATACTATAGATGTGTGTATATGTTTGTGTTTTCCTTGTTTTAAGGATATATGAGCATACTCGTACTGTGGATATGATAACCAAGTCATTGAAAGTCACTCGCGCAATTATTTACTGCCAATGAGATACTCTTACTTTACTTGCACCGTTCTTTGCGCAAATAATTGCCCTCATGGGACAATCTTTTCAAAGTTTTTTTCCTCTTTACTTTTACAGTTGTTTATTTGATTTGCGCTTCTCTCACTGACACTCTTTCTACTTTTATTTTGATATTACCACTTTTATCTTTTTTTCTTGCTTTGTAGAATTTTAAGATGTTTACTTGTGTCAGCGTCGAAGTTTCGCCGCGCCACTTACCAGCGCCTCCAATGACATGTCGCAATTTCTGTGCCAAAAAGTTAAACATTTACTTTCTCCTCAAAGCGAATTAACCCGCACAATTTAGAATGAACTTTTTTCTTTGTTGCTTGTTGTTTTTGTGTTTGTTTTTATACTTTATTTGCTGCTGTTCTGAGGTTGAAAAGTTTGCATCAGTGATTTATAGGGGTATTCATGGTTCAATCTCCATAACCGGCGTGCAACAGTTGCGCCTCAGCTGTTCGCCAAGCCGCTGGTGGTTGGTTGCTCGCTCGGGTTTGTTTGTTGGTTTCGTTGCTTGCCTTCACATGTATTTTGGCAAACTTTTCATACCTTTGGGCAAACTTTGCTTTTAAGTGCGCACTTTTTCTTCTTCTAGAAGATGACATCATTCCGCCTAAGTGGGCGCCTTATGGATGAGGGTCTGCATAGGCAAATCGAGTTTTCGTGCCTCATCACTTGGTGAATGCCAACGCATCGACCGCATCTGCCTTTTGTTGCATACCATCGGCTACACCGTTACCTGTTTGTATTTGTATGGTGTGAAAATTGTTTTTGGAAAGTTTAATTCTCTGGAGAGTCATATTTTTACGCATAGCATATCAGTGACTGCATTAATAAATTACTGTACATAATGTATGTGTGTGAATGGGTATATATAAAAATTGAAAACTGTGTACTAATACATATATGTATATATATATAGAGCTACCGCGAGGTGTGAGCTGTGCTGTGCTAAAATTATGCTTCATTGTACATATAGATATATACTGATATATATAAAACCCCTTCTCCAACTGTGAGAGTATCAAACTTAAAATCATATCTTGTATTTTTATACAAACAGCACAATTAGTACAGCCGTATGTACTATTCGACCGCAGTGAAGAAATTGTATGCACGAAGACCGTGGAGAGTCGATTCGGCGCTGTTCTCAGCATTTTACGTCGAGATCTTGAATTGAAAGCTTACAAAACACAGCTTGTGCAAGAAACAGACCGCTCGACGTTTGCCTGCCATATCGATTCGATCTATGGACTTTAGAAAAGTTTCAAGAAGATCCGACGTTTTTTGAGCCAAATTTTTTTAAGCCATGAGGCCTATTTCTGGCTCAATGGGTATGTAAACAGCAAATTTACCGCATTTGAGATGAAGAGCAACCTAAAAGGATTTAGGCTCTGTCATTTCATCCAGAAAACAGCGGTTTAGTGTGTGATCAGTGGAACCATCCGTCCATATTTCTTCAAAAAGGATGAGATTAGGAACGTAACCGTCAATCGCGACTGTTATCGCACCATGATATTCACTATTTGAAGCCTGAAAGAGAAGAGCTCGTGATCTCGGCGACATTTGGTATCAACAAGAAGGCGCCACTTCCCTAACATCGCATCAATTCATGGATTTATTGTGAGAACACTTCGGTGAACAGACAGTTTCATGTTTTGTGCCAGTCGAGTAGCCATCAAGATCGTGTGATATCACACCGTTAGATTTTTTTCTATGGCGATATGTAAGGTCTAAAATCAAGCCTGGGAGGATTACATCTCGCGCTTTATTCGCCAGTTACCGGTCGAAATGTTCGAACGCGTCATCGAAAATTTAACTCAACGGATGGACCATCTTAGACGTAGCTGCCGCCAACATTTAAAAGAGATAATCTCCAACAAAAAAATACCAAAGAATTTTTTTTTTAATGATAACGAATATTGCCTATTAAATTTAAAGTTTTTTCTTCTTTAAAAAAGAAGTATAATAAACATCGAAATATATAATTTTTTATATGCTAAATTGAACATATTTTGTTAAAAGCAATTGACTTCGATTGCTATTGTGTCGACGCAGTTTGGCACAGCGATTTAATTTTTTCTAAGAACTTAAGTATGAATATATCATATTTTCAAATCCTACATAACTGAACAAAAAAAAATCACAAATAAAAAAAAAAAATATTGGTTAAAACAGTGTAGCATTTCGTTATAAACCAAAGATTGAATTTATTCCACCCGGAAAAAATAGTCAGCACTAGACCGAATAGTTATTTTTATAATGAAATACTTTTCTCCGTGTGCGCAAATCTTTTAAGATATTTTTCCGAACTTTGAATTTATAGAACTCCTAACTCCATATATATTTTTCATACTATCTCATCATAAAAAATAAGTCTGAACTATTTTGCATCAAAACACAAACAAAAATATTTTGCACGAAAAAATTTTTAAATGTTAATTTTTAAGACATATACATAAGTACTCTCATGTAAAAATTAAGTGAAAACAGAATAGAGAACAGAATCATTTGACTCACCCTTTAGTTCGTGCGCGCAGCTACTTTTCTGCAAGTACATATATACATAAGTAAATATACATGTATCGACATTCGCTCCCACCAAACTCACACCGCTCTCATTCTCTCGGCCATTTCGTGTAACTGAAAGCACAGCCAACAAAATACGTTGATATTATTTTTTGCACTTATAAAACACTTTACATATTTTAAATAGATAACCTTGAACTTATTCACTACTATTTATAAATTAGAGTTATTGTTTATTCTTTTCTCAGACAATTTTATTAGTAATATGGCACTGCATGGAAATACAATCAAACCTGATCACAATCAAAATAGGACTGAACACAAGAATTTCCTTTGAACAGCTGTTGGAGGAAATTAATATCTCTTTCAACTGGAAGTGGGCATCTTAATAGACTTGGCGAAACAGTTAGGCAACTGTTTAGTATGCAGAAAACCAACGCTAAAAAGTATGCAATAAAAATCACTACATAATGGAGCTTGCAAAAATATATGAACATATGTATATGGAATATTTATGTATATAGAAATTTGCATAAATAAGGGGAAATATAATAGTGAATTTGCCAAGTAAGTATCAGCGATATGAACTATGTATGCCTATAAAGCTCATTGTCTAAAATGAAAAACAACATACATAGATACATATAGCTATAGATGAAACAGTATACTTTGAAGAAAATATTGAATTTTATTAAAAATAAAGTTTATTGTTTCTAAGTAATAAGTATATACATACATATGTGAGATTATAGAATTTTTGCTTGAAAGAATGCGCTACGGGACATTATTGCTAGAAATAAGTGAAAAATTCAAATTTCTGATCAAGAATTCTATACCAATATGTGTAGATAAACGTACGCCACACACTGATGAGTTCTCACTTGAAGAGGTTTCCAAACGAAATATGGCACACATGCCAACACTCGATCAACAATGTGTGTTCATAATGCGAGAAGAATACTTTTACGATATCATTATTTGCATGATCTCAGATCTCGTAAGGTTACTTAATAAAAAAGCATGCAGCACGGAGACTTAAATTTGCACCGAAACACATCTTCAGGTCTGAAGAGAGGAAAATTATTATTTATGGCGCAAAAGGATACTGAGAGTTTGTGTGCCGTTCTTCTAATATAGAGTATGACAAACCATCATGGCTCAGCTTCTGTCAATATACTGAAAAATGTTATCCTACCATTTGCAGAAGATGAAATCCCGCTAAAATGGGTCCTCCATGAAGACGATGACCAAAAACATATCAGCAGGTAGGCGCACGTATAATTTCGGGTCAACTGAATTGAGATAATGGACTAGCCAAATCGATCTCTTGAACTCAATCCCATTGAAACCCATTGGTCTTATCTGAAGAAATATAAAAATCGAAAACCACAAGGAGCTGTGCTTAGGGGTACATGAAGAACTATACCTCAGAACAGGTGCGAGACATCTGTGGACCCTATAGGTTTAGGCAGAATTTCAAAAATATCTTTTAAAGATCATTTGAGATTACATGCCCTTACATATGTACTATATTTTTAATGATGCGCTTAATTTCCATGTCAAATAAAGAAGCTGCTTTTTGTGCAGGACTTTCAGATTGAATCCTAAAAAACAGAGGGACTAGAAACAGAGAAACAAATGGACAGACGAACATGGCTAAATTTATTCATATATATTTTATAGGGCCTCCGTCTCCTTCCCTGAGGAGGGGCAAAATGAATTTAGTTCACATAACACTTATAAATTATAGTGCATCGCAAATGTTGGAATATTTTATGTGTGTGTTTGTAATTTTTGCTGATACTAATTTTGAAAGTTCCCCCTTATTTACGCAAATTTGTATATAAATACATTCTTTCAAACTCCATCATGAAATAGTAATTTGTTTTGCATACTTTATAGCGTTAGTTTTCTGCATACAAAATAACCTGCCAAGCTTTTCGCCAAGTTCATTAAGATGCCCACTTCCAGTTGATAGAAATATTAGTTTCCTCCTAAGCTGTTCGTAGGAAGTTCTATTGTTCAGTCCTATTTTAATTGTGAACAGATGTGAGTGGATTTCCATGTAGTGCCAATTACTAATAATATTGCCTATGAAAATAATTAAGAAGAACTCTAATTTGTTTATATCAGTGAATAAGTCAAAGTTTTTCTGTTTAAAACATGTTTTTTACTCTAAAGTGTTTTAGAAGTGCAAAAAACAATGCATACACATATTGTTAACTGCGCTGCTTCCTTCAGTTACACGAAATGGCCGAGAGCATGAGAGTAGTGAGAGTTTGGTGAGTGCGAATAGCGTATACATGTGTATTTACTTATATAATATATTATACATATGTACTTGCAGAACTGTAGCTGCGCGAACGAATTAGAGGGTGAGTCAAATGAATATTATTTTGTGTTCACTTAATTTTTATAAGATAATACGTATAAGGGTCAATCCACCCAAAATTTATATTTAACAATCTTTACGTGAAAAATGCTTTAAATTCTTTGAAGCAAAATAGTGGACACTTTATTTTATATTAAAATATAAAAAAATTTTGAGCTATGGATTTTCAAAATTCAACGCTCAAAAAAATATCTTTACAAATTTGCGCATACGTAGATGAGTATTTCATTATAAAAATAACTATTATTTTATACTATTATTATTATTTCTTCAAATGGGATCTTCAAGTTTTTCGAAAAACTTTTAAAGTCTAAGTTTTTTGGTGAATATTGATATTTATCATTAAGGGTGGAGCCTGTTTTAGAGGCTTCAAAAAATCGATTTTTTTTCGCTTAAATCTCCTTAAAAAATGTCTTGGAATATATCCCCAAAATTATAGATAGAAATTCGAAATATTTTCGAAGCTAGAAGGAAAATAGTGACCGAGCGTCTAGCAGATATCTGAGCGATTGAGCAGAAAGCGAAAACTTTGACGGGCGATTTTTCGGTTTTTCATTTTTACGATTTTACTGAATTGGCGGGCAAGAAAAGAAAAAAAGTCAACGTCCTATCGAAACGAATCAAAATGCGTTGTATTTGAAATTAAATTTTCTTCTAGGTGAACCTCAAATAGCTTAAGAAAATTAACAATAATCCGGTTTTTAAACGATTTAATGTAAATGTTTTTTTTTTTTTAATGTATTTTTATTTTAATCTGCGAAAAATTGTTGAATTTTTCACTTTTTGCTGGTTTTCTTGGTTCACCTAGGAATTGCACTATTGAAAATTAAAAATTTCTTTTGTTTTTTTGTTTCATATGAAAATTGCGACCTGCATCTTACCCGCCACACAGAAATTGCATACTCGAGGCGCCTCCGTAAATTTCTTCAAACAAGAATAATATCTAATGTATAACAATAAAAAAATTTGAGAAGACTCTTCAAATGCATAAGAATAAATCCTAAAAGTTTTATTTCAATCAGACATTTCTTTCCTTTCCAAAAAAATCCTTGAAAATATAGATTTATTGAGGTCTGTAAAGCAGCCTTAAAGGCTTGCCACTTGTTAATGGCTCGAAGTCCTATATTTATACCCTGTATGGTTTAGTAAGTTTTCCGCGAAGACCATATAAAATGTATTTATATATATATAACTAAACGATCAGTGTAGCGAACTGAGTCGATTCGGACATGTTCGTCTGTGGATATGCCAAAGTGGACTTAACCTGGAACTCATCGGAAATGCGATAAGATGAAAAGCAAAAATTGTTTTCGAACAGACTCTAACTTAATGGACTTGGTAACTAGAGTGCCATATAACAAAGCCATATTCCAAAATACGTCTAACAAAGTAAACTAAAGTTGAAAAGGTGTTTTAATAACAAACGGATCTCTAAATGCATTAGACCTAGACTAAGAACACTTTTATCTTCAAGATAGTGGTATCAATATGCAGATAACTAAGCCTAGAGCCCCTAGCATAATAACTTCCTCAACAAAAGAAACTTGCTGTAGTATATATCCATATTGTTCAAAACAAACTATTATAACATATATCTGCCATATAAACTGATCTTTCATAATCAAATTCTTGTATAAAAGCTGTTGTTTATTTGTTGTTATTTGTAACGAATATTATTACATCGGTGCAACTGTCTTTCTTTATGTGTTGTGTCCGCTTAATCTTCATAATTCATATTTTTATTTTAGCCCAAGTTTATGAATAACTTAATAGCAAATATATTCAATTACATATTTAAAATATCAAAACATGAATCTAGTTAGGATGTGAGTCAAAGGAAATGTTAAAAGGGTTACCCTTTTAAATATTTTTGCACTTAATTATTGTTCTGAAAAATTAATGTCAATGCTGCTTCTCTACTATGAAGGACATATGGACCAATGAATGGTATAAAATCAACCATATGAAATGTACGGACTGATTGATTTTGGGACCCAAGCAGTCGTATATAAAGTCGCAACATACAGCAAAATTTGCTTTGAGTATGCCGAGGTCCTGATTTTTCCAGGTTGGGCTAGACGAAACATCTCGCATATCTCATATTTGCGACTTGGATCTCATGTTACTGTTTACAGCCATAATTTCGAAGACGTAGATAATTTCGTCTATCTTGGAACCAGGATTAACACCAACAACAACATCAGCCTCGTGCTAGTTCGGACTTATGTCGTCTGAATGGACGAAAGCACTCCAGGCCTGAGAGTATTCGACGTAGTACCCGCCGGGAGAAGCAGAAGTTGAGGAAGACCTCCACTGCGTTGGAAAACCTAGGTGGAGAAGGACTTGGCTACACTTGGAATCTCCAATAGGCGCCAATCTGCGAAATGGAAAAACGACTATAAAGTAACTCGGCTATAACTGCGTAAGCGGTGTCTATGCCAATTAAGAAGAAGAACTATACCAAGGGGCAATATAAGCGATTATTTTAATATTTCAATAATTCCAGAGGGTATAAATATTTTTGAAATATTTGCTTTTGTCGTTAAATATTTATAAATATATTTTTTTAGAAAAATATATTAGAACAATGTACATATAATCTATACGCATAACATAAATATCCAAATGGAAAAGCCAATTTGCCAAAACGCTGCCACTTAAACCATCCCCAATCACTGACCAGACAATAAAACAAAAAACGGCAAATATTAGCTACTTTGCCTAATTTGACTGCCATAAAAGTGTAATCAGACGTAAAGAATTATTACAGAAAGCGAAAAACCAACAATGTATTCTGTTCGATTGCCGTCTTTTGGCGGCCTCTCCAATGCCCACAACGCTGAGTAGGCAGCTTAAATGCACACGACTTCGTTCATCTTGTTAATATTTTACAAATCGTTTTAGCATTCCTTCTCCTCCGATTCTTCTTCTTGCCTTTATTATATTGTTCGTTTACAAAATTTCACTTTTGTTTGTTGGATTTGATTGGTGAGAGACACCAAAAAGAGGCGTTCGCTAAATTTTCTCAGCTTGTTATTATGTCTTGCCCTTATTACAACCCTGTTGCACACTCCTTTTTAAGCTTATTCACTTTCAAAAAACATAATATCTCCGCAAATTGTTGTTATGATTTTCTGGCATTTATAGGTGCTGTATATTTCGTATTAACCTGCATGTCTGAAATCTTTGAAAGGCAATAAAACGAGTTAAATAAATAATGAGAGTGTACAAGAGAATATTAGTAAACAACAAAAGCTTTTATTATATCATATTATACAGCATTCTTTCCAGTTCTGCATGCGTTACTTTGCTTCTTTACTTTTATGCTTTTTGCCGTAATCCTTTTTTTTTTGTGTTTCTGCTATCTATGTTTTGCCAAAAGCATTTAATTCCACTCCATATCCAACTCCGTTATCCCAACCAGTCTGCTCTCTCTCCTTCTCGTAATTTATCGCCTAACCATTCTCTCCACCCAGCATTAGAATCTGTGTGTTCCTTAATGCTTACTTTCGGACTACTGGGTGTGTTGTACTAAGAGAAGCCTCCGAGAAAGAAATACGCCTTAAGCGAGTCTACAATACGCGTTATGTAGATACCGTTGTTGTGCAGAGTGAAGATCAGATTTCTCAATGACATGGATTGCTGTAAGAAAAATTAGAGAAAAATTAATTTGGGAATTAAAAAATTGTTATAAAATTTTTCATAGGGCTCTGTCGACCTAATAAATATTAGTAGAGGCTTCAATGCAGGAAAATGATGTTTTGTCTAAAATGTTATATACAAAAGCCTACTTCAAAAATATAATTTTTTTCGCGACGATAATCCCATGGAGTTTGGTAATTACATAAGTTAATTACATAACATTTAACACTAATTACCACCTGAAATAAGCCATAGTGAGAGAGGTGTTAGATTATGGGATGTATTTCGTTGCTTAAAGGTGGTTAGGGTATAACGAAACACTTGCGCTTGGGACATATATTTAGTATGCCGGAGTTGATTCTGGATAGACGAAAACTTAACCTGCTGTAACATCCAGAACGAAATTGCGCGAGGGTCACTTTCGATATGCGGGGCAACACTCCAGCTCTTCGTTTGCAATGGGTGGTTTCATTCGTAGTCTGGTCGGTGGTGTGATTCTTTCTCGTTTTTGTAGTACAGGTATGACCTATTAATGCTAGAAAAATGTTGAATGCCTAAATATTAAGCCGAACCTTAACTCTTTCAATATATCAATAAGGCAATAAATAATCAAGAACGATTTATTTTGGTGCCAAGGAAAGGTTAGAGTCAGCAACTAGACTAACGTATTTTATTACGAAGTAATGCTTGTAAAAAAGTAGTAGTAGTTTCGAGAACCTGATTCCATAACAGAAGTTCTCTAAATAGTCTTAAAATATCAAAGCGTCCCATTAGAAGCTCTAATATAAGTTTTTATAAAACTATTCAAAGGTAGTGTGATGTAAAAAAAATGTGTGTTAAATATAGGCAAGACAACTGAGTTAGCAATTGAGAAGTAAAGACCTTTCTTGACGAACAAAGACCAAACCCTATGGAGCACTTATGCAGAAGCATAGACAAATGAAAATCTTCTGATAAAAGCGGCGTTACGAGTTTTCAAAGAGAAAGGTTCTGCAAAAAGATTTGTAGCCCTTTTCGCTTTGGGCCCCCAAACGGGGCGAATTAAATTTCGCTTTCAATTGGAAAAACCGATGGGGGGGCTGTACCAAAAATTTTAAATTTAAGGGGGCCCCCCGGGGAAAGGAAAAAATAAAAAATCTCCACCACTGTAAGTGTTCGACGCAGTCCACGTCGTGGAAAGTAGTAAAAGAGAAGACCTAACCGCGGTAGAAAGGCCAGATGGGAACGACCTGGCTGCACTTGGAATACCAATTGGTGCCAAACAATGAAAGAATAAAAATAAGACTAGAAGAAGAAGAGAAAACATGGAGACATACTATAAACCAGGAAGACACTATATAAGAAAATACCACAATATGCCATATCAATACCAATATTAAGCCAAATCAGTTAGGTTACCATTTCTAAAATAACTTAATAAAGCAATTTCATCAAACTCACGACTGTTTCACTACGAACCCATTAATACTTAGCAGAAGTATAACGGAAGCAGAATTGTATGATGCCGTTATGTATAATATTCACTTTCATATTCACAATATTGATATTAAGAACTATAAAATATTTTGGTCACGTTTCCAGCTCAATTGCCAATTAGAAAAATTCCAATTCACTTTAAAATGCCGAGAAAGCTGCTGAACAACAACAAAGTATAATGAAAAGATGCGTGTATACATACATAGAAGTATTTTGAAAGGAGCCCGCCAAAGGACGAATATCCACAGCGGAAACCGCCAGGCAAACAACCGAAACGGAAGCTGATTTGTAAACCTATACAAGTGACGAACGGCAGGAGGCAAGAAGCTGGCCTTCACGCGCAATAAAAACGGCAGAGAATATTAAGCAAACACATAGAAATTCGTTGGAAATATAAGGAAATAAAAATAATAAAAAAACTTTGTAAACGAAAGTTGTGAAAAAGGTGAAAAACTGTTTGAGCCTTGACGAGCGCCAAAAAAAAATTCACGCATCAAATATTTTGATCACGTTTCGCCGTCAAATTATTACCAAGAATTGTAAGTGTATGTGTGTGTGTCGTTGAAGGCGTGTTTTGAGCGACAAAGAAAAATACAATATTGTTTAAATTTCTTGCGGACGTGCGCGCACCGAACTATTCAAAACAATTTGGAGTGACAAAATAAAACAAAAAAACACACCAAAAGCACTCAGCCCGAAGAAAGGTGCTATAAAGCGCCAGCCCACGTACCGCGAAAATGGGCTGTGCTTCACGTAGTCAGAAAAGGAATATGAGTGAAAGCGCAAACTTCTCAATAATAATTTAGATCGATTATTTTGACTCTCTAAACACAATTTTTGCTTTCTCTATATATTGCGTGTATGTCTGAACTTACCTCCATTCTGCTGAGTATTTGTGCGAAGGCCGGTCGTTGTATATTATTCACGAATTTTCTAAACTTATCATCCGATTCGAGCTTATCAAAGAAAGTAGCGAGTATTTGATCCTGTGGCAAGATTTCCAAAATACTATCGACCAGACCGTGCAAACCATTGAGCTGTTCAGCTTTCTGCGTTATGGGCTCATCGAAATTTGAAACTACTGTAGGTGCTTTAGTTGAAGGGAGTGACGTGAAGACGATTGCTGGAGATGTTGTGGTTGCTGCTGTATGTTGTTCCATGCGAGAGATTTCTGAAAAGTATGAAGAAAATAGTATTGCTTGCTGAGTGTAATATTCGTCAAGTTTTATAATTTTATAGACATACTTAATTATCAAAAAAACAAAAAACGTTTTGTTGTTCTAAACATTTTTCTGAAACAAAATGTTATAAATCGAGTTAATGCTCTATGACTCTAAAGCAATTGCTATAGAAGAGCTCCTGTGTTCGAACTTATAAACAACAAATGTGTGTTTCTTTAAAAAACATGTGGCCGAATATATTTGAAACACAACTTAACACAATCAGTGCAGATATTCTCCTAGCCAAAATATGAGAAATGAGTCTGTGATCTCCATTCATCCAATAATGCATATTTTCTTGCATTTTTTCGCATTAGTTTTCAACATTTGGCACTTGTGAGAATATACATATGTATGCTAAATGTTCTGTACATTCAGAATCGATAAGTAACGAACGGTTAATCTTACTTGTTGATTTTGTGTTTCCTATCCTATCCAAATTCTTGAACTGAGTAAATAAGCAGAAACAATTTATGAAACTCAAAATTTAATTACTATGATCAAAACGACTGTAATATATTGACAAAGCTACTAGAGGCAGCCACCAATTTATTGAGCTGGATGATATCTACTCTAGCCAATTTGCGGGATCATAGAGAATATGGCAACCGATATGCTTCACCCTGAGACTGTCGAAAGTTCGACAGTGAAATAAAAAATGTCTAGATGTTTCCACCTCATCTTTCTTCCAGTAACTTTGGAAAGTTACGTACTCCAAAATCCTTAACCTTACCGTTTGAAAATTAACGTCTATAGCCTATCACTGCGGTCATGTGAACCTTGATAAAATCTGGTAGTACCATTGATCTTTTGTTTTTCACTTTCACCAGAAGATCCAGTGCATAAGTGCAAGACAGCAAGGAAACACCTGCCCCTTCTCAACTAAATGTGATTTCGGGTGCCCTTTCCATCGAGATCATCGATTCCTCTATAGTCAGGCATACAGGCAAGTACTACTGTGCCTAAAAAATAAGATAACATTAAATTTATTTTGAAAATTCTTAATTTATTCTTCCAAATCAATTTCATTCCCTTCAAAGTAATCCCCTCCCGATGCACTGCACTTATGCTAACGGATTTTCCAAACTTCGAAACAATGGTTGAAGTCACTTTCCGGGATGGCCTTCAGTTCCGTCTTCGCTGCGGCTTGAATCTCCTCTTTCGTATAAAAACGGTGTCCCCGAAGCGGTCTTTTGAGCTTGGTGAACAGCCAGAAGTCGCACGGCGCCAGATCAAGTGAATACGGTGGTTGCGGAACGATTTGGGTTGAATTTTTGACGAAATGATCACGAATTACGAGGGCAGTATGGGATGCATTATCGTGGTGTAAAAATCAAAAATTGTCTTTCCACAATTCCGGCCCTTTTGAGCGGATAGCGTTACGCAAACGACGCGTAACGTTCAAATAATATTCCCTGTTGAATGCTTGACCGGTTGGAAAGAATTCATAATGCACAAGACCACGATAATCGAAGAAAACAGTCAACATGACCTTGATTTTTGAGCGACTTCGGCGCGATTTTTTTTTTGGTCTTGGCTCCCTTTTGGCACGGCATTCGCTCGGTTGTTTTGGCACGGCATTGATCGGTTGTTTTGGAGTCGTAAGCATAAATCCAAGTCTCATCGCCAGTTATAATGCATTTCGTGACACCCTGGTAGTCGGAAAGCATCGTTTCACACACTCAACGCGACGTCTTTTTTCCAAAAAATTCAATGTTTTCGGTACCAGTCGAGATTTGACGCACGTGAGCTTCGTCGGTTGAGGTTGATGGTCGCCTTGGACGCTCCTCGTCTTCGACACGTTCACGGCCGGCTTGGCACACAACGTGACATAGCCTTATCACCAAAGGCTTTCTGCACCATCTTCAACGTATCCGCAGCAGAAAATAGATTTCGTAAACAAAATCGAATGCAAATTCTTTGCTCAACAAATTTCGACATCGCAAAAAACGAAAAACTCAATTTTTAGCAGCTCACAAAACGACACGTATCTCAAACACTAATGAATATTTTGACATGAGATTTGACATAAATGTGACTGACAGTACTACCAACCTAAAAAATAAATAATTCTCCAAATCCTTCGACGAGCGCAGTTTAAATTCAAATGTCACCTTATATTTTGGGCACAGTAGTATAATACGAGAGGAGCTTGATGTTACATATAGCAAGGTCATGCACTCCGTGACTAGCTTTGGGGTCACTGTCAGCTAAATCAATGCCTATATAGAACGTCTGCTACAGAAGTGGAAGCATTTCTCCCTAAAATAAACGGCATTTCGTTGAATTACATTTGCTGCTACCTTAATAGCTGTCACTTCTGATTGAAAGACACTTCAGTGGTCTGACAGTCTGAAACAAAAGTTGGTTGAGAGCTCCCAACAGAAGATTCCCCTTTTCAACCTTCCCCTTACGATTGGAGTCGTCCGTCAAAAATCTCATAAGGCTATTCTCTATCGACTCCACCTCATTCACACTAAAGGTCTAAGTATTTTTAAAGTTTATAAGGTTTTTAAAATATTCAGTTATTTTAGTTTTAAAGGGCTTATTTGTTATTATTTTTGAAGCCTAACCTTTTCAAAATTATGTTAGTGATCATTTGATGTATAGTGTATGAGCCCGAACGGAGAAATAACGCCGAGATATAAAGATATAGACCATTTCGAGCTTAATTTCGTTTTAATAGAGAAAAAGAGTGGGAATTTGAATTTCCGAAACTCGAAAATCTTCCCAGAAGCAGAAGACGTAAACTTCTCTATTCAGTTAGTGTTGTAAATTAAAGTCGGATATCGAACATAAAGAATTATAAGTGAAATATTTTCGCTTCGAGGCTTTCAATTTGCTTGAAATCATTTTTGAAAGAGATTATACTTGAAATAAATATATATGTTGAGAAACACAAGCGCATTGAAATTACAATTACAATAGCAAATTCATATGTATGCACATGCTGATTGGTAGGCGCAATAATAGTCCTGCCCGTCTGGCTATTTTATCAAGTGCACGCTCGTACGCGTTTTGCGCTAAAATAATTCAGGTCATGACCGGATCACATTACAGTGCCACAAGCACACATAACGGCTACATGCATTGTTGTGCGCGCTGCAGACAGAAATCCACTCGAACGAGTGAAGCGAATGCATGTACGCGCAATTATATAAGTACCGTAACTGCAGTCAGAGCCAGACCCAGACCCGTATATGAAAGAGTGTATGCATTCTGGCTCAATGCGAGCTGAGTACATGAACCATGACATTGAAAACAATACAAATAAAACCATTGAAATGGGTACAGACGCGCGGTTATCGCATTGCGCTGAATGTCAGAGAGACGGACAAGGACTCTTGTGAACTCATATTACTTTTAGACAGTTAATCTACGTGATATACCTTTGGAAGGTTATGAAAATTATTTTTGCGAGTATTTAAAGCTCATAATTGAATATATAGATGCTATGAAAGCGACAGTGGCCCGCACGTGATGTCTGCTTTCAGGCGCTTAGCGTGCCGTTGATAACTTAACTTTGAACAGATGGCCAAAGCGTACACGTGAGCTGGATAAAAAGTATTGTTTTAAAATTTTACGCAGACAATTTACAGAATTTCCACTTTTTTGTCTATTTGGGGATTTCTCTAACCAAATCATACAAAAATTAGTCATGCCCACACTCACCATTCACCACGAGCACCGCTGCACTGTTATGCTTAGCCTCCACTTGACGCTGCTGTTCTAATTCACTGCTCCTGGAACCGAGCGCTGCCGAATCCTCCACGCCGCGCGCATTCACGCCCACCTTAGTCAAATTCGCCACGGCCGAGACAAATTTCAACACATCAAAGCCACTCACATTTAGATATTGCAAAAAGGCGCCCACTTCCGGTGAGGCGACAATATGCTGACGCAGCGCAATAAAATCTGGTCCGCTCAGGTAGGCGTAGGCGCGACGCACTTCCGCATCGTTATTATAATAATTGGTGGCAATCGATTTGACCTCTTCGCTCGGTATTAACGAAACGAAATCACTCATATCAATTGGCGGCACCGATTGTGGCACTGTGTGCGGCCCATCGGCCAGACGCAGCAACACACCGTGGAAGAGCACGCCATCGGCAATAATTTCATCGGCTGCTGCCGCATTAACGGCATCCACATCAGTAGTTTTTATATCGGGCGTATGGCCCGCCTCATCTGCCGCATCACTGTCGCTGTCCGAACTGAACGGTTCCTGTTGGTAGGAACTACCCAACGCTGTGGAATCGGACGGATCACCTATGGCGGGTGCAGCGGCGGCAGCGGAGACTATTGAATCTTCACGCGCCGCAGCTGAGGACAACAGTTCGCTTTGTTGTTGATAAGTCTCGTAGGGATGATTTAATTTGCGCTGCTGTTGTTGGTAATCGATTTGTTTTGGCCTCGTCTCTAGCAGTATTAAATCATCCAATGTGTCCAACACTGACTCATTAGCCACATTAGTTGCTTGTTGTTCGTTGTCGCTTGTTGTTGCTGTGCTGTTCTGACATATTTCATGGAGACCCTGTCGCGTGCAGCGCACAATTTCTTTCACAACAATCAGTTCGGTGCCGTCGGTGGTGTAGCCGCTGCTGGGTCGACAGTGCGACGCTTGAGGGTATAGGGTCAGTAGTAGGTGGAATAGTAAGTAGGTTGTGGTCCCGCTGGACCTTCGAGACAGTTGCGCAAACATTTCTACTCTTCTGTTTTGTTGATTTTTTTGGAAGAGGAATTTTGGTTTTGTGGATGAACCGATTTCCTGAGCAGATTTAGTAGTTCAGTCTATAGCAATAGGTTAGAAATGTTTAAATTTTCTTCATACACCCATTCGTGGTGTGAATTTTCATCTTTTTTATTTTATCGTTAATTAATTTTTTTTTCAATTTCGAAAAAATTTCACCTTCTCATAATTTTTTATTTTTTATTTTTTTTTTTTTTTGTTTGAAAATTCCACTAATTATTTTCCACAAACTCCACTTATTTGTTTTCAATAATTTTTTTAAATTATTTTTTCACCACAAAATCATTCACTCGAATATTTCCACTCCGCACAAAATATTTCTTCTTTTTAACTTTATTCTCTCCCTCTCATTGCAGAAACTTCACTCTGGACAACACTTAATTTAAATAAAACATTAATTGGTCTTGTCAATTTAAAAAAAAATTTAATAATATTTTCTTCAATCTTTTATTCTTGTACTATTTTATTTAGCCTTTTATCCGCTCACTCGCTTTGAAGTCTTTTGCAACATCCGCTACTCGACCGCCACTCTCATTTGTTGCTGCTATGATACTGTCGCTTATTGTCAATTTCGTAGCCTTTCATCGTTGACTTCCACGCAGCGCTTCAATTTAAATTTATTACAACAATCATCATTTATTTAGTTAAATTTAATTTAGTTGCATAGTGAATTCACAATATACATACATAAGTAATACAATTTGTAATGAATGGAAAATGGCGCAATTGCCTTCCGGTTGTGACCGCTCTGAACTCGCAAAACGTTGATTATTTACTACAAGTTTGCTTTAAGTTGTCATTTATATATTAGGTAACTGTAGTTTGTAATATCAATAACAGAACATTTCATAAAAATTTGATAAGTAAAAGTCTTACATTTAGACTGCAGTTTTCTTTCTTCCTTGATCTCTTGAGGGTAGTAGTGACTTCACACTGTTCTATTTTTCTAACAAAAAAAAGTGTTTGAAAATCGTCAGGCAAGTATCAGAGAGATGGCAAGAGGGACCGGGATTTCTCGCGAGTCCATTCGAATGATTTTGTTGAATATTTTGGGTATGAAAGGCATCCTTGCTCGACTCGTCAAGATAAAGTTGATTTTTTGTTTTTTTTTTTCAAAAAGAGAACGATTGTGACCGAATTTAAAGAAAAAATCTTAATGAATATCATCTTCCCAACCACCGTATTAAATATAAGTATATGACTCCGTGTGATTTTTTCTTGTACCCCAAAATGAAATTATCACTAAATGGAACTCGTTTTCAGCCGATCAATGAGATGGTATAAAACCAAATTCGCTGAAGTTCAACCCCTGAAATGCTTATGAAAAGTGTTTTCAGGATTGGAAAAATCGTTGGCATAAGTGTATAACATTTGTTGGGGGTTACTTTGAAGGTGACGAAATAAATACACATAAGTATATGTATATACTATAGTCAGTTCATCAGAAGAGAAGTTGAGATCAATACCAAACCGCATAATTTCATTTAATTTCATCGCCCTTATTTGGCCCTTATGTAATTTTGGCTGCCGCCCTGCTTGCCGGAGTTGGTAACATACAGCATCTTCCGTCGGAACTTCAGGAATTTCATTTTACATTTTAATATCTTGAAATCATTATGCCAACCCGTACCAGCGAAAGCTGGCATAGGCGCTCCCGGGTCTCCATCTAGTTGTTCAAAGAGGGCGTCAAGCAGTTTAATCTCTACCACTTTCCATTTCTCCTCTGTGATCTGTCCAAGGGGTTTGCTTCGGTTGATGAGTGCCACAATTATATCTTGCTGTATCGCTGACCGTCACTGACGCTCTGGATTTCTCTTGATCGGGTCTGATGTTTGACCTTAGAGCGTCGCTCTTTTTCCTCGATCATTTCGCTGCCACCATTGTTTGACTTTCAAACTTTCTCTTCCATTGTGTTTACGCTTTTAATTTTCGATGTTTGAGTTTTCATTGACTGTAGTCTGTTGCAAAGTAGGTTTGGAAGTACCAGTACAGCTACTAAGAACTGCTCCCTTTTCTCGCCGACGTTTAGGCTGATATCCTAGTCTGCTTTCTTTTTTTTGGTCCTCCATGTTAAGTTTTGTTTTCGGGGATCCTTGCTTAGGTACTTTGTACCTACCACCAGGAATCTCATTAGCAATGACAGAAGAAGACATACGCCCCTTCCCCAAGTGTTATTTGCAAAGCATATTACCAGGAAGAGGAGAGTGTATACGTAGGTACTTCTGCCTTAGCTTGACGCCGCCTCCTCGCACCACCTATACCTACTCTAGAAACTAGTCCACTTACCAAGCTACATACTTACATACATATGTATGTATTTATGATGGTGCCAGCAGCGACGTCAGCGCCTAGTCGGCACCCGCTAGAAAGATCTAGCTACGAAGGTTTTCGCTGACCATATTCCGAATAATTAACTCGAAACTTGTTTATACATATATACATATGTATGTATGTACCTTTGTACATACAAGAACATCCAATTTTTAGATATTTTTTTTTTTTCAACTAAAGTCAGATACAATTTTCAAAAAGGTGTTGGCTTCAGTCAAGCTTAATTTATACATATTTTTTTATTTTTTTTTTTTTTGAAAATGGATATTATGAAACCAGTATCTCTCAATATCAAGAGTAAGAGCTAAAATTTTAATAGTTGATTTTACCTTCTTCAAAGTTTTTAGAATGATTTTTATTAAAAAAAATTTTCTTCCTAAAAATCACACACAATTTTGTGTATGTGTGTATATGTTTATTTTTTTATAAGCATAATTTCTACTAATATAATTGCATTCCATTATTAAATGTATGTATAGTATGTACATAAGTATGTATTCCTCCACAAATTGCTATTACTAAAATGTGGAAAATAGAGGCATTGCATTTCCTAAAATATGTCTACTCACCAGAACTGGGTAATTCATATATACATAAGTATACTGATGGAAAATTCAAATTGAAAAGTATAAAATTAAAATGCATTGCCGACAGCTAAATAAATATTTAAGCATTTCAGATAGGCTATTTAGTTATGGTCTGCTTTATATTTGTTTTCCTATGTGTCTGTCACACGATTGGACCAATATTAACTAGCAAACTATAAGTATGTATTTATTATACACCCATCTATGGACATGTATGTATGTATGATTGTGTGCATTTAAGTATGATATTGGCAAATACTATGCATAAACAATTTCGTAAATGCTCCGCACAAAATGAAAATGTGGAAATTTTCAAAAATCCATTAAACAAATATTGTTGTTATTTTGTTGAAATGTTGCTGGTCACACGTAATTGTTTATTAAATAAAGCATTCATAACTATGCATACACAAGTATTACTACATATATTTACATTGTGAGACTGCGTGTTTATGTGTATGTGGGTGTGAATGTGTTAGGCATTGCGGCGCTCATATATACGAATAATTTTATTCAATTGCCTGCAGTTTGGTGCTTTCACACAAGCAAAAAATTATAATAATACTGCACAAATATACAAACACACATATGTATGTATATATGTAAGTGCTGGTGGGTAAATAAATAAATTTATGCATTTATATGTATGTGTATGTGTGTGGGTATGAATGTCGCATAATCAATTGACTGCACTCATATAACGTAATGCTGTTAATGTGTGTATGTGTGGCTGCTTATGAAATTATTATGATACACGTATGGTTTAAATATATATATATATGTATATACAGGGTTGTGCAATTTGTGCAATAAAAAAATAAATTATTATGCTAAAATTTCTATGTCTCCAGTTTTTAGGAATAAAGTAATTATATTTCATAGAAATATAAAAAAAAAACAAAGCAAAAACGCCTAAGCTTTCATACCCTTCCCAAATACAAATGATTTGATACAAGAACCTCAGTTTAATATGTCAATTTGTATGGCACATACATACATATAAGCTATAGTATAAAAGTACGATCTGAGCAACTTCCTGGCATATTGTAGAGTTGTTTCAGACAATAAACCATGTTGAATTTCGTGAAGATATCTTATCAAACATAAAAGTTGTCCATAGAAGGGCAGCTATACGCTATAGTGGCTCGAGCTATTCATTGGAGACCAAAATGGGGCAAAAATTCCACAAATTTCAGATGAGAGAGACTAGTTTGCGTATACATATGTATATAGACAGGCGGACAGACGATCATAGCTAAATCGACACAGCTAGTAAAGGGTAAAGGGTTTTTCAGTAAGAGTGCTACAAAAGTTTTTTTTAATAAAAAAAAAAACCGTTTGGGGTATCATTAAAATTTTTATTCTTGTGAAAGTTCATTTGAGACCGCTATGCATGGATTTAAACTTCTTTTGCATGACCATCACGGGCACGTTTGCAGAAGTCCAAATGCTGAACCCAATTTTCGACGGTTTTGAAGCATACATCGGCCGATACTGCTGCAATTTAACGTTCGATATTCGTATGACGTTCATTAAACATCTCTGGCTTGTTGGAATAAACCATAGACCATAGACCATATACCATGGACCATAGACCATAGAACATAGATCATAGACAATAGACCATAGACCATAGACCATAGACCATAGACCATAGACCATAGACCATATATCATAGACCATAGACCATAGGCCATAGACCATAAACCATAGACCATAGATCATAGACCATAGACCATAGACCATAGACCATAGCCAATAGACCATAGACCATAGACCATAGACCATAGACCATAGACCATAGACCATAGACCATAGACCATATATCATATAACATAGACCATAGGCCATAGACCATAGACCATAGACCATAGACCATAAATATAAAATAATAAAATATTCGGGTATAATTGAGTGGTAGCGATTCCCACTCACAGTAACGTGCCCGTTTTGATCATCACGGAAAAAGCACCGTCTCCATGACGCCAGCGGCCCATAAAACGCGTCAAACCGTAATGCTTCCGGGATGTATTTTTGACTCATCGATATCCCAAACCGTTTTTGGAGGGCTCTTATCGAAAAACCCACTACAAGTATATATGTATCTTATATGACAGCCGTGGCTTTCTTTCGGCTGTTACAAAATTCCTGATAAGCTTAATACACCCTGTCCAGTGTATGTACATACATATATAAAAAAGAAAACTAAATAAAATCGACAAAACTTTGGGTTATAGTAGATTCAAAAAGCTTGTGACGGCCAGGTTTGAAAATAATTTGGTAAACATGGAGATGTAAATTAACACTTTAATGACAGTCACCCTGTCGGCGGCATTATTTTGTAGTTACTGGACCTCGTCAACAACTGCCGGAAGATTTTTTTTTGGTCAATCGTGGCAGGTTCAACGATTTACATCACATCACATGACCTAGTTGACTTAAGTATTTCGTAATATGATTTTTTCATTGAAAATTGGGCCAATAGATTTTAGTTATTTACAATGCTGTTCCGAAATCATTTCATCTTCGTTTTCATTTTGAAAAATATTGGTCAAATATTTCTGACTTTTTTTGGCGGAAAGGTAGCCTAGAAAATCTCTCCGTACCTGTTCAGGGTACCTTTCAAGAGAGTACGTCCCACAACTAATTAATTAATTAAGATCAATTTAACAGTATTAGTGAAAATGTAAGATTTTCGGAAAGGTTCAGAATTTTGAAAATAGACTTCCAGAATTTTTAATCGTTGTTACTCTGTCAGACAGATTTACAACCAGGCGTTTCAGTAATTGTCATCACCAAGACAGCCATTTGCTGATATTACGTATGTAAGTAGATGCTCATCCTTTTCTAAACCTTCTCTTTGATCAATTGAGACTTCTCTGATCCTCAGGGCTAAAAATTTAACTTCCTAGAACGACTTGGAATTTAGAATGCGCTTCGCCAAAAGATTTGTCGGAAAAATTAGTTAGAAAAACAGATTTTCAATAATTTTAAGGATTTTTAAGTTTCTTTCTGCGGTATAATTTTGATATGTATTTTATCTTGACTTTCACCACTCATCGACCATCCCAACATCATATTATATATTCTTACTGTACATACATAATTGCATATACATATAAACAAATTTTATTGTCATAATTTCGCTTGCGACTATGTGTCATATAGCTTCTCGCCCATTATACTATAGACCTCGGTTCATTAGGCGCAAACGCTGGCATGAACTTTCACACATTTGCTTTTTGCGTGCGTGTGTGTGTTATCTATTTGCGAGCTGTTTTCGAATTTTGTTGGTCATACGATATACTTACTTATGCAGAGTATAATAATGGGATAATGTGATAAATCACGGTAACAACGCAACAATAAATATTCACTGTGATATTAAAATAAATGAAATTTCATCACATTATTCCGCATAGGCGACAATAATAATAACAACAAGGGTAACTATAATAAATAAACATACATACATATGTAAAGGAGTGTGATATTCATAGGCATACGAATTAACGAGTATGCGAATAATATTTTAACAGTTACTTTATTTGAGTCGAGTAATTTGATAAAATAGTTGCACTCAATATGTAACTACTACAAGTAAGTATGCAACGTTATTTCCCAAACAATTATATTAAACTTTTTTCGACGGGTTTTTTCCAAAATTTGAGGTATGGTGAATATGTGGTCTGTTGTTAATTTTCCAGGCCAGAAACCATACTGATAAAGTCCAATCTGTTTGTTGACGGTGGGCTTTAATATTTCACACAATACCCTCGATATAACCTTATACATACATATACATAAGTGTATATGATGTTGAGCAGGCTTATACCACGGTAGTTGGCGCAGATTGTGGGGTTTCCTTTTCTGCGGATTGGACAATTGTTGGGAATGCTTTCGTCCGACCATATTCTATATTTGAATAGCTCGGTCCGCAAACCATCGGCACCCGCCGCTTTGTTGTTCTTCAGACTGGTTATTTCTATTGGAACTTTTTCATGGTTGGGCAATGGAACGACCATATCCTGGTGTTATGCTTTCACTGACGATGTGTATTCCGTCTACATTATTGATCTAGTAAGCGGCTTTTCGATCCAGAGACAACCAGATAGCTTGATGAATTTTCCTATGCTGGAATCTAGTACTACAGAAAACAATATTTCGGGTCACGGTGAAGTCTATCAGCCTCAACTCATTTGGGTAAGTTTCATCATGGAAGGTGAATTTATCGACCGTTGTGCCAAAGAGACCTTCATTGTCCACCCTGCCGTTAACGCCAAACACGATTTTGACATCGCGACGGGGCAGGTCTCATAGATGCGCTCTAAGTGCTTATAGAAGACATCTTTGGTCCTCCGTCGGGGTGTGGGCGCAAATCAGCCATATATTGTAAAACTTCGATTTGATGCAGTTCTTGGCTAGACTTTCACCCACCAGGGTGAATAAAAAGACTCGGCGACGGAGTCTCTTTTCCATCACGAATCCCAAACCACATTGGCGCTCCTTTATAGGGCCAGTAAATGCCATAAGAACCCTCGCCTCAGTCCTTGTCCCGTCCATCGCGCTTCTTGGACGATGGTAATGTTAGCCTTTACTATGACGAGGACATCAACCAGCTGGGCAGCGACACCTTTCCAATTATGGGACCGTACATTCCAGGTGCATGCCCTTAAATCGTAATCCTTAATGTGTTTGCCATGGTCGTCATCAAAACGAGAGATCTCACGTTCGTGAGTGTTGTTTCCTTTTCATTGAGATCGTTTTTTACATAGCGGGTACCAAACCCAGCACTTAACCCTGGGGAGGGATGATTCGCCTTCTCACTTGAGCTCGCCCTTATCCAGAGCTCTTTTGGCTATCCAGAGGATACTTGGTCTAAGACCGGAAGTTGTGAGCTGCGAAGCCATATGTAAAAGAATCGTTTCTGGCCACTCCCAAGTGAATGGCGCTCAGAGAACTTTCATCACTTGCGTAAACTTCTATACATGGCTATATGACAGTACTAGGCTTGACAAATACCGTTATTTAAAAGTCAACCTACCACTTACTGTATATTGATTATATTCTTCAAAGTTCTAAATGCTTTACAAATAGCTGTCAAACATTTGTGTTATTTGCCACCAAAAGCTTTCATCTCATATATGAGAATCCCTTTCTAACCCGTTTAAAAGTATGTGAAACAATTTGTGGGTGCAATAATCTAATGAACTCGAATGAAAGTATTTGTTTCGGTACAAAAATATTGATCGACAAGAATGAGATTAGCGAGTTCATTAGAATTCTTCAAAAACCACTTTAAAACTAAAGAAAATGTTCAAAGGAATTTTTTTCAAACATTCCTCAAGCGCTTCAAAGAAATTTTCCATATGCTCGTACCTTCTTGGCATGAGACATGAGTCATGATTTATGTACATAAGTATGAGCGTATACATGTATGCCTGTACATTCTAATGTATGTCTGCTGGGAACCACCGCGATGCCACTAAAGCTGTCAAAAATAGAACTTATTGGAAACCATTACAAAAATTTCTACGTTAAGTTCTGCAGAAAAAGTTGGGATGCGTTGCTGTTATTGTAATTTTCGAAGCACATAAGTAAGAACATCTTAACTATCTTTATTTTAGCAACTTGGCGAGTCAACTTTCTTACACACATAAGCCTCATAGCTTCTGGTAGCCTCAACTATTTTTATAAGTTTGTATATGTATGTACATATGTGTATGTATTTGCTTCTGCTTCTGAGCATCATAAGCACTTAAAAATTAATTTACCGCCGCTGGACGATGCTCAACTTATGTTTCTACTGTATTATGTTGTGTACGTGTATATGTGAGTGTGAACACATTTGTGCGTACTAAAATACTTTGCATAGTTTGCTGGCAGCATTTGTTGGCTTTATATTGCCACTTTTACCAACAAAATGCATAATTCAAAGAAGTTCTTCTGACTTGAGCTGTTATGTCGCCTGGCATATGCGACACCTGCTCATAAGGGCTTTTGGTGGAAACACAAGTTTTACATCTTCAAATTACAATGTAAGGGAAAGCTGTTGTCCTGGGCACCGCCATGTTCATGTATTTATTGTCACTATTGTAAAGTACTTAATTTGCAGCCATAGTAGCTGAAGAGACTTTTCGTATAAGTATTTTAAATTAAATTTAAAAAAATTGCGGTGTCTTGACTAAACTTAGCGCACTTCCTTCCATTACAATTTTCTAGTTGCTTGACTTCTATTAAACGGTTGTTATATGATAATTATGTCAAACCCTTCCATTATTATTGGAATATTCTAGTTTTTTATGTGTTCGGTTTGACGGAGCTTTATAAAACTCTACAAATGATTTGTGACTCCAAACTATTTTGGAAGATGCGACTTTGTTCGATTTTCATCTTAAGCTGCGAAATCGCCGAGGTAGACGAATTTAGTTTATATCGGTCGAGTTTCGAGTCCTTTTGCGGAACCCCAAGAGTGATCTACTGGTTGATGTCCAAAGCGTATTAAAATTATGGAGGGAACACTTCTCCAATCTGCTGAATGGCAGTGAAACTATAACAAGAAGAGATGGCGAACTCGATTCCCCAATCGATAAGTATGAAGTATATGTTCCATTGCCCAACCAAGAAGAAGTTCGAATAGCAATTACCCGCCTGAAGAACAATAAAGTGGCGGAGGCCGATGGATTGCCAGTCGAGCTATTCAAACACGGCGGCGAAGAACTGATAAGGAGCATGCATCAGCTTCTATGTAAAATGTGGTCGGACGAAAACATGCCCAAAGTTGGAATTTAAGTGTGCTCTGCCCAATCGACAAAAAAGGAGACCCCACAATCTGCGGCAACTACTGTAGGTTAAGCATCCTCAACATCGCCTATAAGGTTCTATCGAGAATATAAATGAAAGATTAAAGCCCAGCGTCAACAAACTGATTGGACCTTATCAGTGTGGCTTCAGGCCTGGAAAGTCAACAATTCACCAGATATTCACCGTGCGCCAAATCTTGGAAAAGACCTCCGAAAAGAAGATCGACATCACCACCTCTTCCTCGATTTCAAAGCTGCTTTTGACAGTACGAAAATGAGCTTTCTTTACTCCGGAATGTCTGAATTTGGTATCCCAGCGAAACTAATAAGACTGTGTAAACTGACGTTGAGCAATTCCAAAGCTCTGTCAGGCTCCGTAAGATTTCAGACAAGGCGACCTCCTATCATGCGACTTCTTCAATCAACTGCTGGAGATAACATGGAGAAGGCACAATCTTCTGAATAAGGAAGCGAAGCTAATGGGTCTGGCAGTGAACGAGGGCAAGATGAAATATCTCATGTCATAAAAAAAATAGTCGTCGCACTCCACACTTGGGGGAGCCACTGTTGTCCGTCATGACATCGAAGTCGTAGATTATTTCGTCTATCCTGGAACCAGCATTAACAGCAACAACAATGTCAGCCTCGAATTCCAATCTAGAATAACTCTTACCAACAGGTACTACTTTGGACTTTGGACAACTGAGGGGTAAAGTCACAGCGGCTACGTTGGCTGAATCATGTCGTCCGTATGGGTGAAAACAATCCAGTTACGAGAGTAGTCGTCACATTAACCCTCCGGGGGAGGCAGAGGAAAAAAAAGACCTTCACTCCGTTGGAGAAATCAGGCAGAGAAGGGCCTGGCTGCGCTTCGTATCAAGAAATTGCCGCAAATTTCGAAAAGAAGATAAGACTGGGGAGGTGTCTATGCCAGTAAAAGATGAAGTCCCGAGCTATGGATTTTGCACCTAAATGTTAAATGGCGTACCACTTTGAGTGTTAAATTTAATGTCTCTGTTACCGAAAGTTTTCGAAAAATTAGTTTTAAGAAATCAAATTGATCATATTTTCCTACACGAAACATACTATATATTTTAAGGATTTTTGACATAGTTCGATTCAAAGTAACATCAATTACCAGAATTCCTCAATACATAGTATGAGATTTTTAACCCAACAAAGCTGTGCTCGAACCCGTGCCAAGAATTAAGAAAACAACCTTAAGAAAGCAAAAAAAAATTTTAGAGTGAACTATCTTATTTCAAATGAAGGAAATACCCATACAGAGCCCCACTCTCAATGAAAGTATCCATTATGTGCGCTCTTTTCCGCATTTCAATTTCCTGAACAGACTACGGTCCATTTCTAATATACTTCTTCTAAATCAAGCCGATCATCAATGTCAACAATAATGACCACATCATCAATGTATATGAAAAATTAAAAGTCTACTCACTAACTTTATGAAAAATAACCGAAACCGAAAATGTCATTGCAAAGCCAAGGCCTCGTACATAGAACACAACTCCAAATATGTACCACCTTCTCGCAAGTGCGCGTAAGCCAGTGGAAGAGAGTGAGCAGCAAAAGCAAAGCAAGTAACTTCACTAATTTTACTTGCAAAGTTCAGGCATTAACATTACCGCAAATTAGCAAAAGTTTCCACAGCCATGTTGCCAACGACCCAACGGGCCAACCTGATGCCCGCAGAGTTACTCAGCGTGGACTAGCTCTAAGCACGACACACATACACATATTCATATGTATACTATATATACTAGATATGTATAATGAAAAGCCTTTTTGTTGTCGTTTGTAGTCATAGTGCTTGTTCTTAAGCTCACAGTTGATTTTATTTGCTTTTTCCACAACTTCTTCCTTGTTTCTTTGTTGCTGCCATAAATTATGTTGTCTTAACTGTAAAACGTAAAATTGTTTTGGTAACAAGTTTTTTGGCCAATCTTTTTCATTGCCAACAAAACTTGGACCAGGCTGCTATTTAACTCCAGCTGCGCCCGAATGGCAATAACTATTGGCCGTTTGTCGCCGAGTTGCAGCTGTTCCCATAGTTATGTGGCATTTAGGAGGCTTGCAGGCAAAATAAAGCTGAGTTTATTGATATTTATTTTGACTGTAAATATTTACAGGTGCATTTTTGGAAATTTCGCTGGATTTGGTGTACAAAATGTGATCAATTCTTGAACTAAGTTTTCGGTACCGTATTTTTGACATTTGTTCACTAAGTTTTCATTTTTATATTATCACAATTAGAAACCGTCTTCGTCTTCGTCTTCGTTTTACTTTATCTCAAATAGAGAAGGAAAAAATGGAGCATCTCTTGTGCACTTGTACCGTATTGGCAAGACTACATTTTAACCACTCGGAATACCCAGGGTGTGATACCTTGGAGATGGTATCGATAGGGTGGCCGCAGAGGCTGTTAAAATTGTCATTAAGAGCAGGCATAAAGAACCTCTCGTACCTAGCAACTAACCTCTGGTCTCGAAAAAGCAGAGGAAGACCTCCACTCTGTTGGAAGGACCAGTTGGAGAAGGACCTGGCTTCGCTTGGAACATCCAATTGGCGCCACGTAGCGAAGAGAAGAAACGACTGGCGCGCTGTTGTTGACTCGGCTATAATCGCGTAAGCGGTGTCTACGCCAGTAAAGAAGAAGAAGAAGATTAACCTAACCTAATATTATCTCAAATAGACGATATCGCAGAATAAGAATTAACACCGACAACTACGTCAGAAAAACTCTTACCAACTGGTGATGCTTCGGAATGAGAAGGCATTGTGTTTCAAGGTTGTTATTGTTGCTGGACTTATACATTTTGCATTTTTATCCAGTTTGAAAAAAGCGGAACTAAGGGTGCGGTTGTTGAGGACAATGATATATACGTACATCCAGTTGTACACCCATATAAAAGGTTGTACCTTCCCTATTTAGCTTTACAGCTCGTATTATTTTCTATAGCAATGAAGAACTCAGACGATAAGGTTCTGCGAACTTCGCTTGGCATCGAACGACTTTGAGAGGTACTTCCCGGTCGTAATGGAGCTTTTGGCGTTGCTCAATGTCAGCTTACAAAGCCACATTAGCTTTGGGGGGATACCAAGATCAGACATAATGGCATAGAGGCAGTTCCTTTCCATGTTGTCGAAAGCAGATTTAAAATTGATGAGGAGGTGATGTGTGCCTATCTTCTTTTCTTGGATCTTCTCCAAGATTTGACAACGCCTCGATAGGCTTAAAGCCACACTGACAAGATCCTATCCTTATGTCGACGGTGGGCTTCAGTCTTGATCAATATTTATGTACGTCGATAGCAAAGTAGCAATGAAGAAAATAACCTCACATCTTGTTATGCCACAAAATGTTATTAGGTGTAGCGAGGCCGTAAGTGGTATCGGATATATATTGAATTCGAGGCCGCAGTGCAATTCCGTCTGGCTTCCAACCAGGTACAGAACATAGTCGCTGAAATATAACCATAAAGAAATTTTTGAAAGGGTGACAGGCGAAGAATGCCTTAAGGATTTGCGTTTCTTTATGACAGGTTATAACATCTTAGCGTCACATGCGATCCGTATTGGCATTAGTAAGGACGAAACAAGAAAATAGAAAAATTAGCATGAGAGAGATAATGTTATCTAGAGCTCAAAATTAGAAATGAAGTCTCTCGCAAAAATTGTTGACGTCCTGTATAATGACTAGTTCACGCGTTACAGCCGGCCAATATACCTAACCTAACCCTAGCCTATTAATCTTTAATCAATATGTTATTCAATAATATTCAATTCACACATGCACATAGCCTCTAACTTTAGCTAACTTTACAGAATAACTGAATCCTAAGGTGTCCTTAAGTCATGTGATGAGATTTAAGCTCTCCAATCAATAACGCCAACTGCTAACACAGCGATTACCTTTAATGTAATGCAGTTTTACATGCAAACACACATGACTTGCGGGTAAACTTATACTTTACTTACACACTTTCTATACACACACGTACATATTTACATACAAACATTCATATAACGGAATATGATTGGTATGGTTACTTTCGCTTTTCCACAACGCAATCACTTCGCTGACGATAAGGCATTCCGATTCCTTTCAATGCGGCGCATCGCAGCGCATCCTCTGTATATTATCCCCACCTGTTCGTCGCAAATTTCGCTTCGCTTTGTTACGCGATGAGCATAAGTAGGCGGAAATGTGTCAAACGGTGATACGTTGCAAGCTGTTTGCGGCGCTGCAGGAGGTGAGCAGGGCGGTTGTGCGCGCGGTTTGCTGTTACTTTCGTTGTCTTTGTCACATTGTCTCGTAACAACTTCATGACTGATGATAGAAAATGGCGATTAGATTGCCAGCTGCTGTCGCCAACAGAAGCAATATCAACAGCAAAGCAATTCAGGCACCAGCAGACACAGCCGCCACCAGTAGCGCTGCAACCAGATACATTTGTAAAATTACAACTACTACAACAACTACAGCGAACTATCGTGGTGAGCGAGGCAACTGAGATTGTGTGGTTATAGCGGTTATGCTGTTCCTGTTGTTGTTGCTCATGTTACTTGGTGCGCAGTTCATATAAATGTTGATGAGATGGAATCTGGCAGATGACTCAGATGTTAATATGATTGCATAGGTATGTGTGTGTAATGCTAAGAAAAACCCTCTAGGACTCGATTGATTCATATTGTTTTATGAAGTGTTGAATTCATAACAACTGACTTAAAATTGTTGCCGCTTCAGCTTCTAACCCTGAAGCTCTACTTAGAATTAACAGCTAAGGATTATTCCAAGTGTGTGAGCATAATTTTGGACAGCAAACTGACGCGGAAACTCAATGTACAAGAGACAGTGAAAAACGCCAGTGATACTCTCTACGCATGTAAGAAGATGCTAAGACCAACATGGAGCCTATTTATCACCTGTCCTCTTGTATTGGTTTTACACAGCAGTAGTTCATCCAATCTAGCTTTACGGTGCTTTGGTGTGGTGGACCGGATCAAAACTGGCTGATTGTGGGGGCGCCTGAATCTATTACGCGGAACTAGATATCAGAAAACGCTTCGAGGTCCAGGAGAAATGCAGTCTCTTTCAGGCAGTAGTATTGGCCGTCAGGAAAGCTACTGAGGTATCTAATAACGCAGGAAGCCACACAATGCAATGACAATGCAAGCCCATGAGCGTTGGTAACCATCCAGACAGTGCAGAAAAGTGCTTAAATCAGACATTGGAACTCCTCCTGTGCTTCCGTCCACCCTTATCTAAAAGTCGTCTTAGATAGATGAGCTTTACAGTTCAAGGAAATAGATGATACATAAAAATTAGATATCAAGTCGCTCTAGAAGTTCGCGAAAAGCGTTGACGTCCTCTATGACGAATAGTTTAGCTCAAATTGAACTTAACCTCAATCTCAATATCGGTCGGTCGGGTTTGACTCGGCTCCCATAAAACCTCCCATACCATAATGTCTGCCAATAAACATATCGCTGATTAGTGGCATTCTACATTTAATAGCACCGATCATTGATTTCCTACAGGGTAGTTGCAAGTAAAGGCATTTCGTCATTATAGCACCGAGAATTGAGATTTAATGCCAACAGCGCGTCCGCCGCAGTTGCAAATTGAACTGTAACGAAGGCAACTCAGGTTGTTCAACTTTCAGATAATCAATGATATTACAAGCCGGAGAGGACTTCGTCGCACAATTTATGCGAACTATATCTGAATATATAAGTAATAAAAATTATATTAATCTATGAAACAAGTCAGAGAGTGCTGGTTTAAATTAATATAGTTTTCCTGGAAATTTATTTAGAAATAAATTAGATAATCATCAGAAATTACGACAAAAATGAGTAAGGAAAGGGTCCAGTACAGATGGAAACTAATATTTAATATATTATTTTATCTAAAATCTGCGATCAAGAAAGTTATTGGTGGTTATTTGATTTCTATTCACTTTATTGCGAAATGGCAAAGAGATTTTGCCTATCTGGAGTTTTTCAATAGCAAGTTTCTATCCAACCTCATATCAAGTAGTTTTAGATTTGCACTTAAATGCAATATCATTTAATGCCCACCTGCTCACATACCTATAGTATACTCTGCCCGTAGATAATAAATATCAATCAACTTTAAATTGTGACACTTGTCAATCAAATGTGTGGGTGGATTGTACAGCTCTTCCACACTATAAATTTGTATTTACTCGTAGAAAACTGCTGATATGAGTGAGTACATTCAGTTGATGGATGGAGCAGGAACAGAAGCGCGAAAAAGAAAGCGTCACTAAAAAGTAAACCTCTCATTCCAAATCAGTCTCTCACACGTCTATCTCATTAATCTCTGTGACGTTGCTGATTCGAATTTTGCAATAAGAACTTGGCCTACATCCTTACAAGATCAAATTGACATAAGAACTGCAGCCGCTCGATCACCATAATCGTTCTACATATGTTAGTGGATGGAAAATGATCTAGATTTTCATCGAAAAATCATCTTCAGTATTGAGGCTGATTTCTGGCTGAATGGCTTCTTCGATAATCAAAATATGCGTTATTGGCCAGGCAGCAATCTACACGTATTCCATGCGTCTTCATTCCGAAAAAATTACGGTTTGCTGCGATTTATGGGCCGGCGGCGTCATTGGACCGCACTTCTACTGTGATTATCAAGACGGGCACGTTACTGTGAATGGGAATCGCTATCGCTCAATGATAACCGAATATTTTTTGCCCCGAATTGGATGATATGGACTTCGAAAATATGTGGTTTCAACAGGACAGTGCCACAAGCCGCACAGCGAATGTCGCAATCGATTTATTGTAAACCAAGTATAGTGAACATGTTATCTCGCGAAATGTCTTAAACGAAGTTATTGCTTTTTAAGTGTCAGTGTTATCGCTGCGAAAATAAGCTTCGAACAAAAAGCCAACATTCAATTTTGTTTCGAAATTGGTAAAACTTTTACCGAAACGTTTCAATTGATGAAAAAAGTTTATGGCGATGATTGCCTATCCCGTAGCAGAGTGCACAAGTGGTTGAAACGTTATCAAAGTGGTTGTGAGGACATTAATGACGATCAACATTGGGCCAATCAAAATCCGTGATCACCGGAAATTCCATCGAAACTGTGCGTGAATTCATCAAAAATCAGCTAAATCATCATTGAAATTCACGGAAATGGAGTTGAACCTCTCCAGAATCCAACATTCGAAGAACGCCGCTTGTGACCGATTATTTTACCAAAACTCACATTTTAACCATTAAACACTCCCCTTATTTACCTGATATGGCACCGTGCGACTTCTGCCTTTTCGAAAAAATGCATTCAATGCATGAAAGGAAACCGTTATGCAGACGTAGAGGCCATTCAAAAGGCTCGCACCGGCATACTGGCGGTCATACCGACCAACGAGCTAAAACACATGCTTTTGGACCGTGAAAAAAGTTGTATTGAAGCAAAAGGAGACTATTTTGAATACAATAAATTGATTTTGCCCAAAAAACCATTTGTTCTGTTTTTTCCTGTTTACTTTGGAATACACCTTGCATAACTCTTACACGGGCCGAGTATATGAGAGGTTTGGGGTAGTATCGACCCAATTTTATATACCACTAAAATGCTAAATACTAAAAAAAAAATGTTCCCAGAGATTCATAAAGGTACCTTACCAATCCGGATGTTATATGTTTAGGTCAAGTCTTCACCCGATTTTATCCATTTTAGGCATACAGATATACTGTTATCAGCTAAATACTTTCTCCCATTTTAATTGAGATAACTCTCATGTAAAGCTATGTATACGGTATAAAGTCCACAGAAGTGTGAAAATCGTTGTGTTAGCTATATGCGTGCTCAGGAAAGTATTAACACGATTAAAGGATATTAAAATATACTTAACAAATAAAAAGTTGTCCATTAGAGCATTTGATTCCGATCGTTCAGTTTGTACGGCAGCTATATACTATACAAAATTTAGACTCAGAAGAGTCCTTTCTCAACCATTCGGCAATTTTAAATTATATTAACTATTTTTAAAAAATTTATCATACTACATACTCATACTCATACTCTTGGAAGTAGTCTAAAAAGGAAATGCTTCGTTTAAGTAATCGATGTACTCTGGCAGTTGAGATGTTCAATATGAGGCAGAGAGCCTTAAGTATTAAATCTTATATTGTAAATATAATTTTCTTAAACATAACTAGCTAATGATTAACCAAGGTTCAATCTGTTTACTCTATAAGACTGTAAAATATTTGAAATATGCCTCAGGACCAGCAACAGTCAAGAGGAACTAAGTACCTTACAATTACCGTCGCAATGGCACCGAATCCTCAGCATCTTCTTGCCGTAGATTTAGTAAGGTTGGATTGTGAAAGAAAACGCTCTTGCGTGCGTTCTTTAAATATCTTCAAAACATGCATTCTGAATATAAAAATCTTCCGTCTTCAGCTGCTGAACTTCTCGAATTCTTGAAAGACAACTGCCAAACAAACGGTTTTCTACGACTAAACCTTAACTGTTCTCTGTTGCTCTAGGTGTCGTATATGATTGCGATATAGTGAAACTATGTAAAACCTGCAGCTGAAAACTTAAATCAAAATAAAAGTTTATATCCCCAAATTATACCCCACATAACCCCACCACTTTTTCCAAAAAAATATAGGTCAAGTTTTAAACATTAAGTATATTTTGTACAACATCATATAATGTTTATTGGACACTTTAACAATATGTCGTTTGTTGCTGCCAACACCAAAAGCTCAGAGCTGCTTGCAAAGCATAGCCAGGCGCCTGTTGCGGTGTTTGCACGAAAACGCGAATTTGACACGTTTGGCAAATATTTGAACACGCTCGACGCGGATGAGGCGCGGATGCGTCGATAGCCAGCCAAATATTGAGTTTGACTAAAGGAAGTTCAGAGGGATACGCTTCGTACTAGCGTTAGTGATGAAGCTCAAAAGAAGCCACCAAGTGTTTACATCAATAAAACGCTATTAAAAGATGATTTTGACTGTGAGTTGGAAAGGAGAATCGATGAAATGAGTATGTAAATATACGAGCAAACTTTAGCGTGCACTGTGGTTACTGAGTTAGCAATCTCTAAATTCTGACTTAAATTATTAATATTTTTTCTGGGAATATGAAAAGAGGAATTGCCCTCTACAGACTATATTAGACATACATTTAGTGAGTCTAAAAGTTTTGATGTTTTGATAAAAATGGTTTTTAATTTACAAATAATCCTTTCCTTGGGTGCCTCAAAGGACAACTCTGATTCATGGTACTTTAAAGCACCCTTTGTATGAAACAAAATATAAACGGTATTTTAATTACCAACGACTTGCTAGTAAAGTTAATACGAGTGTATTTAAATAAATTTGTCGTGAAAACTTATGCTTCTCACTGAAAAATTTGCAATAAATCGTACATAATTTAGTAGATAAAATTTATAGGTATCGTTAAAATAGACTTTGGTTGCCATGAACTCTACAGCGAATTGGAAAGGATATCTTTTTCATTATTTTACAATGTCATTGATTAAGCTCCGTTAGGATCGGTAAGGACCTCTCTGCAATCTACTCATAGAGAAAATTATTCGATGTGCAGATCTTAATATAGAAGGTTTACTTAGAGCTAATAAATTTTCTTTCGATGATTTGGAAACCTTAGATATCCATGCACATTGTTTTCTGTCCTCAATGCACCAAATAAAATTATGCACGATACGGTTGATTACCATCTGGTTGACCTAGCAATCGTATATAGATACATATGTATATCCGTCAATATGATTGCTTCCCTATTTAAATAATCCAAGGCAGATTTGTCATTTTTTTCATGAACTAACTCAGATCGACAATAGATCGGGCCAGAGTTTTTTGAGATCTCTAAAAAGTTCAGATTTGATGTACACCATGAAAGTCAGTCGCATATGGAGCGGTATCATTGGCGTCAAGAAACTCACACACAAATGTTTGGAAACAGCTCACGAAAGTGCGTAGACTGGCAAGCATATGTATAACTAGTGCCATTTACATTAGACCAATCGCAGCTCTAAAGGTGATTCTGGACTTTTCTTTGCTCCATATTGTTATAAAAAAGAGAGAAAAGGTCTATTTAACTCTACTCCCATCAGAAAATGGTAAAAACAGGGTCATAAGCGTAGTACTATAGAGTGTCATTGGAGAGAGCCTAACGTTGGCACTCTTACATAGAGGCGACATTACCGAGAGTTTATTTTGAAAGGGAATTCAAAATTTCACTGGGCAGTAAAAGTGAAAGAGAGAACTTTTCCATCGAGCAGTACTTTCGTAGGAGCACTATACAATGTTATATAAACCGCTTATACGCAGTTGTTCGTCTGCCACAACCCATCTAAAGTTCATAAGAATACTTAACAGAGTTGATAAAAAAAAACTCTGGTAGAATCTATTGTGGTTTCAGAACTAAAAAGGCATTAAAAAAGATAAGCCAAGCGAAAGAAGCTGCAGCAACCAGTCCAAAAGATCCGAAATCGTTCTTCGCTATGGCCCCCACACTTAACAATAGAAGTAACAGTAAATGGAAAAGGTCATTAGAAAACGCCAAATCTCTGGGTTTCGATAGGTAAGGCTGTTTATGGAAGATTTCGCTTCAAATCGGTTCAAGAAACCGTTCTGCCCAGAAACAAATGAAGACAGCTTACGGATTTTCTACAGATCACTACAGGCTACGGTTTCATGTTCACAGGTTAGGGTACCGCTTCACGGATCTGTGTCGTTTCTGTAACCAAAGCCCGGAAACACCAAAGCACACGTGAATACATACGTAGACTATAAATCTGTAGCAGAACTTTACTCTTGAAAACCCGTTATGCTGACTCATTAGATATCGTCATCATCCATGCCACTGCACCTAATAGCAGTCAGGAATAATGAGGGACTTACAGAGTTAGATGTTTATTCGTCGGGAGAGGAATTTACTTCCCAAGATAGACGAAATTGTCTACGACTACGACGTAGTGACTTGGGCACCTAGCCGAGACTTCGACGAATGTTTTATTACAGGATATATTTTGTCTTGCCCTCGCTTGTAGTTCTACACTTATATAAAAGATTGTGCCTTCTCGATTCAGCTCTGCAGCTCGAATTATTTTGCCCAGCAATAGATTGAAAAAATCGCACGAAAGAGAATCGCCTTGTCTGAAACCTCGTTTGGTATCGAACGACTCGGAGAGGTTCTTTCCGATTCGGACGGAACATTTGGTATTGCTCAACGTCAGTTTATAAAGCCGTTTTAGTTTCGCGGGTATATCAAATTCAGATATTGTGGCGTAAAGGCAGTAAGTACTTCATATTCTAATAAACTCGAATTCAGCAGTCACTTGGTGTTGTTTAGTTTTCTGATTCTGATTTTAGCTCTTTTCTCAAAATCCGCTTGAAACAGTACCACTGTACACTGCGGCGCTTACAAACTATATACATATGTATCTTCACTATTATTTTAAAACAGTGAGCTGTCAACAAGTATATCAAGTTATATCAAAGGCTTGTTATGTAAGCAAAGTGCTTCAAGCATGAATGAACGTTGACTGAAGTGAGGAAGCAAGTACATACTTGCCCCAATTGCATCCACTAGCCGCCACTTGAGAATTTCACCGAAAACCCCTCGAAGACTTTAGCGCCATTTTACGCAAAAATTTTAAGCGGACATTTAATTCAATTTGTGGCATGTTTCACACGTTGTTACAGCGGCTTAAATGTGCTCGAGTATAAGTACATTACACATATACATATACATAAATCAGTTCGAGTTGTTTGTAGGTGTATGCGGGTGTGTGCGTGTGCTGACGTGACCCATATTACGTTTAATTAAATCCCGCGCATCTGGTAACCCCAAAAGCGGCCATGTAAACGAGCGCCTCACACACCATGTTGCATGTTGCCTTGATTTCGTGCTAATTGCATACATGTAGTTGTAGGTGTGTGTTTGCATTAGTCTTGTGGCGCTATATTATTTACCGGATACATGCGATTAGTTTCGTCGTAATTTAAGATTATTTCGTTTCACATTAACACTACCGCTGTCGCTGTCGCTGCCGGATTTCGTGTTGCGCCGCCGCCGCCGCCAGCGCGCGCCTCTTATTACACAGAAATCTGCAACAATTATTGTGTATGTGCTAAATTATCCTTGGCGCTTTTGTTTCCCTCAACGGTTTCCGCTCGGCGCTTGGCGCTCGCCAATCTACCGTTAGCCATTGGCCACACAGAACGCCACAGTGTTGGGGTGCGCGCGTGCAACAAGTCAATTAAATTTAATGATGTTAAGTAAATATTTATGATTAGCTACATTCGCACAACAACAATAATGCTAGTAACAACAACAACAAAAATAGCAACAACAATAATGGTAGCGACAAGTGCAAGAAAGCAAAGCTCAGCAAGTTTCATAATAACAAATGAATAATGAAAATCTCGCACAATTGCTCAGCGGCGCAGCGTCAGCACCCGCTTAAGCTCACTGAGTTTACAGAGTGGGTTGGGTGGCCTGGCGAGAGCCGCGCATTGCATGTTTGCGCGGCATAAATTCTATCGCATATCCATAGACAAATGTTTGAACTTTATGCAGCTGAAGCTAATGTGTGTATAATTCAAGTAATTTAACACACTTTTTGCCATATTCGCCGTTCACCGTTATGTAATTTGATTATGCAAGCAAGAATTGAGGTTAATTTGGCATGCGATTGGAAAATCTAATCGCCAAGTCCCTGAAGTGCCATCGCTGACTAATGTTTGCAAGAGATTTTCAGATATGCGATTCACAGCTATCAATATCCGAACTCTCAACTACCCAAGATTTCATTTAAAACTCCGGAAAGCCGGAATAAGTGAGGTTAGTGGAAATTTAAATACGTTAGTAATGCATACCAATCTCTTGTATTAACTGAAAAAATATTATAATAATCTAAAAGGAGCAAGATCAGATTGGAAAAATGTTCGCCAGTTTTTACTTAATTTAAAAAAAATTTCTACCTTCGGTTGCCTCGGTATAAAAGATGCCTTGCAAGAGCTTGATTTGAGCAGATTGAGCGGAGATTTTATTATTTCATTAGGTAATCCGTGCCAAATCTCATAAAGTTAACTTGTCAAATGAAAAAGATTTTCTATAGAATCACTTTATTCTGATCTTTCTATGTTCTAGCGGTTCGCTATCAGTAGTTGTTCCAATAAATAAGAAGCTTCTTGGGGAGAAAAAAACGCATGCAAAATTTCAGATCGATAACTTAGAAACTGAAGAACAAGTTCGTGTATATACAGACAGACAGATGGACATAGCTAAATCGACTCAGCTAGTCATACTGATCATTTAAATAATATATATTTTATAGGTTCTTCTACGTTAGGTTTGGTGTTACACACAGTGTGGAATGCTTAATATACCCTGTTAAGGGTATAATAATTAAAGAACGAGTATATCACAAGGAAAAATCCATTAATATTGGTACAGTACTCTACGATATATGTATATGAGTTGAAGTTTCGGATTACGAAATGATTAAAGCTTTCATTTCCCAAATATGCCTTTGAGAGTTAAACTTTTCTAAGCTATTGAATTATCCGTAGATAGTTCGTCTATTATTGAAACTATTAGCATAATATAATTCGATATTTTCCTTTTCCAGTAACATATGATTCCATTTAATAGTTAATATGGCCTCCATAAAGGTCGAAAGCCTTGAAAGGTGCACGCAAACCAAAGATGGTTCTTCGAGAAAACTTGTTTCTTAAATCATTATTATAAAATTAATTTCAAATCATGCCATTCCTTTAGATTGATTCAGATTCGGTCAAACTAGGTTAAAGTAATGAGCAACAATTACGGTATGAGCGAGCGAGCGGTATGGGCGAGCAGCATGTAAAATTCAGTCGAGTCTAGGATCAAAATTTAAGGAAATTTTGAATACTTAAAATTTCTTCTTTTTTTAAAGGATTTTATCGTCTGAACATAAATGTATATTGTTTAGCCAAAGTGTATAACAAGAAGTTAAAGGTAAAGTTGTCAAACACAAAAAAAGGCTCATAGAGCACTTCATGTAATGTTCAGAGGAAGTGGTGTCCAGTAAACAGGCACTTACCACTACAAAAATTAATGATTCTGTTCTCTAACGCTTCTGTTAACTAACGCTTTTTGCGAAATTTAATAGGTATCTAGTTTGATACGTCAACCAGTAGCTTGAACTGCGAAGCTCCTAGATATCTAAGCTGAGTTCTAACTTAGATAAGGGTGGACACAAGTGGACGAGATCATGCTTATTTTCCTGCACTTTCCACTTGCGTCATGCGTAAGGCATTCCATCTCACTCTATTCGGAAATTTCGTTGTGTATCGTTTTTAAAAACATACAGCAGCTCAAAGGGTTCATGGAAATCAAGCTACGCGAATTAGATCCCGACGTCCACTCCATTAGGCATTTTTAATTCGATACTCCAATTAAGTCATTTGAAGGTGAAAGAAACTGCTACGAGCATGAAGCATAAAATAACAAAACAGTAACGAATGATCCAAGTAGAGATACTTTTTGCTATAGATCACGCGGGACCCTTATCGAGCTGTCATGTCATTTTTGTTCAGTATGGTTTGGCATTTCATTATGGAAAGACCAGCACTGAATAACGTTTACAAATCGTTAAACTTTATTACGAAAATTCCCGTTCTCTTAAGAATGTGTTTCAAGCGCTTCGCTTAACTTATGATCAACAAAATCAGCCTACTGAGCGTTGTATTCGCAACACCAGCACACATCTTGAGGCTCAGGATTCATTATTGTATAATATTCGACCGAATAAACCACGTTCAGCACGCAACTGAGAATGTATACAAGGACCGTGCACAATCGATTCGGCGCCGTTCACAGCAACTCAGACTAACGTATGGAAGAACTTGGCGTATAAAATACTGCATTTGCAAGAACTAAACTGAGAACTGGGTTCTTGAGAAGTTCCAAGAAGATCCGATGTTATCGAGCTAAAATTCGTTCAGGGATGAGACCAATTTCTGATACAATGGGTATGTAAACAAGCAAATTTGCCGCATTTGGAACGAAGAGCATCTAGAAGACATTCGAAAGATGCCATCGGTGGAATTATTGGTCCATATTTCTTCGAAAATGATGCCATTGAGAACGTAAGCGTCAATCATGACCACTATCTCGCTAAGATAACCAACTATTTGATGCAAGAAATTGAAGCATGTGATCTCGACGATATTTTCTCGCACCTTCATCAGTCAATGGATTTACCCCGCTTCGATTCAGGCTTTGTGGCAAGACATCACGCGCGTCATTCGCCAATTACCAGCCGAAATGCACAAACAAGTCATCTTAAATTTGTATACCTGACGCGTATCCGCGGACAGCATTTAAAAAAGATAATTTTCAAAAAATTAATGCCAAAGACTGTTTTTTCAAATGATAATAAATTTTAATTTTCTACGTTTTTCCTTTAAAAAAGTAGGAGGGCCGCGAAATTGATCACTGTTCATTTATCTCGAAGTAAAAGACGTAATTAAGAACAAAGATTATTTTTCTTGACTAGTAAATATTATTTTACAAAAATGCGAAGCTACTTCCCAACCATATCGAATTCAGCGGTTCTTTATGCGCTATTTTTCATTTAATGGAACACTTTTTGCTTTAAGCCAATTCGCTGTTTTTCTTAGCCGCGAGATAGCGCTCGCTCAAATTCACTGCTGGGCATAGTCCATGACATTGCAAAAGAGCAATTACAATAACTGTTGAATAGTACGAAAGGGTGTAAAAGAAAGCTGTAGAATTGGGTATGGACATGCATGCAGGCATAACATTTAATTAAGCAAGGTTATGGTAAAGAAATAAAAAATAATTCAAAGTGCCGAAATTAAAACACGGAAAATTAGACAAATTATTTAAGACGAATGCAATTGGAGGACAAGTCGCGGCTGCGACTAAATTAAAGTATATAATCAAAAGCACACGATAAATTATTTGCTATTTTTTTGCGTGGCGTGCGAAAATGAGAAGAAACCACTTTGACATGCCGGACTCGATATCGCCCAACACTGCGTCGCCGCCACGTTTAAGACAACGCATGAGCAGCGGCATCATGCTCCAACGACTCACAGCCACTATTGCAGGAACGAGGCGCAACACTTACAACGATATGCCCGAAAACCAGAGATTGGGAAATATACTAAGACCCTGGGAAAACGAAACATCCTGGGAAACCGAAACACAAGGTAATCCATGGGCTTACAAGTGCGCATCCGATGATGAATCCAACAATAATAGCGACTCGGATGACCGATATGACAACAACGAATTTACAGCCATCTCCACGTTCAATCGCAATCATAGAATGCAAAATGCCGAAAACAATTCGGGATTAAATGAACTTCATGTGATAACTGACGACGAACAATTACCACCACTGCATGGCTTCATGCATATATCGCCACAATCTGACGACGAATACTCGGACGAGCCATCACATATGGCTGAAAATGAAGAGACCTTAAAGGAACGATTCGGTTTTTGTCCCATACCACAAGATCTACTATGTGACGAGGGTGTTTCATTCAATTACAACGATAATGGTAATTACGAAAGTGGCTATGCCGATGATGTTGTACACGACTATGCCGACTACGATGATGTTAATCCTTCGACATCGAAGCGTGCACTCGAGAAACTGTTTATTTTACAAACCAGCATTTGGATGGATCTACCCAATTTCGTTATCTCAACGACAGCTAAGGAGGAGCGTGCCGCTGGAGAGCTCAGCGAATATGACCTTCAGCAAATCCGTCTGGGTTATAGCGGCTTCACGCTATGATCGGATTAAATGTATGCCAGTTTCCATCTGTTTTGTGTGCTAATTTTAAATTTAACTTATATGTAACTTGCCGTTAGTCCAGTTCCTGTATTTGATTTTAAAATTTGTGTGTTTTTAAATAATCTTGTATTGACTATTTCTTTAGACAAGTGATCCTAAAGGTATTTGAGTAAAAAATATCAAAATACGGTGCAAGTGTATCCAATAACTTATTGGAAATGCTGGAACGAGCGCTATAAGGTATCACAAAAAGTATTTTATAAAAAGAAGTTTGAAAAAAAAAAAATTTTAATTTAAAAAAAAAATTTAATAAAAAAAAATAAAAAAAAAATTCTAATATCTAAAATTAAAATGTTCTAGAAAACATTGTATTTTAAAATTTCTACAAAAATAACTACGACGCAATAATATTTATAGAAAAATGTAACTCATAAATACAATTAAATTATTAAGCACAAAGACGCCATCCATAAATATCTATAAAGCAAATAAACAGCTGGTGGCTTATGGAAAAAACATACATTTATAACAAAAATTTTCTATTTTTAATATGTTTTAAATAAAATAGCTATTCAAGCTAGCAAATGAGCAGAACAGCATTATGTGTTTTCTTTTTGTTTCTGTCATATATTCTCTTCGTGTCCTAAGGTCACATCACAAATGTCGCTAGCCGAGTACGTCCATATGTTGTTTGTATATAACTATATTCTAAATATCAAATAACTGTTGTTTCATGCGAAGAAGTGCGAAAGTAAAAAATACATAATACGGAATAAACAAAGCAAAAGAGTAAGAAAGATAATAGGTAAGAATTAAAATATTTAACCCTTTTGTGAACATAGGGACTGCAGTGCCTACGCTTCATAAAACACAAACGAATGAAATGAATACAGTTCTATTTCTAATTCCCTTAATTGGCGGTATCTTTAACCTAAAAATAAAGTGTTTTTTTGGGTAGTAAGGTTTGCCATTTCATCATGGAAAAACAACCGATCCAACAACGAAATGCAATTATAAAAATTGACTGGGACAAATTCGAAGTCAATAGCCTCAACTTTAAGAGCGCTACGTCCAATTTATGGTCGTCAAAGTCATCCTGTCAGATCAAAAATTTAGTGTCTATTGGAAAAATTAGAATCCACATGCATGGTACAAAATGCTCCCGTACCAGTGAGACAAAGAAATGTCCGTAGTGTCGAGAATATTGCTGCTGCTACCGCATCAATTAAACGAAGAAGACTTAAATCAGTCTCTCACACGTTGTTCTCAAAGTGTTGGTCTCTGTGGCGTCGTTGTGGCGAATTTTGCGAAAAGATCTTGGCCTACATCCTTAAAGATTAAATTGACGCAAGAACTGAAACCGCTTGACCACCGAAATCGATAAGTGAAACAACTCGAAAATGATCCGGATTTTTATCGAAATATCATCTTCAGCGATAAGGCTGATTTCTGGCTGAAAGGCTTCGTCAATAAGCCAAATATGCCTTATTGGTCAGACGGCTATCCACACGTACTCCATAAGTCATCATGTGTCCCGAAAAAATTACGGTTTGGTGCAGTTTATGGCCTGGGCGCTGTAGTTCTTCTGTGATGATCAAGAAATAATGATCGTTCAGTTTGTATAGCGGCTCTATGCTATGTAGACTGATTTCGCTACTGAAAAGTGTAGCTTGTTGGGGAGAAAAAAACGTGGGCAAAATTTCAAATCGATAGCTTAAAAACTGAGGAACTCATAAAGAGTTTGTCATTAGGCAATTAAAGCTGGTTTATAAACATTGATCATTAACCTGACGTCAATAATGTCTAATAATATTGGTAACTAGAAAATTTTCAGACCAATTTCTAAAATTTAATTAATATTATAATGTTTTGCTTCAAAGTATGCTTAAAAATGACAACATCCGTAAGGCTATCTCTCACTCAAAATTTAATAATTATATTGACAGCATAAGACCCACTCCATATCTACATTGAAACATATGATTCTATGAGCAGTAAAGACTCGACAGAGGCGAAGTGGTGTATTATTTAGTAGACCACTTTTCCTATATAAGAAGTATGGAATGAATAAAAATCTCTGATCATCTGATTTAAAATCTGATCATCTCCAAATGTGTTTCACTCGATGTCTGACAAGATTTACTAATATTGACTTACGAAGAATAAGCTTTGTGTCATCGCGACCCTTACAGTTATGCTATTTTTTTGGGTATCTGTCATGGTGTTAAAGAACAAAAAAAGTAAAAAAGTTGGAAGTAACAGTTTACTAAACAATCACAAAAATAAATTTACTTAGTACAAATCGACAATAATTTCGGACACCCACATAGAATCCGTTAAACAAAATTGTTAAAAGAAAAATTGGACAATTAAAATGAGACGAACTCGCCCTTACTTGCAGGAATCATCATCACCAAGTACAGCCTCGCCACAGCGAACAAGACTACGCACAACATCGACACCGTTACTGGAGTCTCCAGATGAGCAACTTATAATTGAATCGGGTGCACTTTCACCATATTCACCTTCTGATGCAATTGAAAGTTTGGGGCTTACGAGTGGTATGTCAACCCCTGTAGAATTTATTGCTATTGAAGAATCATTACCGGTACCCCATGTAGTAAATGTTATAGAGGCTCTACCTGAAGCCGGAGGTAGCTCTAAACAGCCATCAGCTGCTCAAAAGGGGAAGCATATAGCGGGCGGTGAGTTATCGCCCGTTTGTATATCAAGTGACTCAACAAATGACTCAGACTGTGTGGTTGTAGAAGAACCCACTCAACCGAAAAAAGTACAACCACAACGTAAACGACGAGCTAGCCCATATCATTATCACTTTTGGCGTCCGCGCAGTCCGTTTAAGTCGCTAAAGAAAAAGAAACTGTCTGAGAGTAGAGAACGGGCGCAAAGTGCAGGTGGATCAAGGGTATATGCCAAACCTTCAGTTGAAAGTGGATCAACGCAAGATGTGAAACCAGAGGCAAAAAAACCTGGAAATTATTCTGAAACTTCTGCCAGAAAAAATGACACCAATCAAACAAAAAATCCAAACACTGACTCCAACATAGAAGCAAGCGGCGACAACGAACGTAATGCTTCTACCGAACAAACGGAGGAAGGCATTTTAGAAACAAAAAGTGTGAAGAAAGAAAGTAATTCGCCTCAAACATCAAAAACTGATGAAACTAAGTTTAAATCTTCAATCAAAAAACGAAAGAAGGCCAAAAGTAAAAAAAGGCATGCCACCAAATCTAAAGCTTCTACCGAACAAGAAAGCGTACACATTTGTGAAAAACAGCGTGTAGAAAAAGACAGCAACCCACCTCAAAAATCATCGGTTTCAAAGGATACTAAAATTACAGAAAGTGGCGGAAACAAATCTAAACATTCTCCTATTCCAACGAAAGCAAAAGGTCCACATGAATACAAAAAGGCACCTCAAAAATCATTGATTACTACGGACACTAAGCAATCGAACACATCTATCGCAACAAAGGGCAAAAAAGCTGGAAAAGACTATAAGTCATCGCAAGACACTTTAGTTTCAGCAAAAACTCATGAAACAAAAGACGAAACACAAACTGCAAGATCAGTAGCAAAAACAGACAGTAGGTTATCAGAACGCACGACAAATAAAGACACAAAAAGTAAATCTACTGAGCCCAAAACATCATCCGTTGCGAAAGATGTATCAAAAGCAGGAAGTGACAGCAAATGTTCTACAAAACCAACAAACTCCAATGAAACTGAAAGACAGTTGGTTTCTGCGGTGACGACAAGAGCAGATATTGATGATAATATACCAAAAACAACGTTACCGAAAGCCAAAGAAACGAAAACAGCTCAAAAAATGTCGTCTGTTGATATAGTTAAGCCCTTATTGCCTCGAATAAGATCTCGGCGTCAAGCCTTAATGTTATCACCAGAGATTACCGCAAGAATCAATCGGCAACCTCTATACCAACCGCAGTCGCTAACGTCTCGCATACTAAGATCGGTTGGCGTACAAACAGCTATGAATTGGTATCACATAATACCCTTGCATAGAGATGCTGCATCCTGCAGTCTAAGAGAAGTCATTAGGATTGCAGTACAGTATGAAAAACAAGTTTTGGGAAAGACGGGATCACACAATTTACCCATACATATCGCTAAGTGCCCACAAAGACCTTTGAATACAATTCGCCCTGATATATCTGCCGCAACAACCTCAAGATCAGCAGAGACCGATCTACGTTGGTTTGAATTGGTTCAAGTATTATACAGCCCAGGACAGCGTTTTTACTGTAGGGCAATCCTACCCATAAAAAACACTTCTAGCGGTGAAACCGCGCAGCGTACAGCCGGAAATAGCCTAACAACTGGTGGATCTGAGACATCCAGGCAAATAGTGGTCACGACCGCACAAGCGCCACATACTACGCAAAGCAGAGTTGAAGTGACCAGCACGGCAACGCAGTGTGATCTTCAAACAACTACGTCCAACATAGCAGTGGGTACGGATGATTCTGAAAATCAAATACCAGAATCCAGCAAAGTTACAGTTTCAACGCAAACTCAGCCGATTAGTACAAAGACGCAGTCTACATTATGCGTACCGGAACAAGTAAATGCTGCAACGCAGTACGATCCCCCTTCGGTCCAACCCACTGGTTTTGAAGTTGATGCCTTATCATCCTTGTGTCGCATAGCAATATCGGAACCCGCTTCAAAACATGCTTCAATCCAAACTGACGTGACGGAGCGGCCGACAAACGAACAATTTTCGCAATGGGAACTACAAGAGCAAGTAGAAGAGCAACCGTTACCGGTTGATAGGATTCAAGGTGAATTAAGTCCGCTATCAAATTCTGATTTGGACGAAAACGTAAAGCAGTCAAAAATGGTTTCGGATGATATCTCAAATACTCCTACTAACAGTAAAAGAGAAATTCTTTCCGAAACTCCTTCAGACAGCCTAACAACGTTATCTTCAGATTATTCAGAAGGTCCATGGGACTTGCGAGATTTACGTGAAAACATCAACGAGATAGATAAAGAATGCAAGCTCACATTTACTAATGTGGAATTGCACAGTGATGCGAGTCTGGATATGCGTCCTTCCACATCAGAGCCTGCTCTGCATAAACTAAACGCGCTCAAGAAAGACTATATTTGGCAATTTAGACCCAACTTTTCGGCTAGACGAAACAGTAACAGTTCGACAGAAACTGTAGAGTTAGCGATTTGGCAGGAAATTGAGTGTATGAAGAAGGCAAAAAGTGAAAATTTTATTTCCGATACGCAGACTACACAGACTGATTCAAGACAACAGATAAACGCAACTAAAGATAAGCGCTGTACTCAGAACACCGAGCCTGACGAAAAGAGTTCGAGAGGCGAAAATTTTGATGTACAAAGCCAGCCTCAGAATTTCAATGAATTGGCACTGCAAGGACCTGTACCATCCACACCAATTCAACGAATACCGTGCGTATCATTGGATAGACTATTATCAACCAATTACAGAGATATGGAACGACAATTTGCGCGTAGATATTCTGATTCTGGGTGTGGGATTAGTACGGCACACGACACGGGGGAAATACAGAACTCGCCAGTAAACGCCTTACTATTGGTATACAATTATGTGTCATCCATACAGGCAATACGCGCTCGCAGGAAGGTTATAAAAAATTTGTATGCTCAGCTCCATAATTTGAACCCCAACATTGTTTGGAGTGGTAGATTAAGACAATCGATTCATATTGATATAACAATACGTCACATTTTGGGACTCACCAGCAATATCACTGACAGGATGGGCGATTATCTAAAGGTTTCTAAATTTTGTTCTCTTAAAGTGTTTCAAGATAGTATCGCAAATCTTCCTGCAGACGGTGAAATAGTACTATCAATAGGGTACCTTTTACCACAAAATATCAATTTTACTGAAGGCTATGAAATAGTCTTTAATGAGCTTAAAGCTGCACTAAAAGAGTCTAAAGTGTCAATTGTGAAACATGAAGATATTGAAATGTATTTATACCCACTTGATGCGGGCGTAACATTCAACTGTGGTATATATTCCGAAAAATGGATTGAGTTTTTGAATAATGAACGTAGACCAGATCTTTTACTGGCTTTTATATTACACAGCAAACGTATGATGTGTTCACCATTTTCGTATCTCTTTGACATAACAGTAATACGTGGAAGTAAGGCATCGCAAATTAGTACTGGTAGGTGATTATGTAATTAGTGGAAAGATCGCAAGCTTCACCAAACATATTTGCAGGTGCCGAAGCTGCCAACCAATCAAACACGGAAGAATCGAAAAACAATTGTAGCGATGTGCAAAACCAAATGAAAAGTGAAGAAAATGTACCTGATTGCACAGGTAGGCAACCAAGCACTGAAAGTTCCGCAAGCAAGGCTACCGAGGTTCAAAATGAACCAAGAAGTGCAGTCACAGGACCTGACACTGCCTTTAGGCAACCAAGCACTGAAAGTTCCGCCGTGGTTACCAATCAAACACGGACTAAAGACGCTTTAACTGACACCATAGGCAAAAGAAAGGTAAAAGTATTCTTTAATTAAAAGTTTCCGGGGTGTAATGATAACATCGTTTCAAACTACAGCCATTCGAGTCAGCCCACGATGAAGACATTTCGCAATCCTTGGATGGTTTGTCACATACAGAAGTTGCGCGAGTTGCCGAGAAAAATGCAGACGCCAACTATGAAAACACCCCTGTAAGTCGAATCCATATGTACAGAAACAGTGTTATGTAATTGGCGTAATAATCTTTCTAAAATTTTAGAATAAGCCCAATAAAGCTAGTAGAAAGAAAAGGAGGTCAAAGGTAGGTGCTTTTCCAATTAAAATATTACACGAGCTTAATCAAATTATTCGTGTTTAGCTGCCTACTAAGTCAACATCTTCTCCGCCGACTACAGAAAGCACTGATAAGTCGATGAGGGATGAAGATGGCTTACAAAGTAAGAGTAGCGCAAAACGTAAACCATCTCTAAAGAAGCGCAGGAAAAGAGAAGTCTCATTATTAACTCCACCGTTATCATCATCTTTCTACAAGAGTGAAAGATTGGCCATGAGACGGTCAGAGAAGAGTGGTAATGAGAATAACGTAATATCTGTACCTGCCGTAGCATTAAGTCAGATAACAAATCTCGAAATAGTTTCACACCCTTTCCAAGAAACGCCGAACATTAGTAAAGCAAGTGTTTCACAAAACCAAAATCCAGCTTTTCCACGTATGCGGAGACTAACAAGTTCAAGTAGTTATAAATATTACAATTTTATACCGAAAAGTAATATTTTTTTATATCAGGTTCAATTGACGAAGAGACTTTAAAAATGGAAGCAGAAGATATCGCTAAACGTCAAGCCAGGAACACTGGAAAGGAGTGCCAGCGTCAGGCAAGTGTCAAACAGGGGCGCAGTGGAGATAACAGAAGTGGCTCTATTGGCACTGTTGAATCTGGAACAGATCCTAACATTAAAACAGACGACGACTTCTCTACCTACAGAAAATTGGGTACTGAAACGGATTTATATAACATAAAGGATGTGAATCTTTCATACACATCAAGTATATCTGACGGGAGTACAAAGAAGAAGTATAAATTAAAGCAAGATCGAAAGAAACGCACACCTCAGAGGAGATTATCAGATCATGTCTCCTTCGTCGCTTCGTCTCCTGAACATGAGACAAAATGCAAAGAAAGTCCACGCCAAACAAATTCCACGGATACCAGCCTAAAAATCATTGATTTAACAGGTATAGACTCCAACTCCTTCGGTGATGAAACGGAGAGCGAAAATGTAGAGGTCAAAACTTCAAACAGTGAGACGAAACTAAGACCCTCTAACGCCAATAGTGTGGTTGTACAAAACGAAAATGAAGCACAATCCAAAGAGTCCGGCTATTCGGATGATGTAGCTCGAAAACCCAGTGCTACAGAAAGCCTATTAAATGTAGAAAGAAGCAATAGTTTGGAAACACACCTTGATTACTTTACAGTTCCAAAATCACCGACTGTAGAAAAATCTTTGGAGAAGGCTGGCAAGCAGTGTTCCCATGACTTAAGTTCTGAAAGCAGAAAAGAGAGTGAAGAAAATGTAACAACTCACAAAGAGCATACTAAGGAGGCATCATCAGACACAGAGTCATATTATACAAATAGAGGGACAACTTATTCGGAGAGAAAGGTAGCAAAATCACCTGATGGGAGTACAAAAAGTGAAAAGCACGAAGCTAGAGAGAAAGAAAACCAGTCGTTGCGTTTTTTCAACACATCGAGGGAGAATAATTCGGAAGATAGTATTAATACAGAGACATTTGGATCTACCTATAATTGTGGCATAATGCCACCTATGCGTAGTGACAGTGGTGCTTTTGATCTCCACTTTTCAGACAGTGAAAATAATGAAACATCAAGTGATTCGGATTCATCCGTAAAAACGACAATTAGCAAAGCTACAAGCATTGAAGTTAAGAATGAGACCACAAAAGGCAACAAACCAGCCAATGAGGCTTTTAACGACTCAGATAGTAGGCACAGCACTGAAAGCGGAGAAAAGGCAAGTTGCAGCAAGATAAGTACCGAAGATAATTCATCAGAAACTGACTCGTCTGATAGTAGCACAACGACGACGAGCAGTTCTGAGGAAAATAAATCAACGTGTTCTGAAAGCACGAGCGAAAATTCATCCCACTCAAGCTCAAGCGACGATGATACTCTAAAAGATGAAACACAAACCACGATTCAGAAGAAAACCGGTCAAAGTGTTGTGCAAGATATGACAGAGAACACAGATGAAGAAGATATAGAAGGGGAGGAAGATATGCTTCAGGCAGAATCCTTCGATCAAAACACAAATTTGGAAATCGTGGAAGCGTTTAATGATTCTCCATATATGCGAAGAATTGCCGAAGGCCATGATACAGAAGAAAGCCAGGCAGTTGAAGAAATACAGAACATTTCAACTGAACAGCACCAACCCATTTCAATGAACACAGATGAAGAAGATATAGAAGGGGAGGAAGATATACTTCAGGCAGAATCCTTCGATCAAAACACAAATTTGGAAATCGTGGAAGCGTTTAATGATTCTCTATATATACGAAGAATTGCCGAAGGCTATGATACAGAAGAAAGCCAGGCAGTTGAAGAAATACAGAACATTTCAACTGAACAGCACCGACCCATTTCAATGAACACAGATGAAGAAGATATAGAAGGGGAGGAAGATATGCTTCAGGCAGAATCCTTCGATCAAAACACAAATTTGGAAATTGTGGAAGCGTTTAATGATTCTCTATATATACGAAGAATTGCCGAAGGCTATGATACAGAAGAAAGCCAGGCAGTTGAAGAAATACAGAACATTTCAACTGAACAGCACCGACCCATTTCAATGAACACAGATGAAGAAGATATAGAAGGGGAGGAAGATATGCTTAAGGCAGAATCCTTCGATCAAAACACAAATTTGGAAATTGTGGAAGCGTTTAATGATTCTCTATATATACGAAGAATTGCCGAAGGCTATGATACAGAAGAAAGCCAGGCAGTTGAAGAAATACAGAACATTTCAACTGAACAGCACCAACCCATTTCAATGAACACAGATGAAGAAGATATAGAAGGGGAGGAAGATATGCTTCAGGCAGAATCCTTCGATCAAAACACAAATTTGGAAATTGTGGAAGCGTTTAATGATTCTCTATATATACGAAGAATTGCCGAAGGCTATGATACAGAAGAAAGCCAGGCAGTTGAAGAAATACAGAACATTTCAACTGAACTGCACCAACCCATTTCAATGTTACCGACTTTGTCTGTACAGCTGTCTCCGAATCGCGCACCAAAAAATCCCATTTCTCGGGAACGTACCGAACCCATTAATCCATCTCAATCTGAAAATCCGAAATCAAATGAATCTGTTTACTGGCCTTTTTCACTATCAGAGCGGGCGTCACGAAGAGGCTCGGCTACAGAGGTTAGTAAATTGAAAATATCAAAATTTATTAAATTCCTATGCTTGACGATTTGTAGACTGCTCAAGCGGAGTTTTGCGAAGAAGTGTCGTCTCACTTGCTTCGGTGCAAGCATAATTGAATCAATCTTAGCGGCACCCCAAGAGCCTTTCCGTGTTATTCAAGAAACACCTGAAGCAGCCATTGAGGAAGCAGCAATTGGTGGCACGTTTGATATACCAACATCGCCGAGAAATAGTGGACCAGCATGTGTAGAGAATAGCAGTGTCGACGTTAGCGAAGGGGAATGGTCTATATCGAATCTTTTGGAAAATTCTAGCGATAACTGGGTAGACTGGGCTGTCCAAGCCAGAAGTACGAGTATAAATAGCGTTGCCAAATAACTATTTATTTGCTATAATTTTTTTTATTTTCAAAACAGATGAACTAATTGATGCGTTTTCGAGCGATTTGTTACTTATAGAAGAGAGTTCGAACTCACAAGTGAAAGAAAGTTCGGAAGATGATTTTGTACCAAAATAATCATACACTTAATCGGGCAACAGTCCGATAACAACGACAAATTTGTTCTAAAGATTAAAAAGCTTAAACTGAGTCAACGGACGAAGGCGTATAATTGTGGGTGTCCGCTACCAACAATCAATAGTTAATTTACCTTAAGGCGAATATTTTAACAAAAATATTGACAAATTTTTTTTACAAATTTTTAACTGTTTTAAGATCATATGTTCTATGTTCGTTTAATTGTGACCTTTATACGTAATACATATCTCATAACCTCTCCGTGTTCAGACTTTTGTAAGAATAATAAGAATATAATATATATAAAACCTGTGATCAGGTTGTTATTACAAGCAAATTTGTCTTCTTTTTTTAAGTTCTTCATTTGGCAATACCTCTTTACTGAAATCTCTGCTCTACTTATATAATAGTCAAGCCAATCGTTTTTTTCGCTTAAGATGGATGGATTTGATCTTTCGGCGTATTTGGGGAAGGACAAAATTTTCGAAAGCACCATAATACAATTTCTTTTTACTTTTTTAATGAGACTAAAATATGTATATAGAAAGATCTCAATATCACTCTTTCTGTCTTTTAGAAAAGACATTACAATACCTTATAGAAACTATGATAATATTTGATAAAGATGGATCCAAGTCTCGGGACTCTTTTTCAAGTCCATACTTATAGATAATATATATTTTTCGCGAGAGAGAACAATGTTGTTTGATTCAGTCGTGATTTTAAACAGAAATTAAATGAAATTATAGTGTTGAAATTACCAAACATGAGTCGCTGAGTTATTTGTTTATTCGATATGATTGATATTCGTTTAATCATTTAAGTCTTCTGCTCTGTCTCAGTTGTCAGTTGTTCAGCAAAGAACCCTTCACTTTAACACATGCATAACTCTCGACACAATCATTTTTGCTGAAGATGAGATGAGTTTAACACTATCTCACTATCTGATTAGCGAATGTCGCAATACGAGGCACCACCATTTTGAAAACATTAGTTTCGCTTAGGTAAAATGAACATTCAGGTGATTTAGTGATTTGGGGTTTAAATTTTTACCCTCTAGAGCCCAATTATAAATAGCTTACAAGACGACTCCTTCAATGATTTTTAGGCAATCTCTATACGTTCTGAATCCTGGTAACATATGTTTATACTGTAGTATGGCATAGTTTACCGTAGTAAAACACATTTTTTCTTAAAATTCGTTTTTTTTTGTTCAACATAGTTCGCTTCAAGCGCCACCAACTTTTCGATACCATTTTTGTAGTACGATGTGTTCATTGCCTGAAATATCCTCAGTATCGGCGATCACCTCTTCATTCGAGGAACATTTTTTTCCAGTTAGCATTCTTCTGAGCTTTGAAAACAAAAATTAAAGGCGGGTTTCATCCTTTGTCCCATCCAAAATAATTTTGTGAACTTTTTTGATGGTTAAGTTGATGATTATTTTTTCCGGGGCAGGTTCCTGTGATCAAGGCAAACTTATGCTTCAACACTTCAACACTTTGTCAATCACGAATGTCCTTTTTATCATTTTTCATTAACAAAATTTGATTCACTCAAAATGATAACACTGGTTGAAAATTTTTCGTAAAACTCACGAAGAATCAAGGCATTATGCGACGGTGCAATACCGTGGTGTAAAAACTTCGCCGAAATGTCGCCATTGTAACTCACCTAGTATTCCTTATTGACAGTTTGACCGGTCGGAAGGAATTCGAAGCACAACACACTTCGACAATGGAAGAAAACTGTCAACGTGACCTTGATTTTTGAGCTGCTTGAACCTGGCTTTTCGGAGCCGGCTCGCACTTGCTACGATATCGGCCAATTGATCGTCTGTTTCGGGTCTCGTGCATAGATCCAAGACTCATAGCCAATACGTTTTATGACATCCTGGTAGTTGGCAGGCATTGTTTCTGAGACGTTAACGCGAAGCTGTTCGAAAAAATAGGTGGATTTTGAAAGCAATTGTACTTTCAATTTTCTTAAGCACAAACGATCTTTCAAACTGGTTGTCATTAATGCTTCAGATGTAACAGGAATGCCAGTAAGTAGAGGTCTCAAAAGGATTGTTTGTTAGCGTAGCTGAAAACCCTACATTTATGATGGGTTATATGGTTTATGAATATGATTTACATAGAAACTGCCCAACAATTTAGCGAAAGGCGAAAGGAAATATTAAATTCGCTGAAGGCAGTGAACACAATGCAAGCAGAAGCTTATAACAAGTGTATGGAAAGTTGGATTAAGCATGCAACTAAGCGTTGGCATTCTTGTATTGAGGGCTATAATAAAGGAACAGTACTATATCAGGTCAATATATAGCCAAATGAGACGGTGTACCTTATCGTTCATTTACTGAACGTACCTAAGTTATTTTTGGGGTAGACTCAATGGGTAGACTCAATTAAATCTCTTCTACTCACTTACGAGTATTCAAAATTATAAAGGCTATTAATAACTGGATAAAAATTGTATAAAATGTTGAAAATATTTTCATATATATTAGTATATAAAAAAACGCATAAATAATGTAAAAAATGCAAAAAATTGTGCGAAGTTGCATTTCGATTGTCAATTACGCTACAGTGCTTACACCAAATTGACAATTTGAAAAATTCAATAAAAATCATCACCGGAGGGGAATTGATTTATGCATGTGCACTCATATATATGTATAATATATGTATATATATGTATATGAATGCATATATTCATATAAAAAAGCCAGAAAACCTATAAAGAATAATATATGAAATATTCACGGAACATCGTGGCAAAACTACAACTGCATAAACAATAACAACAACGGCAACAAAAAAATTACGAAAGGACTGCCCCACACTCTGTGGTGTTGTGGGTGAAGGCACACCGAAAATTGGCATAAAATTTCACATAAATTTCCAGCAAACACAAATTGAAATAAATTTACAATAATAGATGAACACGGCGATTGCGCCGGACACCATAGTCACACCGCGCTGGCATGCACCAGCGGCGCGCACGCTTTCGACACAAAGTTAACGGAGAGAAATTCAAAATTGCGTGGACATTTTTAAGTGGCGTTTATTTGCAGCGAAGCAATAAAAAATTTACAAAAACAAAAAAGTAGAAAACTAAAAATAAAATAAAATTGCTTGCAGCGTTGCATTGTGCGCTATTTTTTCACACACGCGCACGCATATTTATTACAATTTATTATATTTATCGGCGGGCTGCGCGCGTACAACGCGGTTACCCCACCCCCAAAAAATTTATGCAATAGCTCTTGGTTGCAGCTTTTTTTTCCCTCAACTTTTGCCTTCAGCTTTCGATGGCATGCAGAAATACTCACCTATACAACCACACTCACACACACACATGCATTAATTGTCGCACACACATGCATTAATTGTCCCACACACACACACAAAGCGCATACTGAGCAATTGTGTTGCATTCTGACAGTCAGTTACACATACAAATGCAATTTTCGCTCATGTTCACTCCATTTGCATATTAATTTATTGGCGAAAGGACAAAAACCGAAAAGCGGTGGAGAAAAACTTGTTCTATTAACATTTGAATGGACTCAAACAATGCGTTTAATGAACAAATGTTTGTATGTGTATGAGTGAGTGTGCGCAATAGTTTAAAAATGCAAAATATATACATAGTGATCAATGGAGAATGAAGTATTATTTGGTCACTATGCCAAAGAACTAAATCACCAATGAATTGCTTATGTTCGGAACAATGGAATTCACTAACCACCGTTCGGTTTGATTTTGAAATATTAATTAAAATCTCTTTCACTCAGGTGAGAAAAAATAATGATAAAGGAATGTTAGGTTAGTGTTAGAAATCATACTTGTGTCGTAAGAACTGGTAAATAAGGTGATTCATTGGATAGTTCTTGAAGAACACTCCTTTTCCCATCGGATTACATTGTAATAGTATAATTGAAGAAAGTGTGGGAAAAGAGTAATAAAATAAAAGATATAATAATTCAGGCATCTATCTCTCTCATCATTCCGGCTGGGACAAGGAGCTCGGCTATGGTGCTTCTTGGATAAGATTGATTGATCACTTATAATGATACTATTTACAAATTCTTAATGAGTTCTCGTTCTTCGTCATGTTATTCTAACCGCCAAACTGCTTCTTTAGAGTCCTGAAGTTGAGATCGAGCCATTTATCCTTCGACGCGGGGTTTCACCTTTGAAACATAGAAGGATCGGCATACCGACAGATGTGCACAACGCATTAATAAAAATCTTTAAAAAAGAGATTGAATGTATATAATCCAAAAAGAACAATTACATCAGACCAAATTTTCAAAGACCATATCCTTTCCTACATTTCTTACGACGGGTTGAAATTAGGTGAAATCGAATGATAATCCTCGCCCAATCCCTACATAATGGTTTTGTTGAATACTACTAAAAGTACAATAACTCAGTAACTAAATATGTCGAGTCATTGTTGACATGTGTTGACCACTTTGCCGAAAACGGATACTTTACCTAAAATATAGGGTCAATATGTGAGATATATTACTCAAACTCAGAAAAGGTATTTTCTGATAATAGTATGTATTTGCACCGAAAATTGACAAAAACGGGTCAAAATTTCCCTACAACCCAAATACCTAATACAATATAAAGATTTTATAACTTCAGTGGACTTCATGCTAAACTTAGGTCGCCCTTTATATTTCGGTATTACAATATTATTCATCGAAAATCACTTAATTGTTTGAAAAATATTCTTTATTAAGATCTATACATTTTCGCCTGTGTTTGCACCAATTCTGAAAACACTTTTGCCACGATGATTGAGGTATCTTCAAAACGTGTTTTGCAAAAGCATCAACTGCCTCTTCGGGGTGTCGAAAAACGTTGACCTTTTGTTACGAATGGGTTAAAATGAAGTAATTCGGCCCCAAGGATAACTCTTCGATGGATGTCTTATCAATTGATGTTTTGAATGCTTAAAAATAAAGTTGTTTCAGTCGATTTGTGAGAGTTGCATTGTCGTCTTGAGGGGTGATCCATCTTCGTCGGTTGGTTTTCCTCATTTCTTGAAAGACAAACAAATGGTTTTGTACTCTACTCATCACTTGTCACGTTGTCATAGACGAACGACGTTATCTTATGTATATTCTTAACATTTTCTCGACCAATCAACACGAGCCTTGTTTGAGCGATCAACAAATTATGTGCGATCCCAAATTTTCTATTCTATATTTAATTTTCAATATTAAATGTCTGCTGGTCGTATTAATGCCTATAGTCTCAATCTCTTGGCAGATCACATGAGGAGTTTCTGGAACAACAAATGATTTTGTACGACCTTCCCGAAACTTGTCTTGAAGTGATCTACAACCTCCATTGAAATCAATGTATCATCACTACACATAAACACTGGTTCTTGATGGAGCTTTATCGTCAAAAATTTAATTAAGTTCATGAATGTTTGCGATTTAATTCCATTTTTTAACTGCGATGAATATTTTAAGTAACTGTAAGCTACAAAAATAGCGGTCGTATGTCAAAAAGTTTTGAAAGGGTCAGTGGGGTAATCTTTTTTCAAACATTCTTTTTTTGTTTTTACATTTTCTGTAAATATTTAGAATATAGAAAACTTCAAACTTTCCGATAAAGTTGTGAGTTGCTTGATTGTCACACTGCGTTTGTCAAATCCCGAAATATGAAAGGCAACCTACGTATATACGTTCGATACTTGACTTGTCTCAATGAAACTCTGAGAGCGTCATTTCTAGTAAAGTGTTATCAATTGCCTAAATTGCGAGATTATAAGTTCTTCGGTTACCTCCAAACTTTGCTTTTTCTTCTTGTTTGACTTAAGTGTTGAGTCATTTTGTAGTTTTTGAGTTACGATCCTCTGTCAGTGGACAAACGCACGCTTCTCCAAACCTCAATAGTCTGCGTCAAACCCCATATAAGTTATTTTTTTTTTTAGTATTCCAAGCCTCCTTGTCCACAGTCAAATTCCGTCATATCGAGTGATCCCTAGAAAAAGTTATAGAAATATTTTATAAAATCGCACGCATTTTTCGTAGCGGAAAGCAACATTGCTCGCAAAAGCATGCACGTATAAAATATTCAGTATATCATAAATTTATTCACATTTTTTTGCATATTATTTTAATTTATTTTTGTTGTTTTTGCATAGAATTTTGTCATAGCTTACACCGAGTTAGTACACAAATATCATTTGAAATATTACAATGAAAGCAATTCCCTGCACACGCCTTGATAAAGTGCTCTCAAAAAAAAAAAAAAATGTGGAAAATAAACGCAATATTTGAAAGAAAAAATAACTAAATTGAATATTTTTGTCGGTTAAATAATAACAACTCTAACGAACTGACAATGTGTAAATTTATGTAAGCGCTTTTCAAAGTTTTGCGGCTTTTTATGCGATTGCTCATGTGCTTGTGTATTTATTTAAATGGTTATTTGACATTTTTTCTGCCATTTTTAACTAGAAATTGTTCATGCAGTCGAACGCATTCGAAAACCGATGTAAAAATATCAGTCGCTTTGTAACAAAAACACGCTTACAATGTATTATATGGCCCAGCAAAGCGTTTAAATTGATTTTCTGCAAGGAAAATGGAAATAAAAAATTGTAAAAATATAAAACTATTTAATATAAACCAATTATATGGTATGTATGTACTATTTTTTGAATAGGTATTAATAGGTACAGTTGTGAAAATATAAACATAACAAATATATACTCCGTGTCAATGGAATAGTAACTTATGCTTAATAGTGACTTTTACTACTATGAGCAAAAGATAGTAAAACTTTGTTCATAATTTTAAAATTCTTAGTCTTAGCCTTAGATTTTCTTCAAAATTTGGCGAAAAATTCACAAAGAGTCAATGCAGTATGTGACGGTGCATCATTGTGGTGCAAAAACCAAGAGTTGTCATAATTCCGGACTCTTTTTACGATTAGCTCGACGCATAACACTCAAATGGCATTTCTTGTTGACAGTTTGACCAATCGGAATTATTTCGAAGTGCACCACACCTCTACAATCAAAGAAAACTGTCAACATAACCTTGATTTTTCATCTGAATGATGTGAGGTTTTCGGCTTCGCCTCACTTTTGCCTCGATATTCGGCCGATTTATCGCCTGTTTTTGAGTCCTTGACTCATTGCCAGTAATAACACGTTTAATGATATCGTGGCTGTCAGAAAGCTTTCTTTCGCTGACGTTAAAGCACGGCTGGTTTTCGAAAAAAAATGGGTGATATTGGAACGACGATTGGTTTCACATTTTTTAGGCTCAAATGCTCTTTTGAAATAGTTTTCTCTGATCCTGCCGATATTCTCACGATGCCAGTAAGATCTCTGTTTATTAATCTTCAATTCTTATGCACCATTTCTTTTATTTTATTGATGTGTTGATCATAATTTATGGTGATGGCCGTCCTGGACGTGCTTCTTCAAAACACTTTGTCAATTATCAGTTATCATTTTTTATGAAAGTTTGTCTATTTGGTTCCATAAAAAAATCATACGATTTAATGTCAGGTGAAAATTCAGCAAAATATACCCCATAGAAGGTAGACAAAGGTCTGGGTTTATGGCATTAGCTTTTGGCTTTGCACAGGTATACTAGAGAATATTTTTCCACTCATACACTGGCCGACATATTCGGCATAAAAAATCATTATATCTTATACGGGAATTGAAGTTATTGATATATTTAACATATTATCGATATTATACTCAAGTACATCCATATTTTTTTCTCTTGTATGTATTGGGAAGCATCAATCTGACAAACAGTGACTTTCCCACGGAACCACCGTATTAAGTATTACTTCGTGAAGCTTAAGATATTTAAACCTCCTCTATGGCACGGACTGACGGACACCTAATCTACTCTCTATGTCTCAGTTTTGTCATGAAACGGGTGCCCCTTCACTGACATCTTTCCAGTTCTCAGTTAACTGACTGATGAGTTTCCACCGAGTGTAGTTTTAAGTTTTTCCTTGTATTTAAAAAGCGAGGACAATAAAAGAACTAATGTCGTGCTGGAACTTGTACAAGTAGCTTCTAAAGCACCCATGTTCACTTAGTATTTTAGTTAGGGAAACATCTGTATATCCACGAATGGTATCAGTCTGTGGATTCACCGTCCTTTGAGTGAAGTATGACACCGTTGCTGCCATATTGTTAAGTTCTTAACTCTGTTTTCCCTTTTGGCTCCTATAGAAGACTCTGATAACTTGTATGCCGCTTAATATTGTTTGGAGAGCACTGACACCTCTTAGTGCCGACAATCTGTGCACTGTGCTTATGATTTAATGTCTAGCGCCTGCAGCCGCATATAATACAACTGATCTCATTACCTTTGCGAGTGAAAATCGAATGCTGGGACGCATGCAGCCTTTATTTGCCATCATTCTTGATAAGGCGTTTAGGATTTTATTTGCTTTACCTGTATTTTACTCAGACAGTTCTAAACTCAATGACTCAGTGATTCGCGCACAGACCGTTTATGCCCTCGTTGTGTTTGCTCTGGATGTTATCTAGGTGTTACCAAAGTAAGGTCATCTATTTATGCAATTAATTTAACTTCTTTAAGTTGGTGTCTCTTCAGTACCCCGTAATACATTAGGTTCAATGAAATAGATTTCAAAATAACTCATGACAGTTATCGTCAGATATTAAGGAGCGGGTATGTCATAGAGAGCCTTGATAATGTTTCCCCACTTGGCTTTCCATCGCTTGCCACTTACTGCGCATTTCACAGTGACGCATTGTTGAGTGTATCAATGGTTAACCTCTTTGTCATAAAGCCGCATTGTCATTCTAGTAATGCGCCTGCTTTCTAGATCGTTCCAAGCGGTTTTTTAATATGCTTTCAAACACTTAACCAATTCGATCAAATATGCACTGAGGTCGATATGATGAAGGTTTCTCCGAAGCCTTTTTTGGTTTAGAAAGTGTAACCAGTAGTTGGACTTTCTACAAGTCGGGAATATTCCTTCTTTTTAACACGCATTGTAAATTTTTGCGCATAGTTTTGGTTTCAAAGTCATGTTTAAGCCTCTGTTTGGTATGTCATCTAATCCATGCGATTTGCTTCTATTAATTTTACCAGCTATGATCAATATTTCTTCTTCACTAACTAGCAGTGGTGGCTCTACGACTTCGATTCATGGCTTAGCATAAGAAATAAGGTGGTGTATTCGAAACAAAGTTGGTTTGTTGTGCCTTATTTTTGAATTTTGACACACAGATTTTGTATGCTGCTCCGGATATATGTGATTTCACTTAAATGTTAGCGGCGCCATCCTGGATCTAAAATTTATTGCCCCTCTGTCGCATTTACTTATTAAACTCTGTAGCAACATGCAAGAATATAAAAATAATAAGAATATAAAAATAAATAAAAAATAATAAAATTTCAAAATATTGATAGAAAATATAACGTGAACTATTCAAGTGGCGCACAGTGTAAATAAAACGTTTTTGTTTACTTATATACAAGCAGGAATGCGCTAAAAGGCTTAACAGGTGAAGCACGAAACACCAAAACTTTGGCTGAAAAATTGGGCTTTGCGACTGAGTCGCCATCGAATGCGATTTTACACAAAATAAAATGTAAGAAATATAAATTAAAATGTAAAACAAATGGACATTTCCTACAAATCCACATACATGCGTACATATATGTGCATCCATAAGCTTTTATACAAATATATAGTATATACTACATTTATGTATATTTACTAATTTAGTTGGGTTCACGTGAGCATGTGCGTACATCACTGTGGCACACAAGCGGTGGAAGAAAGTCTAAAAAAATTGAAAAACTTTTTCCATTTCCGTACAAATTGAAATTTTTATTTTTCAATTCACTTCATTTTTGAAAGTATATTTTTTATCTATATTTACATATTTTGTAAAGAGAAACAAAAAATATTGGAAAAGTGTTGCGATAAGCAGATAAAAAATATAATTTATGTTTGTAAAATTTCAGCAGTATCTCCGTAGCGATAAAGGGTGCTTTAGGGTAAATATGAACTTAATTATTAGATTCATTAAAAAATTGTAAAATTTTATAAAAGTTGAAAGAAGAGCTCATTTTAAGGCTTCAGATTTATTTTTTCTTCAATAGATAAGTTTTTGAGAGAAGATATTGCTCAGTGTTTGAAATATATAATTTAAGGGCCTATTCTACTCTAGAATTTTGAAAATTCGATTTTTTTTCATACATTTAAAGTTTAGATTCTTAAGAACATATCCTCCAAAGGATATTGTTTTAAATTATTTTAAGAGCTACAGTTACTTTAGTGACTCAGTACCTAGCCCGGTAGGTAGGTAGATTTACTTTTTTAGACGCGTTTTTCTCAAAACTACCTTTTTCCACACGGTGCCGGCATTATCTCAAGTTCTATATAACCGATTTACTTGGAATTTTGTGCGAACCTTCTTTATATAATCCTTTATCGTTCCTACTAGCATTGTGTCAAAACTGTTTTTTTTTTAATATTTTAAAAAAATTCAGGAATTAAAAAAAAGCGTAAAAAATGATTTTTATTTTCAGGCAGTCGCCATTTTTCAAAAAAAAATTTTTTTCGTATTCCTTGATTTAGGGACTATAACAGCATCCTTACTGATTAAGAATTTCTTTTGATTTTTTTTCAGATCACCAGGAGATCAGGATCAATGTTTCCCCTCTATTTTTTAATTTTTAATATTTTTTTGTAAAAATTTGTTTCAGTATTCTTAAGATATCACCATAAAAAAATGGATGGTAAAAATATTTTTGGTTTTTTTTTTTAATAAAATTAAAAAAACTGCCCAAAACTTGATTTCTAGAGTAGAATACCCCCTTAAACGCAGAGAGAAAACATTTTTTATAATAGCATCTCTGTGTGTCAAAAATGGGTTGAATCGATTTAATACTTACCTGAGACCCCATATACCTAATATAAAGATTGTCGAACTTCCCGATTATTTTATACCGCATATATTGGCCAATATGTGAGTTATCTCAGCGATAATGATTATGAGTGGTTTATTCATAACAGTGTGCCTAAAATAGATGAAATTGGGCAAAAACTAGACCTAGTTCCTATATAAGTGGCACTTTCAACAATCCGACTGACTTTACTTCATATGACTGGTAAATGTATGCGAGTTACTTTATGAAACCCAAGACAAGTTTTTTATAAGTGACTTGTTAATAATAATCATATTGGCAAAAATAGGTAAAATCGGGTCGATTATTATAAAGTTTTGCCCGCACATGAAGGAATTTCCCAGTTTGTGATCTTTTCAGGTTGTAAGAGCATAAAATATTCGGTTGCACTCGAACTTTGCCCTAACTTACTTGTTAAAATATATTTTCTTGCAACTTGAGAAATACCCTTGTGGAAAAAGTTTAAATAATTCCCCATTTTAATTAGTGGAATCTATCTTCCCGAATTATTTGTTGCAAATTTTCGTCCGCAATTTATCTACGAAAAGGTAACACCTCACCACAATGCCAGTTTCCAGTTAACTGGAATGAGCTTTTTTCAAAAGGCTTTCTAAAGGAAACCGCACTACATCAGTTTCGTTTTGAGTGGCATCAGCTTCGGTTGGTATTTTTAGCAGTAGTTGTGAAAATATTTTTGTTATCATATTAATAAAAGTAAAAAAGTGTTAATATAGTAAATGTTAATTTCGGAAGTGTATTTGCTTGTGTGTTATTGTTTACAGACTTGAATAAGAAGAAGACATAACAATGTACAAAATAAGGAGAATCTGCTGCGCACAGGAAACGCAGAAATTCCATGAGCAGACGACTGCGCAGTTTAGCGCAGCATTCATAAGTTGGCAGCGAGAGCGTGAGCAGCAGGAGTTTAATTACTTGAGTCAAAGAGCAATTGTTTTATGTTCTCTGAATGAGTGTACTCAGCATGGAACTAAACCAAGCGAACATTTGTAAGAGCAAAATAAAGGGTGAGTCTAATGAATAATTATTTAGATATTGGTTTATCTTTAAATTTGATGATATTGATACTTTAAAAGTTTATTTATGATTATTGCATAATTAAAATGATGATGCCTATGAGTTTATTCATTTATTACATTCGCGAGAGCGTCAAATAGTAATATTTAATTTTTTTATCAATATATAAATTCATATTCGGTAAAAGTTTGATGTTTTAAATTTATTATTATAATTTTTTGTGGTGAAAAATTTGTTTCCCTCGTAGTTCAAAATTAAAGAAAAGCTCGTAATAAATTCTTAAAAATTAAACAATTTTCTTGGGCAACTGATTGATTTTTATATAAGGAATTCTGAGTGTGATTAAGTGCATTATCTGTTAAAAATCTGCACGTAAGTACCTTAGCTACCCTTATTGTGAATAATTAATGTTTAAAGTAAACGAAAACTTTCTTACACACTTTTTATTTCAAAATTGTTTACAAACATTTGCAATAAAATAAATTTACATAGTTTCAATATTGTCGTCAAAAAAGTTTTCAAAAAAGTCCATTATTAATTTACGTATACTATCAAAAATATTTTTTTAGGAAAAATCAAGAAAAACATTAAATTTGAATGCTTCGATGATATAATATCCAAACCTTTTGAATTAGTTTTTGCATAAAAAGGTATAAAAATGTCTCAGTATTGATTTAAATCAGTTAGTTAGTATACTTATATAGCTATATGCTATAGCAGTGTGATTTGAATCTTCCTTTCCTTTGAAAGATGATACACTGATTATTGCTACCCTCCAACTTTTCGATACTATACTGTAGTACGATTGGTTCTTTGCTTCAAATTAGGCCTCAATTTCGGCGGTCACTTCCCCTTCAACGAAAACTTCTTTCTAGCGAGCATTCTTTTGAGATCTGAGAACAGGAAATAGTCGCTGGGGGTCATATCTTGAAAATACCATGGATGCAGACGCAATTTTAAGCGCTTTCATGGATTTTTTTCATCGTTTTCTTTAAGTTGTGACACAGTACATTTTCTTGGAGAAGCATCACTTTCTTTTTCTTTAAATGTGGCCGTTTTTCGACGATTTTGTCCTTCAAATAGTCCAGTAACACTATTTTCAATAAAACTATTCATGCTCATACCGAAGTGCAGACACCATAACTTTACTAGGCGGCTGTTGAGTTTTACCACGCTTTGATGCGGATTCATCGTGTGTAGTCCACTCTGATGACTTCGAAGTCAAATTATGGAGCCATATTTCATCCATTATCACATTTCGATGCGAAAATTCGAGTTCGCAACGCTTGAACATTTCCAATCACTGCTTCGAATCAGAAAATCGTTGTGATTTTTAGTCAAAAGTGAGCTCCACGTTGCGTTTCTGGTATTTTAAACAACTTCATTCCCCAGATGTTCTCAATGGGATTTACATCAATGGAAAATACCAACTATTCCAAAAAATCGATATTTTTACGTTGAAGCTATGTTTTCTTTGAACTGCTCTTACGGATTCTTGCGTTGTCTTGTTGAAAAGAGAAATATTTTTGCGGATGACTGGGTATATAGGGTAGCAGATTTGCTTCTTCTATTTCCCGGTACTCGGAACTATTCATTCGGTAAGAAGGAAATGCCAACGGTACTGTCCCAGAATTTCAATATTAGCCAATTCATGGAAAATATCAAAATCATAGAATATAGATATTAAATATACAAGTGTTGGAATTCTGGCAGATATTTTATACACAGGAGAGTATAATTAAAGTAGTAAGAATAGCGAAGTGAAGAATCAAACAAACTGGTATGAATTTATTTGACTGAAAAAATCAAACGGAAATACAAAGCAAGCGGTTATGTCAGTACAATAAAATATTCACTTACTCTCCGGCCTTAATTCAATCGGAAAACTTTTTTGTTCTTTTAATAAGTAAAGATTTTTGAAGAAAACGGAGTTTTAGCATAAAGTAGTAATAAGTGGTGAATCCTACACGGCTATATGGTTTAAAAAATTTTTTTCAGTCAAAAGCGGTTGCAGCACCCTATATTTTGCACCCAATATATGTAAATATAATAAAATACTCACCCCTTACCTTCCATAAACCCCGCAAAAATCAGTCTATTTACGCTAAAAATCGCTGAAAAAAGATTATAATGAAGAAAGTTTATGATTTTGCATATGAATAATGCGTGGATAGAGCCTGCGTGCCGGCGCTTATGCAATTTGTAGGTGTATGAGTGTGTATGTATGTGTACAAGTGCGCGTGTGAATTTTAATGCTGCTGCGAGTTTCACAACTATTCGTCAGCATATAAATTGCTTCGTTTGGAAAGTTTTTTCTTGCACTTAAAGTTATCCCAACAAACGCTGTCGCTGCGTCACTTTGCCCTTTCGCCAAACAATAACCCGCACACACATATACACACTAAAACAAAAAAGGACATACATTACGAGAATTCGTTTTCCTATAAACCGAACGAACGTGTGGCAGGTGTACAGTTAGCTTTGTTTTACATTTGACGAACAAGTAAAAAGTAGTGGCCTTAGGCGAGTGTGGTTCGACGAAGGACAAGTGTTGGATGAGTAGAACTTTTTTCTGTAAAATTTGCAAACTAGTTCATGTTATGTTTGTGTGTATGTAGGTATGTATGTGTGTAAATGTGCGCAATTGGAATGCAAAAGTGATGGCTAACACTGAAAATCCCCAATAAAGCCGGAGAGCTTATATCATTTATACCTTAACCCTTGTAGGTAAATATGACTAATTTTGCATAGCAAGAAATAACGGGAAAGACGACTGAATGACACAGCCGTAACGGTGGTTGGATGTTGTAAGTATGCTGCCTAGAGGCTTTTTATTGTTGTTGCAAAAAAAGTTAAATTTTTTTTGCCATAGAGGCTCCTCTGAAGTGCCGTAGGCACTTATGAACAACACAAAACCAGAAAAAAATTAAAAAAAAAAATGAAAATATGCAAAACAAATAAAAAATCGTTGCAGTGAGCAAAGTGTGTGTGTGTGTGTGCGTGTGTATTGCGATGTTCGAAACTTTTTGAAGTATGGCGTAATCGCCTGACCAGTGGCAGGATCACGGATTAGTATTGCCACTTCACGCAGCACACTCACACACACACACACACTCAGACGTATACATCTACATGCAAATGCCTATGCTAATGTCCATGCATACAAATGTCACGTAGCAGTTGTAATGCAGTTGCGGCAGTAAGTGCAACACCAACACACACACACACAAATAAAAACACTGGAAAAAAGCCAAAAAAAAAATAATGTAACGGTACGTGTGTGTAAATAAAGCACATAAAAATGGCAAACGAAGCGTTCACACCTTTTGCATAAATTTTTATGCTAACTACCACTTACGGGCACATACACCACACACACACACACGCGCGCAGTTCATTTGCATGCTGTGTCCTATTCATTTGGGCTTCTCTGCATAACTGTTACTCACACACGCACACACATATACAAACACAGCGCTTTATTGCCGTTACACTTTGGCATGTGAGCGATCCATGGTCCATTTTCGTGTCTTTCTACTCGTCCTTTTGTCGCTCTCCACCCGGTATGTGTCCTGCGGCTGAAATTCAATTTCGGCTGCGAATTTGAGTGGGTCCAGCATTGAGTAAATATTCAAAATGGAGCAAAAAACAAAAAATGAAGCACGAATTGGGTGTCAAAAATAAATTCTGTGAATTGCAAAAGTTTTCAAGTGTTCGTATGTACAGTTAATAAATGTAAATAGTTTTTGAAGGTGGCGTTGCTATTATTGAGATGATTTATAGGTGACAGAGTAAAGAGAAGGCTTTCGTTCGAATAGATAAATACATATAGGTTATATTGGACAGACTGGGCACGGCTGATTTAGAGAGGGTTTTTTCACAAATGCGGACATGGTCATGAGTGTGACTGCTCTTATTTTGGAAACGGAAACGTCGGAGAAAACGGCTGACTCCTGAAAACATGCGGTACACATTATCTAACCACAATACTTGTGGCATCGGATTAGAGGAAGGAAATCGGCTGCTCTAGTAAAACTAGGAAATAGCGGCAGAGAAAGAGCGGGAGAGGATTTATAAACGAAGTAAACTTTTAGAGGAAAAGTCGACCGGTTAAAGTTTCTCCTTGCGAAGAAATGCCATGCGGTGATCCCCCAGGGAAACTAGAGCGCTAGACCAAAGGTAACTATCGCTAGAACCATGATGCTAATCAAATTAAACTTTCAACATCTCAGTTGATTTGGTAAGTTAACATTTTTTCACTACTCCGCTCAGTGTCTCCTAAGTTGGAGCAATCTTCGCCGTCAATCTGCCGAATTGAATTTCCAATTTTATGAATGTTCTGAAATTACCCCTACAATATTGCTATGTACAATTTTGCCTAGAAGTAAAAGCTTTTCGGTCTGTCCACCATCAACACAAACAAACTCTAAGTAACTTGGTTGTATGTCATGTGTTGCTAGTGTTCCTAGACCTGAGGTATTTCTCTATGGTTCATTGGTTCAAAAACCCTTGATGGAACTGAATCTTCTGGGGCAGCTTAAGTTAAATATGTTCTCAGCGAGTAACCGCCTGAGAGTCTAGTTATTACCTGCTTGAATAAGGTTACACAGTGAGACTTAGTGTGAGCGCTGTGGATATCCTTAATTGTCACTTGGCTGTCCACTAGACGGTTTCTGGACTAGCTGGTGAGAGCGGAAGCCCACTTGGTGCCATCATTATGCCAAAATTTCGGCTAGAATTAATCATTTAGTTAGTTAGCTACTTTCTGCGTACGGATTAATACAGCAGCAGCCCGTCCTGTTCATGTTTTATACTTTGATCTATTAGTGAATAAGTAAATTTTGGAATTGGAACTGTTGATCACAGAACTATATCTAGGGTCTTCTTTACCGGGCAATAAAAACGTTGTATTTAGTTCCTCATGGATTTACTCTTCTCGATAGCATTGCCAATTTAGATCGAATTCAGTGACAAGGTGGAGTATGATACCGTGCCTATAGCGACGCCGCATTACCAATGGCCTTTAATTATGAGTCGGCTGGCCGCAGGCATTGTTTTATACTTCACTTGTGACATGTGTTCATTTCACACATAACTCCATATCAGCCTCTATGTTTTAAGCATTAAGAACAATCGTTCGGTGTTTAACTTAAAATATGAATATTATACTATTCTGAGGGTATACAAATTTTTTAAAAAATTGCTCTGAAAATATATTTCTCCCGCAAGCCGAAGGTCCTGGCAGCTAGTGCTACTTTTTTCGTGTAGAAATAATTGTATTATTTTTTTCACATTTATAAATAAATAAATAAATAAATATTTTTTAGAACTTCGCTAGGCTTTTCGAATATTTTAGACAATATTCGAGCACAATTTAAATTTTGTTTTTTATAAAAGGAATAGTTTTTTTTCAACTAATAAAATTTGTAAAATAAAAATTTGAAAATACTATTATTTAATCATCGCAGAGTTACCTCGGCTTAACGTTCAATGTGTGACTTCCCTCACTATGAGTAACATAAATCCCAATCCGTATTGTAGTCACTTCATTACCTGCCCATAACAAGAAATACATACATATGTCAAGCACATACACGCAAATATAAAATTGTATACAATTTTTAATTTATTTAACTTTCACTTTTAATTTATTGTGTTGCATTCAACATATTCAACATTTTACTTTTGCCTACATTTTATTTTACCCTGCCGCCTGCCGATTGACTGAAAATTGATTTCATTTTGAATACTCGCATTCATCAGCAAACTGCCAGAGTGAATAGTTTACTTATATGTACATATATACGATTATATATATATAGATATATATAAATATGTATACATATGTATATATATGCATACATGTTTATAAATATCTATATAGGTATATGTGTATGTCTGTATGTTACTGTAGAATTAGCCATGTCGCCTGATTGCATACATTCACTCACTTATGCATTCATTCAATTATTCCGTTATTTATTCGCTTTTGGCGTACGCTCGTTATTGAAAGTCGAGTGAACTAGCGGATATAAAAAGCTGCGAAAAAAAGTATGAAAATTGTCATTAATATGGAATAAATGGATATTTGCTTTTTTCTTCACATGAATATAATAAAATTGAAGAGGAAGCAGACCGTTATACATACATGTATGTATGTACATATGTATGTATGTATGTAAGTCCTGAAGAGCGCTTATAGGTGCGCGAAATGCGGAAAAATATTGCAAATAAATGCATAAAATGAATTTGTTGCACCATTTTTTTTTTCTTTAGTTCATTCGATCGGTTTATGTGTAAAATATTGAGTGTTTTTATCGAAGTTATAGATTTTTCAGAAGAATTGCTGTCAAACCCACTACGGAAGTGTATATCTCTGTTTGACATTTATGTTCAGTGTTATATTTCTGGGTATATAAATGAGTAAAACATACATATAAATGATCCTGAAGAGACTTTCTGGTTACCTGAGTTTCTGAATGGTGTGATTTGTCTCTTCAAAACTGCAGATGGAGCTCAGGTTAACGTTACGATATATACGTTATAGACAAATACTATCTGATCAGCTACGACTGAGACTAAAAAAGCAATAGTGCTTTCCCGTATTATAATACAAATGTTTATCAGACGGCCTAATGCTTAATACAATTATCCATAGACTTCATATACAGTTACGGACGATAATGTATAATTATTGGTTTTGTAGGCCCTGATTTAAATGGCCTTCAGTGTCTTTAACGCATTTTGGTTTCGACGTCATGTTCATAAACGCACGTCTCGTCACCAAGTGTGATGTATATAGAGTCGTCAACTGCATTATCAAGCACTTCTTTTCCGACCTACAATCGACATTACTTTTGCTAAAAATTCAGGTTTTGGTCTGAGTACAGCATTGAATCAAAATTTGGTGAAGCGATCTATAAGAGAGGTTGAGATCATTTGCTTTCTCCCTGACGTCTGTATGACGGCTTTGAAGCCTTTTTTCTTAAACTTTTGCGTTGTTAATGTCATTAACAAAGGTGGACGGCCAGTCAGGGTCTTGCGGTGACTCTTCGCATTCAGGACATGTATATTTTGTGAGTCTACAATATGCAGAAAGTAAAAGCACAAGGGTTTCTCTAGACTCTCAGAGCGCTTCGCCTGCAATTTAACCCTAAGTCCGCCATATTCTTAGACGGATCGGTTAAGGTGTTATTGGCTGTACTGTGAATCACGGTCAGGGCGTGTCTGAAGTTCGTTGCGTCCATGGTCTAGTCGGCGTACTGTTCGAGGTCGTCGACGTAATCAAGAAATGATGACGTGATAATTCTTAGAGGCAGCTTTGCTGCACGCAAGCGAAAACATTCCTTAACCGGAAACATGCAGGCTTCACTGTGTATGCGTTGGACAGGAGACATAGAAAGGCTTTGTGGAATCGTACGACGTACAGTGATCTGACAGGCGACCATTTTGTGCATCACGTTTAATGCCTGTCCGGAACGAAATATAACCTATCATCAAACAAGTAGTCGTCGCACTCGCGACTACATAGGCACCCACGTCACAACTGCAAAGTCTTAGATAAATTCGTCTACCTTGGAACCAACATTTACAGCGAAAACAGCGTCAGGTGTAGAAGGCAAATGAGAAGTCAAGTCCTCTCTCGACGAACAAAGACCAATTTCTTCAAGTCACTCATCATTCCCGCCCTGCTTTATGGTGCAGAGGCTTGGACGAAGACAACTTTTGATGTATCAACGTTAAGAGTTTTCGGGAGGAAGGTTCTGCGAAAGATTTATGGTCATTTGCACATTGTAACAGAGTTCAGCGAATTAATATACAGCGGCTTCGTTGGTTAGGTCATGAATGAAAACACTCCAGCTTTGAGAGTATTCGACGCAGTACTCGCCGGGCAACGCAGAGAAAGAGTAAGTCCCCCACTCCTTCGGAAGGAGTAGGTGGAGAAGGAACTAGCTTCACTTGAAATCTCTAATATCCAATATAGAAGAAAAATATTGCACTCTAATTTTTAACTTGAAAATCGCTTTCAATTAAAGACAAAGTAAACACGTTACTCTTTAAACTTACCAAAAGTGATTTGCGACACAAAACTCATCCGTCATCATCTCCAAATATGTTGCACATTTAAGTATTTGAGACTTAAGAAAACGAAGTAGGTCAACCTTAAACTACTCAGGGAAATATTTTCATTATGAGAAATTTCTTTGATTTTTCTAAAATTTAATAACACTTAAAGAAGTCAAGCAATTCATCAAGCGAGGGGGATACATTTTTCTTTCAACACGTCAACACACACAGAGCACGTGACACAAATACAAGTGTTAAATCCAGCAAAGTGCACATAGCAGCACCACACGCTGTCAGGAGTCTCAAAGGAATAAGTCATTAGTTTATGTGGGCGAAAAAAGACACTAAAAACCGACAACACATTGAATACACAAATAGTTTGCATAATTTTCCAAAGCCGCAAAGTAACTAAAGGAAATTGAGAAAAAATAAAAGAAGCGAGGAAGCATGCGAAGTACGGACGCTACAATGAGCATAGCCGGGGAGTGAAGTTGCGGTGAAGAGATGGAGTGGGACGACAGTTGTGAGTGCACCAAATAGTTATCAACGCGTTAGGACTTCTGCTGATGACATGATTCCCCAGACGAAGTGGAATTTGCCGTTACGTTGCATGGGAAAGTGTGTGCATTTCCGCGTGTATGTGTGTATATATATAATAGTATGTGTATAAAAAGCGATGTGAGTTGAAAAAACGTAAACGCTCATAAAAAAATTGAAATGCCCTGATGAGTAGTGGCGTATGTGTGTCAGCAAATATGGAAGTTACTGTAACACTAACGCTTTTCTGTACGTAGGCGTCCAAGTATGTGTCTGCAAGTCAAGCCTCGACGACAGTCTCGGCAGCAGCTAACGTTGGAATGTGAAATGAAGACATTCGCATAGTTTTACACGTACCACAGTGAGGACACACACACACACACAACCAAGCATATTGTAGCGCCGCTAACCTGCAATGAGCACGCTGCCACAGTTTTATATGGCTTCATTATGTGACCCGCGTGTCTGTGCTTCTGCACACCCACGCGTGTTCACAGGATCCCATATACATATATAAAGATGTGTGTGTGCGCGCAGCTCCAGCACTACAAATTTGTGATTTGTTCTACAACTCTCGGCAACAGCAACAACATGGCCATAATCGTGTGCTCCACCTTAGAATGGCGGCTTGATGTTGCATGCTGCAGCAACTCGTAGGGCTAATGTCTGATTGTGTGTGTGTCCACACACGACATTTGTAGATTGTAGCCACCTATGGTGGATATGCTTTACAGGACATAATGTCAGTAAATGGACTTGGCGTGGCGAAAGGCATTCGTTGCACAGTGGGCTCGATTAATTTGCTCGATTGCGCGAGTAATGGTAATTTTTACACTGTTTTGAATTAGTTCATGTAGTACTATATATCTAAATGCACGATGCAGTCGGTATGGAAAATTACCAAAAAGACCTTAGCTCTATATACCAAAATATATGTGCCTTCCCTATATATGATCACAAAGGTACGGCACTCTGAACAATTCTAGGAGCTTACTGGGTGCGATGTAGGTGATGTGATCCCTGTTTTCATAGTTGGATCGAAGAGCTTGTGCGTGCTTCCACAAGTAGCTTGACAATCTAGAATCTGGTGTTCTACAGTTATCGGTTCTATGTCGCAAAACCGCAGTGTCCATGTTGGACTAGTGTTGAGCTTGCCATGTCTAGCATAAAGCGCGATAAGGAGATGGGATTTGTCTCACGGGAGACTGATCATATCTCTAAGCCTTGCTAGTTTGTAGCCTAGTTGTTTGGCATGGCGCATTCCTGGTGCCTGCTGCCTGTGCCGTTCTCTCCCCACTCTCTCCGCCATGTAGAACAACTCGTTTATTTGGTGGGGGTGGGACCCCACCCTAATGCATAATTCTGACCCCATCATCCTGGTAGCGGCCTAAGAGCGGGCTAGGTTTTTCGGATACCTCATTGACAGCTACCTTTTTATAACCCGGCACCCAGATCAGATGGAGATGGTTGCAAACAGATAGATCGTTCAGCCTTTCTAAACACTCCCCCACTAAAAGCGGTTTAACTTCATAAGCTGGTATCGCTTTTAGTGCCGCTTGACTATCGCTGAGTATAGCGATGCGCTGATTGCGATAGTTGTGTTGGAGATTAATTTCTTTACACTGACATATAGCAAAGACTTCGGCTTGAAAGACTAACGAAAAACATCTCATTTTTATGGATAGATTGGTATGCGGTCCTGCAATGCCTACTCCAATGTCTTCCGGTCTTTTCAAGCCGCAGGATAGTGTTGTCCCTCAGGAGTAGGTCGAGTGTGGAATTACTAAACTCCATAACACTGCCAAGAGTAACTTTAAGCTTCCTTGTGAAGTTTACCCTCTTCGTAACGCCGTCTCATAGAAGAATGGCCACTGGTGTGTCTTCTACTGGTCTCTGCTACCAGAAGCAGCATGGTATGCTTCGCTGCCTAGTTGATCACTAGATGGAGCGGTATCAAGCAACCGTTCCTTCTGATCACGGTTTACAGCAGCCTGATGATACCTGTCTCTCAGCGCCAGAATCTACCGGGTAGGTGTCCGCATGTCATGAGTGCTTTGGTGGCTCTGGATAGAGATAATTCCACATGTCTATTCCACTGTAAGGTTAAGTCTAATGTGAGGCCTATGAATTTAACCTATTTAGACCTAGTTAGGAACCTCAAGCCCGGAAGAGATCTTCGCTTTGTGAAAGAGACGCCGGTTTAATATAACGGAAACTCAATCGAACAGTATGTATATAAAGTCATATCCGAATTTTAAGTCCCTTTTTGTGAATCTGCTTACTCATATCCGATTTATATATTTTTACTTTTTATTGGCATTTCTGGGAAAACTGTATTTGCAATACACAGATCATCTGTTAGAAAATGCAATAATTTTATACTCTTACAGAAAAATGTTGATGATGTTTGATAATGTTTATCAAGTCTATGACGATCATGGAAAAGTGAGACCAATTTAGGGTTTCAGTTATCAGATTTCAGATAGCAGTCAAGATTACCTTAAAAGAAAAAAAAAATTTCCCCAAAAAATATGATCTAAAAAATTCTAAAATCAAATTCAATTTGCATGCTGAAGTCCAGATCAGATTGAGTTTATAGAGAAAATATGCATATTTGCAAAGTAGAGACTCATGTTTGAGAACAGTAAAATCCTACTAGGGACAGATCAGGTAAATACGGTGGAAGGAGAAATGGAATTCACACATTTATTGAATACTTTGGAAAGAAAATTAGATGGTTTTGACAGATTTGGTTAAAGGGCTGACGGCTTACGGCTAACGGAAAAAGTAGGACTTCTTGCACATTGAACCACTTCCTCTCATTTCCATTTTCCGGTTTTGTACCGTATTTCAAAAATTTTCCCATTTTATGTCTTAATTTTATTTATTTAACGCACTGTGCGACACTAGCTGCAATTTTCATAGCTCCTGCCAAGCTATGAGACAGAATTACATTTTTGAAATTCTAATTTCTAAATCCAGCAAAGGTGCCAGCTTAGGCTGCATACATTTACACAGACCGAAAGCTAAAATTTTGCGAATGCTCACGAAAACCGTTACTTTTAAAAGCGCATAAAACTCAAAAATGTATGAGTTGAAAATAAGATGTCCCGTTAACTGCAGCAGCAGCTTGTACGGCCGAAAGATTTGATGCACTTACAAGAAAAAGTCATTCAGTGAGCCTAAGACAGCTGTTCTTCCACGACTACCAACCGCATGCGGACACACGTACACACACATCGCTGCCACCTTACAATGTGCTTGGTGTGCCTGATTGCCTGCGCACACCCGTCAGGGGTCACACTCATTTCCATTTCATTTCAAGCAGTACTCAAGTACACTTGTGGCTCCGACCGATGGCCGATTATGCTTGGCACGGCGTAACCCCACGGGTAAAGCTGCAGTGCGACCCCAGCTGTGCTTTTGGCTATTCAAAAAATTTACTTTTCCTCCCGCCGCTTCCCTGCATTTTTCACGTGGCTTAAAATATTTGTATGTCACTGCTTTGGAGTATGTCTGTCCGTGGGTTGCTCGCAAAATGCGGAATATGAAGCGAAAGCGCAGTGGCAGTTTAAGCGCCACAGACATTTATGTGCTTCATACACACATACACATACACACACATATGTATATTTATATACACAAACTCCCTCACACAGCCGTCATTTGCATAACGACGGACGGTGTGAGGCAGATGGAAAACAATTACAAGTTTTACTTGCACTTGTGCGCCTAAAAGTGCGCAATACAATTTGCATAATACCCAAGTCCACAGTCGCAGCCGCAAGAAGTGCAACCGCAACCACAGCGGTGATAGTCACCAGCGCAAATGCCACTAACCAAAAACGGTGTAATGCAAATGAGTGCAAATTGAATATAGTTTAGCGTTTTGCTCGACATTTTGCTTTAGGCATTTAAGCGTGTCGTTGTTGTGCCAGCGGGGGTGGCGTCAAGCCGCTTGTAAATAGCACAGCTGGACGAGAAAACGACAAGACACCTTGTAATATAGCTATGACCGTGTGTTATATAGTACGTGCCTTTTAATAATGCTTTAGAAAGTTGATCAGAGTGTGCGGAGTGAAAAAATATTTTGTGAAGTTTTTACTTTTATTTGACAGCCTTTGAATACTTTTTTTTGTTTTATATACAATACAGAATTTTCAAATCAAAGTACTGTACTAATTCTTCTCGACTTTTTCGTTGTCGGCACTCCAATTAACGTTCCAAATAATTCTGAAGACATCTTACCTAACTTTAAGTTTAAACCATTTTATAAATGCAGGCCAGTTACGATCTCCTCATGCTTACTAAAAGAGAATGAAAAATATATACTTGCCGTTGAGAAGGATATTTCATTCCTCTCTTAAACAAGATATAATTCCTTCAATATCTTATTTTTCTATATTGGCGTAGACACCGTTTAGGCGGTTATAGCAGAGTTTACAATAGCGCGCCAACCGAAGCCAGCCAGGTCCTTCTTCACCTGGTCCTCCCAACGGAGTGGAGGTCTTCCTCTTCCTCTGCTTCCCCCGGCGGGTACAGCGTCGAACAGCTGGAGTGTTTTCGTCCATTCGGACAATATGACCTACACAGCGCAGCCGCTGTCTTTTAATTCGCTGAACTATGTCAATGTCGTCATATATCTCATACAGCTCATTGTTCCATCGAATGCTATGCTCGCCGTTTCCAATGCGCAAAGGGCGATAAGCCTCCGCAGAATTTTTCTCTAGAAAACTTGTAATGCTGACTGATCAGACATTGTCAGCGTCCATACCTCTGCACCATGTAGCAGCACTTGAATAAGGAGTGACTTGTAGAATTTGGTTTTCGTTGGTCTTCCACGACTGTTTGTTTGATGACAGGAGATATTTCGTCTTGCCTTCGTTCACTACCAGACCAAGTACAAATTATTCAAAGACGGTCGAGAACGCGTTGGCTACGAACCACGCCCATAACGGCCATCAAAATCAACTGATGATCAATACGTCAATGAAATATAGGAATTACTGCTGAAGAATCGACGATTAGCAGACATAGATCTTACTTTACTCGTTGGAATAGCGGAAGAATTAGTGAAAATCATTTTGAAAGATCATTTATGCCTAAGAAAAGTGAAAGCTTGATTGGTTCCATAATCATTAATTTTTACCGAAATGCGAGCCTTTCGACTACGAGGATGTCATAAAACGTATTATTACTGGCGATGAGTCTTGAATCTATGCTTACAATTCGTAAACAGACTATAAATCGGGCAAATATCCTGGCAAAGGTGAGCCAAAGTCGAAAAGGCCACGTCTTCCGACCGACAAAACTGTCCAAAAAAAAATGTTAGACAAATTTCTCTGATAATTCCGAAGCAGTTAATGGTACTTTCAAGAGTTTCCATCAAAATTATTATATATTCTGATTCAATCAGTGTCTTTTTGAATGAAAGCTGCTCGAAAATTATTATGCACCAAAAAAATGTATATTACTCAGGTCAGCAAAAGATTTCAGTCTCTTTTAGTCGACTCTTTCCTGGTGATTGAGTTTTTATATATTTCTATCCGCGATTTTCTTGCTATCAACAGATTTCTTCCCTTATAGTCCTTTAATATATCTCATAACTTAAATGGCTTAAAAGTTTGGATCAAGATCGGTTCACTGGCCGTTCCTAAAGAGGGGGATGCAAATTGGATTACTATACACATACATACCTTACACACGTTATAAGTCAACAAATCACTTTAAGAGCAATTCTGGTCACCAACTTAGCTGGTTTGCTTGAAGTTTGAACTTCCAAGAGTTTAAGCTTTAACCCTGCAAAGTACAGAAGGAAGGAAGATGTTGAGCCTCTGCTTCTTCAAACAGATTTTACAACCGGCTTCTAGTACGATTCTCAACCATAATACACCGAGAAAAAATAACAAGATAAAACCTTTAAACCAGGGATAAGCTAATCGGAAGCCAAGGAGCAAAAAAATCTTCTGGCAGCAACTATTCAGTAGTGAAACTCGCGAAGAGAGCGGAGCATGAATACGTTCCCAATCTATCGATAACAGGGCTAGAGCGTATTTTCTTACGTACTCGTCACATCTATCGTATGAGCTCTATCACAACATTTTTTTTATTTTATTAAATAGTAGGAGAAAGCATTGAAAGCCGGACTTCCAACTCATATCTCTTTCACGAAACCACCGGATTAAGTATTAATTCATTGGGGGAGAAAGACTTTAAATATCATCTATCATATGGACTGACTGACGCCAAATATACTGTATATGTCTTAGTTTTGTTATAATTAGAGCTGACGCTTCGCTGACAGCTTTCCATTTACCAGAGGAGTAACACATGAGTTCTGTAAATTTTTTCACCAAAAAACTACCGCCAAGTGAAGTTTTTAACTTTTCCCTTACATTTGAAAAAACGAGGGCAATGAAAAATTAGAAAGAACGTTAACTTCGGCTGCTCCGAAGCTAAAATACCCTTCACAGGTGCATTGCTTTTAGTAACTATGTTTTCAGTTTGTATGCGGAATCTTTATGCTATAGTAGTCCGATCTGAACAATTTTTGGGGAGATTATGTTATTACCCTAAGCAGTAATCAACGTCAAATTTCGTGAAGATACCACGTCAAATGCGAAAGTTTTCCACACCACCACTTGATTCCAATCGTTCAATTTGTATGGCAGCTGTATGTATGTTATAGTGTTCCGATATCGGAAGCTCCGACAAATGAGCAGCTTCTGGAAGAGAAAATGAAGATTGCAAAATTTCAAAACCTTATCTTAAACACTGAGGGACTAGTTCTTTTACATACAGACAGACGGATGGACAGACAGACAGACGGACATGGATTAATCGACTCAGCTCAAGATACCAATCATTTATTTGCAAATATAATTTGTAGGATCTCCGACCCTTCCTTCAGGGTGTTATACTTAAGCTTCGTGTCAAACTTAATATAACCTGTTCAGAGAATAAATACGTGCTCAGGGTCTTCTATGCACTCTTAATACGTCGGATAGTACGGACTAAGATCGTGATGGAATCGGAAGAGATCGATTCTTAAGTATCCATGTGCATCAGACATCAAGTTCCATTGTAGAGGGCCTAAGACCGAGCCATGTGGTACTTTACTCGAAATAGTGTAGCTCTGAGTACCATCGTCAGTGTCGAATAACATTCTCCTATTTTCTAAATAGCTCATTACCATTGTCCAACTCTTTAAATTAGTCCCAACATATCCCCTGATTTAACAGAAAATAATTTGTGTAAAATTTATCGATAACAATTTCTGTAGAATTTAGTTTCTAGATTCTATTTCACTAAAAATTTTAATAACATCTTCAGAACTTGCTGCCCAAAGGATGACTGCAAATGGTTGTGTATAAAATTGCATTAAGGTTGACATATTTATATATCCAAGTATTTATATATAATTCAAACATTTACAATATTTACTGAAAAGATATTTATAGAGCAAAACTGCATTAATTAACCTCATTCTTCTGAAGCGCCTAGTGAATGCCTCACTTTCACTACATAATTATCCGCTCCAGTTGAAAGGCAACACTGCGCCACGATTAACTATGTAACTTGCAAATATGGCAACGCAATCGGCACGGGTCCCCAGGAAATCACTTTAAAAGCGACGGCCTCCAAGTTCGTCACATCCACACCATTCGCAGTCAGCGTTTTAATTATTGACGTCAGATTAGAAGATTTCTGCAAAATGCAAAACGTGAGCGAGTTCAAGGGAAGACAAGAAAAAAAAAGTGGCGAAAAAAAATCAGCGATGAAGCGAAAACTTTTCAATTTGCTATAGTAAACCAGGCGGACCAACGCTCATAGCTTAGGCGTATACTCACCAACGTTGCATCGACCATGGGACGCAGCTCGGCGCTGCGCAACGCTGCATAAAATTGCGCGAATGCCAGATTCTGCTGACGCTTTTGATTAATCAGTTGCACGTATCGATCGTGCGGCAAGTGGCCCAACAGCTCCTCAACAAAACTGTTAAACGTGCGTAAGTGGCGCGCGGATGGTGGCAGGATGGGTGGTGCTAACGTTGACACAGTTCGCTCGTCCATCGCCCGTGGCAGCACTTCGTTCTCCTCCACCAAGTCATTGAGCAGCACAAAGCTGAGCTGCGGTTCTGACGACAGCTGCACCTCGGACGACCCGGCATCGGCGCGGCCATATGCGGGCTGCTGTTGTGCGTCCGGCACAAGCAGATGCAAATAATCCAGTATGTCTATAACCTCCGGTATTTGCTGGGCTTGCTGCAGCAGTGCTGTAAATTGCGTGCCGCGTAGATATTTGAAGACTTCACGGAAATTCGAATCGGTGATGTAGTGCTTGGCGACGATTTCGTCCACCGTGGCTGTGGGTATCAAATCGAGAAAGTCTTTTAGCTCGTTGATTATTTCCGGCGAGATTTTCGCGGTACTGCGCGTAGCGGCCAGCGCTGCGCTACTTGTTGTTATTGTCGCTGTTATTGCGCACAGCAGCAGCAGACAGCGATTTGTGTGCGAAAACATTTTTTTGCGTTTTTTTTTTTTCCGGATTTGCACTCTGTTCGTTTACTGTACTACCGTCTTTTGTCACTCGCAGTCACACACTAAATCACCGAACTCAATCGCTGGCTGACCAACGCTTCACTTGAAAACGTCATTGTGCTCTGGCGGTGCTATCGCTGCGGTCGCCAGTTCCGCTGCTTATCAGCGACTTAAATTACGCTGAGCCGCGTATAAACATTGCCTTTGCTCGCTTTAATGTTATTTATCGCTAATTTTGTTTTCATTCTTGACCGGCAGCAATGTTTGCATTGTTGTTGCAGTAAATGTGTTCTGTCGTTGACAAACATGCAAACATATTTATACAAAATATTTATGCTGCCTGTTTGCTTTGCAATTCTATACATACAGTGAATCAAAAAAGTTTTGACACAGGCGTTGGCTTTGCTGAAAAGTGTATTCAAAATTGAAATTACAATTTTTTTCGTATTTTTAGCTTACATATACATACATACATATATACCATATTAAGCATATAAATATTCCGTTATCATAAGAAACGCGAAATGCGTGTAAAAAATGGCTAAACATTTATGAATAAGATGCTGCGGCTTATTACTGATAATTATTTTGAAGGTGTCAAATTTTCGTCGCAGTTCGTATTTTTAGTAAGTTAAGTTTTTAGGAAATATATGCATTATTTTTTTAAGTTTTTCTCTATTCAGCTTATCACATAATTATTTCTGTAAAACACTACATCCACACCGGAAATTTAGACCATAAGCACAGAACTGGACGCCCAAAAAATTCACACCACGTCAGGAGCGAGCTGTAATAGCTGCAGTGACTCAGAATCCGAAGATTTGAGCATTAAAGCTGTGTCAAGAGATGCAGCAAAGCTTAGAAAGAAACTTTGAGCCCCAAACTGTACGTAACACCTTACACAAAGTTGGTTATCATGAGCCAGTTCCACGACGTAAGCCAATTATTTCTGGAACGAAACATAGAGCTCCAGGAAAATAATATAATTAAGACTGTGAAACATGGTGGCGGTAACGTAATGGTTTGGGGATGCTTTGCAGCATCTGGTGTGGGAAATCTCGTTTTAATAGATGATAAAATGGAGCATATTTGAAAATCGTATAGGAAAATTTACGTCAAGCGTTGAAAAGTTGGGCTTATGTGGGCAGTCATTATTGTTTCAACATGACAATGACCCGAAGCATGCGTCATATCTTGTGCTATAATAGCTTATTTATCATTGTAAGCAATTGAAAACGCCTCCACAATCCCCAAACACTAACCATTTAGAGCTTATTTGCCATCTACTGGAGAAAAAAATACTGACTCACTGCAAAAAATTCCAAAAGTTCACTCAAAGATACCATACATACAGAATGGGCAAACATCTAACCCAGTTGGAAGCATGCGTTGGCGTTTAGAAGCAGTTATTCAGGCAAAAGTAGGTTTAAAAAATTTTAGATTTAAAAAAACCGGATTTAAAACAATATTTTCCATATGTTTGTCTAAACTTTTTTTTATATAGAATATTTTACATTTTTATTATAATTTCATTATCTTTGAAAATATGTAAAATATGAAATATTTTTTAGTTAAATAATATGTGACAATAATATATGACAAAAATGTTGAAATTGAAACACATGAATAATATTACATTTGTGGATCCAAAGTGAAAGATTTGAATAAACATTTCAGTTTACGTTGTTTATAAATTTTTTTGATTCACTGTATGTATTATCTTATCTGTATTAATTTTTTCATTTGCAGTGGTACGAAACTAAACACGTGAAAACGTTTAAGAAAGAAAGAAAGAAAAACAAATTTTGTTGGCATTTTTGCCCTTATAGGTTCCAATTCACTCATGTACTACTGTGATCAAATTGAAAGCTTGTCCGTTTCATCTTCATGAAAGTAATCCCCTCTTGACATAGTTTTTTTCAGTTGGAGTCCCACATTATTCACAAATTCAAGAAGCATCCTCATTTAAGTACAGCGGCCCAAAGTTCGCTTCAAATTTCACAAAATTATTCGGAAATTATATTTCTTAGCAAAATGAACCCGAAAAACTGCGGGTTTGCAGAATATTATTTTGGAAATTTTAATAGTAGTTCAAGTAAATTTTGAGTTCCGACTTCAAATAAGGAAAAAAAATTATTTTGAACCCAAATATGAATTTAAACTACTTTAAGTATATGCTATACTCGATCAAACCAATATCACAAAAAAATTAAGTTTCTTGCAGGTCTTGTGAAATTTTCATTATTATTGCGGGCGTTCTATATTTTCTGCAGCAATTTATGTTTAGTCTTAATAAAAATTGTCTAGAATCCATACAATTTGTTCCAGCTTTTATATGTACTATACGGAAAGAAATCGAAAAAAATGACATTCGAAGAAAAAAAAGTAATTTCTAATTATTGAAAAGCAGAAAAAATCATTGCAGGAGTAGTCAAACTTTACCAATAGAAGCGTTTCAACCAGCCTTAGAGTTTTGAAGAGAAGTTCGGTAATGTTGGAAAAACGATCATGAAGGCCGGGGAAACTGTAAAATCGTGATAAGGCCGTTATCGTGATAAAAATTTAAAGTAAGTTCACGTATGAACCTCAGCTTCAGAAATTAATCTTCGCTCAGTATATTCCAGATACCTATCAGCGATGAAACTGTTTGTAGGACGTTCAGAGCTGCCTGCTACAAAGAGCGAACTCCACGAATAAAGCTAATTGTAAGGGGAAACAAATAGAAAGAAGCGTTGTTCAAAAACGTTCGTACATATATCATGGTATAAAGTTCAGTCGGAAGAAACTTTTAGTAACGAACGAAATTTAACATATTTGAAACTTTTTAAGACAACAAATTTTGCCAAAAATCCGAAATGCTAAAGAAAAAGACAATATGTTCGTGAGCAAACGCTAGATTACCGATAAAGCTATTAAAAAAAAAAGTACCGTAAAAAGGTCTCTTTGGACATGCTTTATCGTACAAAGTCCTATTCCACATTCATGGTGAGCATTGTAACTGCCGATGAGACATGACTTTATGAGTTTGTCATGCAAAGAAGTCAACAATCATCGGAATGAGGGGGAAAAAACGAGCCGAAATCAAAAAAACAAAAAAAAAAAACACGCCAAAGCCGATCGAAAATCAAGGTGTAGCTGATTGTTTTTCCCGACATTCGTGGTTTGGCCCATCATGAACTTGTTCCGGAGGGTCAGACTGTCAATAAGGAGTTCTATTTGAAGGTATTGAGGGGTTTGCGTGAAAACATGCGTCGAAAACGGTCGGAAATGTAGAATAATAATTCATGAATTGTGTACGATGATAATGCACCATCGCATTGAGCCACGATTGCGACCGAATTTAAAGCCAAAAATGCATTGAATACCATTGAACCACCACCGTATTCACCAGAATTGGTTCGTGTGATTTTTCTTGTTTCCCGAACTGAAATTGTCTCTCCGTGGAACTCATTTTCAGTGTATCGAAGAGATAAAACAAAATTTGCTGAAGGAGCTGAAGGCCATCCCAAAATCGTTGGCTGAAGTATATTACATCTGGTGGGATTTACTTTGAAGGCGACAAAATAAACATTGATGAATAATTAAATATTTTTACCGATATTAATTTAAAGTAAAATTAGTTTTAGTTTATACATGTATTTTTTTTTAATAACTTTTCTGATATAAATTCGCCGAATTTTTCCATTGAAGTGTTGCTTGCTGCAGCCATTTTTTTTTTGTTTTATTAATTTTCCGAATACTTTTGTGAGACCCTGTCTGTTTGCCACAGTGTGAAATAAAATTGAGCTCCTAAGTGAAAGCGCTATGACTGCGGTGCGAGATCGGAGCATTGCCGCGCCATTATGCGAAAATCTGTAAAGTGTGGTAGCACCCAGACCTAAACAATCATCTACAAGATTAGCAGTAAATCCGGGTGAAGTTCATCAAGCATATGCACAGCGGCTTCTTGTCATAAGCAGCACAAGTCCCAAGTTAACACTCTATTAATTATTTGAAATTTCAGTGCATGCTTTAAGTGTGCGTAGGTGTCAGATAATTTTCTTCAGAACTTAACCCAATATCAATATCGTAAAATTAGTTGGAATGACATTAACAGTATTTATGTATTTATTAAATGAACATATGTATGTACATATATAGGAGAATAATATATGTATAATATTTAAACATTCATTTATAATTTTTTTCTTGTTTATATGAATTTGGTTTACTGGTACATGCTTTCAAATTAGTTCACACATGTTTAATTTGACAAATGAGCAGCTTCTTGGCGAGAAAGAAGCTTATGCACAATTTCAGTTCGATATCTGAAAAACTAAGGGACAAGTTTGCGTTTATATAGACAGACGGACATGGCAAAATCGACTTAATTCATCATCTTGATAATTTGATAATTTATGTCCACATTTTATAGGATTCTCTGATGTTTCGTTCTAAGTGTTGAAAATCTCGTTGCAAGCTCAATGGAATATAACCTATTAAGAGTATAAAAATTATATCTGAGGGCAACAAGAAAGTTAACTGCTGAATTGCTTGCAGTTTTTTGGACAAATTTTTAAAGCAGTAAAAGCCTTTTCTATTTCAATGCAATTTGATTATACTTACAGTTCACAGTCTGACACATAGATGGCTTTACCAAAATTAAGTCGATATGACTTTTAGTTAGCCTTAATCTTCAAAAGGCGTTCATATAAATGTGACTGCTATCGCATCATTAGTTTTTGAATCATATCATTTTGAGTAAAGTAACTTTTATTATTGTGAAAAAATGGATAAATAAGACTTGATATAATAATGTTTTTTGAGAGGAAAAATATAGTTGAAGTAAACGCTTGGCTTGATAACGCATTTGTGGACACTGCTTGTCCACCAAGATCAGGATGCCTACTAGTTGATGATTCGGAGCTATGTTTTGCGATGTCCAAGCGTAATAAACAGATTCTTTGCATCGATATGTCACAGTGGATAAAATTTAGCTCCATCATTTCACTCCGAGGTACAACCCATAGTCATCCGAGTGGACTGCAGTTGTAGAACCCACGCCAAGGAGAGAAAAAACACATCAGTCGGCTGGCAAAGTTATGGCGTCTGCATTTTGGGATCGCGTTTGGAATAATTTTTTTTGTGTACCTTGAAAAAGTAAGAACCATCGATAGCGACAATTACATAAAGTCCGTGAATTGGGCTTCGAATTGGCGTTTTCACTATATTCTGCAGATCTGACCCCCAGCGACTATTTGCAGTTGTCAGGTCCCAAATGAATGCTCGCTGGAAAGAAATTTTCAGTGAACGAAGAGGTGATCGCCTAAACTGAAGCATATTTTCAAGCAAAGAACAAATCGTACTACAAGTATGTTATCGAAAAGTTGGAGTGCCGCTGTAATCATTTTACCACCCTTGAAGGAAACCATGTTAAATAAAGAAAAGAAATTTGCTAAAAAAAACTGTGTTTTACTAAGGTAGGCCGGGAACATTTCAATTGATCTGTTACAATAGCATATTGCATTTAGGAAAGTTCGTCTATTCGATTCACAACTCTCCATATCTCCATATTGCATTTAGGAAAGTTCGTCTATTCGATTCACAACTCTCCAAAGTATGCTGAATTATGACAAACACTACTAATATTGAAAAGATTTCTTATCAATTCTGAAGAAAAAGTCACCGCACTCAAAAAATATATTTTCCTGTTGAAATTAATAAATCACCACAGAAAATCTCAAACTGTATGCTGTACTTCATTAAAGTTGATTATCATTGGATATGAATTTGCTCTTTTAATCAAATATTGCAGTGTGACTGCTTTTGAGTTTTTGTGGCATAGCAAATAATTTAACCGAAAAATTAAGCCTTTCACCACACAAGCTTTAATAATTCAAGACACAGGTAAAGCTGTTATACATGTGTATGTATGTGGCATTGCTTTACGCCAAAATACCGTTACATACAGTGCCACAGCCTCAATTTCATTCGCATTATTACCGGCGACCTAACAACCACCATTATCCTACCCCTGTATTAACCAATGCATATATGCCTGTATATGTGTGTATATGTATATGTGTGTTAGAACTACCACAGATTGCTCAGCCTGGCGTTATTTTACGACACACATTAGTCTAACTAGCGTAATTTATGAGCTGCGTAGAGTAGACGGCCAAAATGTGGTAGGAAAGCGGTGTAACCGGCAGGTAAGAACTTGTATCCTGAATGAGCCACTATGCATGTATATGCATGAATGTATGTATGTTCTTAATGTGTGACTGTGCAATATTAACGGCAAATGGTAAGGCGACCGGTAGTTAGTCGAAAAACGTCTTTTCCTTGCGGCCAAAAGACACTTTCCGGTGTAGGAGCGGCGACAGCGTTGTGTACACCTGAGCTGCAACAAATACACATAAACACATATATGCGTGCGATTGTGTGTGTTTATGCGCTTGTAGTCGTTTAGTGTTCCAGCTCGTTTCCTTTACCACTTTAACGTCGACACTCCGCAACCTCAAATGGTCCAAAATGGCGGCAAGGCGGTGTTGCGTAAATCGGTGTTGAGGGGGTGGAAGGGTGGGGGCCTACCTGGCATCAGTTGTGAATTGTTTTTCCGGCTTAAATGTGAGAAATGTTTGCCATTTCCACCTGGTGGCCATGCGTTTCCCGACGACTGCGTTCTTACTATGTGTTAGTATATATGTGTGTGTGTGTGCGTTGCATCTGTCTCCTCATACCCACGCCAATAGATGGCGCGCTTTACGGAAGAAACATTCCTAAAATATATCTGGCAACCTGCTCCAAACAATCGTTTTCAACCCACTGTAATACCACCTGTTTTCATTTAATTTCGCCCTCACATTGACAACAACCAAAAATGCAACAACAAATGCGTAATTACGAACTCCAGTACAGGTGCAGGTGTGTTATCGATATGCCGTTGCAATGTGGTGTCGGGTTCATCCACGCTATTAGCCCAAATGACGCCTTTCTCTCCTTTCTTTCCTCTCTTTTTCGAAATGTTTTCAAAACTATTGTACTTTTGCTTATTTTCACTACTCTATTTATTTATTAACTCTGTTTGTGTTTTGCAGACAAACGCAAAAACTTTGCAGACGTTCAATTGTTTGGTGCGTTTCAAGGTGTGGTGCGTGTGTTGGCGAAAGTGTTCGCGAAGAAAAGGTGTAAATTAGAGAACATTTGCTTTTACTTTTTACGCAGATAATTGCCAAGATCTGCTGTGGGGAGTTTTATTGCAAATTAAAAACCGTTTCCTGTGGTTGTGGAAGATGCTAGTTAGGAAACTTTAATATCTTAGTTGTAAATATGCTGTAACTGTACTTGGTGTTCTGCTCCTTCTCGTTCATTGCTTTCTAAACTTCCAAGTTCATTAAAGCATCTCATTCGACTTTTTTTTTATCGAAAGTTGGCACCAAATGGAAATATCTAGCAGCCAAACCTATCTTTTTTTCTTCCTACCAACCGGTACTAATCCTTTCAGAACTGAGAGATCAAAATAAATACGGAAAAACCCAGGAACCGTCACTTCACTAGTCTAGTATTAGGTGATGATATCGCTTTTGCACCACAAGTCCTGCAGCCTTACACCTTATAATGTGGTTAGATTATTATTAAGGAACCACCAGAAATTAGGTTCTTTGCCAGCTCCAACCAACCTAAAAGGCATTCGCTGTTAAGGTTCGCTCTCGGCAGGTCTGGTTTGCTCTGAAAGTATTTTTGTAATTCATGCAATTGATTATTCTTCTAAAAACTTATATTTTCATGCCGGAAAATGTGGTTTACAGATCGAGAAGACTGCAAAAAATGCCTAGAGCAAGGCATCAGCAAAACAATGCAGCATCTCTTGTGCACTTGTCCCGCATTGGCAATACTAGCTGTAAGCATCTAAGGTCCCCACGATATGATACATGGGAAGGGATATCGATCCTAATGGATAACTACTCCTCATGGACCCAATAACTGAACTGGTATCGCAAAAGACCAAAACTCGTCTATGCGTAGCTTATTGGCCAACCAGATTAACCTAACCTAACCTATATTTTCAAAGCACAGTTAAATTTTGTAGCACCTCTTTTACCATATAACATAAGAGTTCAAATTTTGTTATTGCGGTTTCAGTAAGAAATTATATGCTTAATAATATTAAGTTTTATTATTACAGAAATTGGAACCGTATGTTAGTTGAATATTCTCTTCCAAACGTCAATTGACTCGAGCTTATATACGTAGAGGACGTTGACTTCACATAACTCCACAAAACAGAGGATTACGACGGAGGACTATGCGCTCACCAGGCATTCCCGTCAATCAATTTATTGTTTTTTGGCTGTGTGGCTTGTAGCGCCATCTTTTAGGAACCACAGGGCGTCCACATCAACGTCCACCAATTCAGGTACAAAAATGGTATTAATTACCGGCTTCATTTTTAAAGAACTATAGACCAATGATTCCCTCTGTCCATGCAGCACACCAAAGATTGCCCTTTTAAGGATGATTCTTCCTCATTTGTGTCTTCTTCGATACTTTGTTTCACAGGGGGGTTTAGTACTTTAGGGTGGACGACTTTTTTCAAAACACTCATTTATCTTTTTCAAAAATATGCGTTCTTATGAAAAAGCAAAAAAATTCGGTACTCTGAACCTAGAGGAAGATATACTTCGATTCTACCCATTATTGGTACACAAGGAGCCTTTCAAAGTAAACAGGACTTAACAAACGAACAGAACGAATGGTTTTTTCGGCAAAATCAACTTATTTTATTCAAAATAGTCTCCTTCTGCTTCAATAAAGCTTTTTGCACGATCCAACAGCATGTCGAACGAGTGTTTTAGCTCATTGGCCGGTATGCCCGCCAGTATGCCGGAGCAAGCCTTTCGAATGCCCGCTACGTCTGCATAACCCTTTCCTTTCAAGGGTAAATGCATTTTTCCGAAAAGGAAGAAGTCGCACGGTGCCATATCAGGTGAATCGTATTTGGTTAAAATGTGATTTTTGGTCAAATGATCGGTCAAAAGCGTCGAATCGAAGGTTGGATTCTGAGTAACTTTTGGCCGTCAGTCAATTTGTGCGGGACAAACCATGCACACACCTTTTGTAAGGCCAAATGTTCGGTCAAATTGCAATAAATCGATTCACGCACAGTTTCGATGGAATTTCCGGTGATCATGGATTATGATTGACCCACATGTTGATCGTTATTTAAGTCCTCACGACCTTTTTGGAAACCTTAGAACCACTCGTGCACTCTGCTATGGGATAGGCAATCATCGCAATAAACTTGTTTCATCAATTGAAACGTTTGGTTAAAGTTTTACCAATTTTGAAACAAAATTAAATCTTGGCTGTTTGTTCGAAGCTCATTTTCGCACCAATAACACAAACATACTGACACTTAAAACGCAATAACCTTACTTCCAATCTATGAAATGTCATGAATGTCTCACTTGACAATCGATAAAGACAGCAGCTTCTAACACACTAGTCGACATATAGATGGCGCCAGCAGTGAGCGCTAGATTCAAAAAGTAATGTTTATTTTGGAAAGCACCTTGTATGGCATGCCAAAGCACTTGATGATTTACGAGAGTCTTCTTCTTGTTCATATTTAGAAGTTGCTTGCAATAGAAATTATCCGCGTTCTTACCTCGTCAAGTGCAATCTTTGGTGTCTTCTGTCACCACAATCATCCATATTACCTGTCCTAGGTGAACTAACATATGCAACATTGTGTGAGAGTATAAAACCAATTTCCAAAAAGTTTAGATTATGTACTGACCGGCTTTTCACTTCGAAACCTAATACAGTATTATAGTTTAATTGCTATTGCCTCATACCATATATTAATACTACATATACTATATACATACATATGTATATGCTACATAAAATTTTTACTTCATTATAAATCTCTTTTGACGTATGTACGTACGAGTATATACGCTACGAATTCAACATTTAAGCTATAAATATTAATTTAACACTGTCAAAGTCTAGTCGCTCGTCACAAATTGATAGCATGTCAACACTGGCGCGTCCCTGTTTCATCAAAGTATGGTCTTAACCGCCTTTGAACACTGCAAGTTACAGCAAAACCAAGCCGAATAACACAATAAGGTTCAATATCAATTATTATGTTAATAATAGTGTGCCGAGCAATGCCGAGCAGTGGCAACTGGGACAACAGGACTACACTAATTTAGAAACAAACAGAGCAACCAACCAACAAAGGCAACATTTTATCGAAAATGCTATAAAGGACTCAAAGACTCGTAAGCCTGCAATTTTCCGCTGTAAAACATAAATAGCAAACCTGTCATTTTAGCCAAGTACATACAAAGTTGCAAGCGGGACGCCTTCATCTGCCACACCAATAAAGTTGATTTAAGAAAAAAAGTAAATAAAATCGCAGACGGCGGCAAACACCGGCATTTAAATGCGCACCAACACACATACTGAACACGGCACATACACACACACATAGAAATGGGCTATAACAGAAATATTCGTAGTCGTGGCTTAACGGTAATAGCGGGTTGCTGCTTGTAAGTATTACTTCCCGGCTGCGCATCGGCGTCGTCGTCTCGATTGCCTTGGGCCCGTAAATGCGATTAACTGCATGCGATTTCCATGTTGCACCCCCCACCTTCCCGGTGTTGTTCTTGTATCCAACGTTGTTGCTTTGTGGCTGAAGCTGTCGATGTTGAAATTTGTGCGCACACCATTATTTATTTTAATATGTTACTAATGTCGAACACCCCAACCAATATTTCGAAGCACCAATGCCTTAGTTGCCAACGTGGCGAACCGGCAAGCGCCAGCAATCAGACCGCAAAAAGCAGGCAGCACAAGAAACTTGCCGCATGTAGTGTTTAAAATGTGTGTGTGTGTGTATGTATATACATGTATACATAGCACTATACAAACTTATAACATATTAAACTGTTAGTCTTGTTGATTTTGTGCTTAGTTTCGTTGGGTGTTGAAGCTCATGGAAGAAGTTGCTGACTTATGCTAACTCTGGTTCTATTCGGGAAAATCAAGCGGAATGAGTTTAATTAAGATTTCATATGATTGATAATTATGTTTTTCAATTCATATTGAGGTTTTAATATTGAAGGTTACAAAAAATTTGCAACCGAAATGTTTGAAGTATTCTAGTACCAAGTTCATGATACGTTTCTCTATGAGAAAGCTATTTAGACAGGACTTTAAACAAAACTGTAAAACAAAAACCAGATCAAATGGTTTTTTCAGCAAAATCAATTTATTTTAATCAAAATAGTCTCGTTCTGCTTCTATACAGCTTTTTGCACGAACGAGTGTTTTAGCTCCTTGGCCGGTATGCCCGCCAGTATGCCGGTGCAAGCCTTTCGAATGACCTCTACGTCTGCATAACGCTTTCCTTTCATGGGCAAATGCACTTTTTCGAAAAGGAAGAAGTCGCACGGTGCCATATCAGGTGAAAATGTGGTTGGATTCTGAGCGATTTTGTGCGTCCGCCTATTTGTGCGGAACAAACCGGGCATACACTTTTCGAAAGCTCAAATGTTCGGTCAAAATGCGAGAAATAGATATTTTGGGGATGTTCAATTCCATTTCCATTCCATTCCATTTGACATACATACTGACACTTAAAACGCAATAACTTCATTTTCAATCAATGAAATGTCATGAAATTCTCTCTGGACAATAGGAATAATAATAAACAAATAAAGATAACAGATTTGGAATGCACCTTGTATTATTAAATTTAAATTTATAGAAAAGGGCTGCTCGAGGTATGTGGAAGAGTTTAATTGGGTATATTAATGTCATCGACTTTGTGACTCGGAACCACCCTATACTGATTATAACATTCTCTCTGAAGTTTACAAAGCTATCTTATAAACTAACCCATATGCTAGGTATAAAGTTATAGGCCGATTTCGATGAAATACCTTGAGACCTAACTAATATTTGATATTAGTACTGCAAAGGGAAAAAAATCTGACGGACTTTCAAGAGTTGTTAAATGGGAAGTTATAGTAAAAAGTGAGCGGAGCGACTACCATTCTCTAATTTTCGGTTTTTGTACTTTTAGTAGTTTTCAACATAACCTTTTAAGGAGAGAGTGAACTCGGTAACCATCCGATTAAACTCAATTTCACAGAGTATGAAAAGATCATTTTTAGCTTTTTCGGATAAGAAGATATATTCATTAAACCATTTAAGGGACCCGGCCACGCCCACATTTTTTAATTCACAGTAGTCCCACACTACTTCCATCCTTTGTAGCAAATTATAAAGGATTTTTTCAAAACGACGCTACAAAAGTAGATCGAGAGGGACAGCAAACGATGCCATATTTTTCCCACTCATTTGACATTTCTTTTCAGTAAGACTTACCGTACGATCCAACAACTAGTCGGAATTTTTAAAATTTACAACCGAAATTCGGAGTAAGTGGCCTCAACTTTAAGGGCACTGCGTCCAATTTATGGTCGACATAATCGTCCTGTCGAATCAACAATTGAGCGTCTAGTGGAAAAATTTTAATCCAATGACACAGTACAAAATGTTTTCGTGCCAGTGAGAAAAAAATTGTCCGTAGTGTTAAGAATATTTCTGCCACTAGCGCATCAATTGAGGATGACCCAAATCAGGATCACACACGTCGTTCTCAAGCGCTGGGCATCTCTGTGACATTGCAGTGGCAAATTTTGCAGAAAGATTATGGCCTACATTCTTACAAGATCAAATTGACGCAATAACCGAAGCTGTTTGACAACTAGAAGCGTCGTATGTTCATGAATTGGGTTGAGCAACAACTAGAAAATTATCCGGACTTTCATCGAGAAGTCATCTTCTGCGCCACAAGCCACACAGCGAATGTCATAATCGATATATTGAAAACCAAGTTAGGTGAACGTGTTTTCTCACGAAATGGCCCAGTCTATTGACCTGTGATACTCCTAGATATCTAAGACGAGTTCTAGGTAAAGAAGCATCGGAGGTGGTCCAACGTCTCGTTCAAGCCCTTTTTCCTGCATTTTCTAAATGTATAGTCGTTACTCATGCGCTGCCAGCTCGTCCGTAATACCGGGAAGTTGTGAACTGCCATTAGGCGAATACATCTTTCCGGGACCATGTGATTTAAAAGTTTTGTTTGTGGCTGTTAAACATAATCTTGGGGACTTACTAGGTTTATTGTTAGCGACTCAAGTATTTTCTTTACCTGTTCGATAAACAGATGAATGACACTTTAGCAATATCATCAGCTTTCCGATTCCCAGGTCATAAGAAAATACTAAAGTTAGAATTCAAACGTCAAATTTCCAAAACGCCAAGAACATGCGCTCACACCAAGTACCAACTGAAATACTGTAGTAGCAAGGGTATAAATTGAAAATTGGCGCGATTGCTATGACACTTCTAATTAGCGAAGAATCACAAATACACACACACATGCAATACACCTAATTTTAGGCACACTCTTAAGTGCACACGCTTGTGTGTATGTGGGTGCGTTGGCAGGCATTAATAAGCCAACTAGTTGCAGTAGTGCACTTGTCAGTTGTAATTAAGTGGTTTTTTGGGGCAAGTGGTTGCAGAGAAGCACTAAAGAGGGTTAAATGGAAAAGTCATTGCGTCGTGTAGCGCTCCGGTGCAACAGTGACACGTGGCGCGGCGCATACACGTGTGTTGTGGCATGCTTAGTTACAGAAAATATAATTTTTGACATTTCCTTGTATTTGGAGTATGATTGCAAACAATATCATGAAATATCACAAATCGTTAAAGGCTGCATTGGCAATTACGTAATATATAGTATTATAAGATTTGATTAATGAAGCAGTTGCAACAACAGACCTGCAATTGCACACACACACACATAGTAAGTATGTGTGTAACTTTGTATTAACAAGCGTTGGATGGTTCAGTGGTTGTGATTGCAATGCATGTTGCACTGTTGCCAGCACTGCTCTACATAGTTAAAACGAATTGTAAGTGACAACATAATACTCTTGATTTATGCTAGTTTCCTGCATGCGAATTTCAATTCCAATTTCAATATTTTACCACAATAATATAACAGTGGTTTTGATTTAATTAGTAATGTTGAATAATGTCATATTTCTGCTTTAAATTAATTGGCAGCATTTCTTGGTGTACGAAACTGATATGAATCATTATTGCTAAGTAATTATTAGTTGCCGTAAGATCAATACAAAATCTATTGATTTATAATTTAATAAGTAACTTGGCTGTAAACGAACACTTCGGCTTGTTTTAAATTTATTTCAAGTATTTGAAATATACACCTCAAATATATGATAACAAGGTAATTATAATAAACAGTCTTCTTATACATAAATTATTAGGTTTTTGACAGCTAAACCAAAAATTTAAAAATTGCTGACAGGAATGCAGTTATTGATGTTTTGTCTGACAACAGAAAATTATGTTTTTTTAAGTTAATGAAATATTATTAAAACTGTTTTTAATAAAATGGTGGTAACTGAAATAATGTAAGTTAAAGGTGGCTGTAACCGTTGGATTTTTATATCAGACTTTTTATAATACTTCACCGATTTAAACAAAATGTTTGGTAAGTATTACCTGATTATACCCCGAAAAGGATATATTAAGTTTACCACGAAGTAACACCCAGAAGGAGATGCCGGAAGGATTACCTTGACGAACTGAATCGATTTAGCCATGTCCTTCTATCTATCTGTCTGTCTGTATATATAATATAAATTCAAAGTAGTCTCTCAGTGTTTGGCATATCGATCTGAAATGTCGCCGAGATCACGAGCTTCAATTTCAGGCATCAAATAATCGGTAATCATATCGCCATAACTGTCGCCACTGACGATTACGTTCGCACTGGCATCATTTTTAAAGAAATATGGACCGATGATTCCAGCGGCCCACAAACTACAACTGACTCTCTTCAGGTTGCTCTTCGCCCCAAATGCGGCATTTTTTCTTGTTTACACACCCATTGAGACAGAAGTGGGCCTCATCATTGAAAAAAACTTGACTCGAAAATGTCGAATCTTCTTGGAACTTTTCAAGAGCCCATAGAAAAAACGATATAGCTTGGGAAGTTGGAGTGGCTTCAGTTATTGCACAAGCTGTATTTTGTATACTTTCAAATTATGATTTTGACGTAAAATGCGCCAAATCGCTCCACAACTGAAATTTTTATATGCTAACATACAGAAAATGTAACAATTGGGCTCTCCAAACTGGCGATTTTTTAATATCGAAATTTCCGATATTTTTTAAACACACCTCTTATTTTTTGTTTTTTTGCTAAATAGTCTTAATTCGACTTGCATGTTGTTTCGACGGCACCAGAGAGAACTAGTAAAAAGCTCTTCAGATGTAGCAATACATAAAGTTACTGTCAGGATATTAAATAGGCACCTGTGGTTGATATTACAGTTTCCGAGCGGCCAGTGTTAAAGTTTTCTGGTTCTTCCATTATTTCCACTTCGAATTGTATTAAAACAAGAAAAAACGTTAACTTCGGTTGTACCGAAGCTAAATACCCTTCACAGGTGCATTTCTGTTAGTAACTATGTGTTCAGTTTGTATGGAAACTATATGCTATAGTTCACCGATCTCAACAATTTCTTCGGAGATTACATTTTTGCTTTAGAAAATAATATTTATCAAATTTCATGAATATACCTTGTCAAATGTGAAAGTTTTCCATACAAGCATTTGATTCCGGTTGTTCAGTTTGTATGGCAGCTATGAGTTACAGTGGTCCGATATCGGACGTTCCGACAAATGAGCAGCTTCTTGAAGAGAAAATGACGTTGGCAAAATTTCAAAATAATATCTTAAAAACTGAGGGACTAGTTCGTATATATACAGACAGACGGACAGACAGACAGACAGACATGGCTAAATCCACTCAGCTCGACACACTGTTCATTTAAATATATACTTTATAGGGTCTCCGACGATTCTTTTTGGGTGTTACAAACTTCGTGACAAACTTAATATACCCTGTTCAGGGCATAAAAAGTCAATTTATATCACTTTGAAACAGCCAATTCAAATAAAGAGTAAGTCTTAGCATAATGATTTAAAAATATTCTTGAACTATCACTGACTTCTACATACCACCATATGTAGAAGGGAGCTCCTTCTCTTAGCTACATAACATTTAGATTATGAGATGTCTTATTTAAATAATATAATATTATACTCTGAAGTATAGTGCTTTGGTATCAAAATCAGATAAAGTCCGTACCTACGTTCTTGTAGTCCATAAATATCTAAAACAAAGGATAATAGACCATTGGTTGATTAAGTGTCAAAATTTTCATATATAGAATAATAATTTCCATCCCTTTATCATCTTTGTATATATGAAGTATAGGTATATATTTTATAGTATTTTAATAACATTGAAGCAAAATTTCTTGAAAAAATTTGAAAATATAAAAACTTTTCTTATTAGTATTAAAAACGTTAAAAATTTCAGAAATTATCTGCTGATGAAGTCGAGTGTCTCAAAAGATTTGCACGAAACATATCCTTTACTTCAACCATGCAACTACTGCTTGAAAAAAAGTATTGTAGCACTTTTCTTTTGACTATTTCGAATTCTTTAAAAATAGTAGAAACTTGGGGATATGAATGTTTCCAGACAGAGACAAGTCTATAAAGGGAATCTCGAAAAGTTTAAGGTAATTCGCTCTCTTAAGATTACGTTAATGTCTTTTGATCGATTGTCGATTGTTTGCCGTGACAGCAAAATACCTCTAACTCCGAAAGTAATTTGAATTTTTGAACATCCGCTTGTATACTTATTCTTAAATAGTTAAACTTTCAAAATATGCGAAAAAGGATTGAATTTTTTTATTTTTCCACAACAATATCACCTGAAATATACAGACATGTTGCATGAAAGCTGAAAATTTGCTTTAAGAAATCTTCAAGTCAAGTTTCTCTGATATGCAGATTTACAAAAATCGTCAGCTTTTTCGCTTATTCAGCAAATTTAAAATCACGTTTAGTCAGAGTCATGGCGACAAGCCGAAGCTGTGTCAGCTCGAGGATAAAAAATAACATTTACAATTGTCAATATTGATTGTGCGTGTATGCGAGTGTGCACAGCTGGCTGCTGAAAGTTTAGAAAGTCTACGTATTTGTTGTTGTTTTTGTCACTCATATATCTTACGATATGCTGAACATCAAAGGTTAAGCAGAAATTTTCTCAACTAATTGAATGTAAATAAAAATTGCGAAAAGTGTAGGCGAGACAGCCAAGTGAAATGGCGAGGTGGCGGAAAAGCAATGACAAGCAGATAAATGTGAAAGCGTGAAAATATGCGAAATGCGCTAGACCGGCTAAGCCAAATCTCTGTCGCATATACACAAGCATATGTCTGACAGTGTGTGAGTTTGCATGTTTATTATAAGCAAAAATGCGCCGTTTTATATATTTGCTCAACAGCAAAGCTAACAAACAACAACAACAACAACAAACAGCAAGAGAGCTTAGCAGTGGAAATAAGAAAAGCTTATAAGCATATGGCAACCCACCGAGCCGAGCGAAATAAACAAATTTCGAAATGTAAATTCTCATTGACGTTTGTGTTGGCGTTGGCGTTCTGGCATCATGATTTCATTTCCGTTTCTGCAACATATGCGCAAAAACCAAAAAAAAAAAAAATACCAACATCAGGCGCTGATTACAACAGCAGCGTTTTAACTCAAATAAATCCATGCAAATAAGTTCAAAAGTAAAATCGCAAGTCAACCTTCAATTTTTTATACCAACAAAGCTTCCGACTGCTGAAGTCTCCGTCTTCGCCTCCGCTCTTTACGCTTTTCTTTGCTAATCATCGCGCCGATCTTGATGGCGAGTGGGATATTGTAGGGATAATGAATTTACAATTATTGCTGAAATCACACAGCATTTGTTGTTGAAAAATAAAATAAATTATATATTTCATTCTGCCTTAGCCGCTTTAATGGGCGTAGGCAAAGCGATTTATTGCAAGATTGTACGCTTGATTGGCGATACATACTTACGAGTATATATCTATTGATTGGGGCTTAAAAATTTGCAATTTTCTGTGTCTCCCACGAGGGTAGCAGCAATAAAGCAGAATAAATATACCAGAAATGTAACGTTTTTACTGTTTTCTTATTTGATTTGTTCACAAAATTTTATTACTTTCTCTCTCTCTACGCTCTCTACGCACTGTCATATGAAATGATAAGGCCTTAAGAGCCGTCTTTGATACCCTATTTCTATGCCCACTCTATATTTGAGCACCAGCTTAGACACTAGTGTGAAAGTACGGACAATCTATATAAGTGAAACCGTTCAGTAGAGCGCATGTAGATGCACCTGAAATTTCTCTAAGTTATACGGATATTTCTAACGAATCGAACACACAGCTGGTATAAAACACTTTGGTATAATCTAATAGAAAGATTGTAGCAAATAGTTATTGCTGAATGAGTCAATCAACCTCAATTGGCGTTGTGCTCATTCTGTTTTTGGAAGATGTTGCGGAAGAATAATGATTTGCATGTTAACAGAACTCAACTCATGCAGGAATTGAGGCCGAACGATCTAGCAAGTGTCTGTTTATTTTTCTTTATTTACGTAGGGTCAGGTTAGGTTAGGTAAGATGGCTGATCAAAGATCCCACGTAGACTAACAATTAGTCCTTTGTGATGCCATTGAAAAGGAACTCCCGTGTTCGAACTTACAGATTGGCGAAGCGCTTTCTAGCCAATACATAGTTACACAGACGCTTAACCTCAACACCCGTCAGTTCGGTGGCGGTGTCCAAAGGTATGCGCCCCCAAGTGTCTGAGTCTTGACCTCCCAAAAGCGGGACAGTCAAGCAGGAAGTTCTGACTTGTTTCTACCGCATCTTCTTCCAAACAGCTTCTGCAGTCGGCATCCGGAAAGATACCCATTCTTACCGCATGTAAGCCAATAGGACAGTGGCCCGTTAAGAGACCCACTTACAGTGAGAGGTTAGCCTTGTTGAGGGCTAAAAGATCATTAGATCTCCTGCAGTCTATCCTGGGCCAGACGGCTTTCTTAACCGCACAAGTGCCGATGCTGGCCCAGAAACGACACCGCGTGGCCCAGCTGTCTAGTAGTAGACCACAAGGAGAAAAAGGAGCACCGACCCGTTCCCATTCTACCGATAATGATTCTAGGGTACCTTTCCTTGCTAGCTCATCAGCTTGGCAATTGCCTGCAATTCCGCCATGGCCCGGCACCCACACCAATCTAATCACAAAAGCTCTAGCTGCTAGAGATAGCGACGTGAGACATTCTTCGACCAACCCTGAACGCACTGTGAATGAGTTCAAGGCTAATATAGCCGCTCTACTATCTGAGTGGATAGTCACTTCTCTAAAGGTGGATGCACTCTGTAGCAGAAAATCAGCTGCAACCTTGATGGTTGCGACCTCAGCCTGGAAAACACTACAGTAGTCGTCAAGTCTGAAACAGGAGTCGATGGAGAGCTCCCGACAGTAGACTCCTCCACCAACCTTTCCCTCAAGCTTTGACCCATTTTTTAGTAGGGAAATTGACCCATATTTCTTCAGTATTTTGATTTGGGCGGCATACATTAAATTTATTAAAGGAAACTCTTGCACTCTTGATAAGCCCACGACGATTAACGCCTTGGAAAATAATATTTGTCGGGATATTGCTGACATCAGGTCCGAATTGCTGCAAAAAGTGAATGAAAATTGAGCCTATCGGCTGAAATTTATTTGAATCAACCGAAGTCACTAACCTTCTTCTTGAAAACGTCATCCTTATCATTCATATATATATATATTATATCAATCTCGATAAGTTTTTCAATATTCATTATATATAAATAGTACCGAGGACAAATATTGGCCCTCGAACTTTCCGATACCATTTTGTTGTAAAACTAGTCTTCGGCTTCAGTAATGCCTTAAATTAAGAAATGATAACACAGCATTTCTTCATTGGGACAAAATTTATTTCCAGCGTGGGTTCACTTACGAAACGGATACATTAGCCGAAGTCAGATCCAGAGAATAAGGTGCAGATGAAAAATAATCGAAGATCAGTCCATTTCAGTTTTCGTTTATTTGCGCTAGTTTGTGACATGAGGCAAAACTCAAGTTTTACTCGTCCAGTTTATTTTCTGATATCGACATAATTTTTATCTTCTTCTTCTTTATTATCGTAGACACCGCTTACGCGGTTATAGCCGAGTTTACAACAGCGCGCCAGTTACTCTTCTTTTTCGCTGTTTGGCGCAACCTGCAAATTCCAAGTGAAGCCAGGTCCGTCTCTACCTGATCATTCCAACGCAGTGGAGGTCTTCCTGTTCCTCAGTCTCCCCGGCTAGTACTGCCTTAAATACTTATAGAGCTGAAGCTGGTTTTCATACATTCGCACGACATGAACTAGCCAGCATAGCCGCCGTCTCTTAATTCACTGAACAGTGTCAATGTCATCGTATAACTCATACAGCTCATCGTTCCACCGACTGCGATATTCACCTTAGCCAATGCGCAAAAGACTATAAATCCTTGGCAGAACCTTTCTCTCGAAAACTCGTAACGCCAACTCATTAGATGTAGTCATCGTCCATTCCTCTGCACCATATAGCAGGACAGGGATGATGAGTGACATGTGGAGTTTAGTCTTTGTTCGTCGAGAGAAAACTTTACTTCTCAATTGCCTACCGAAGTAGCATCTGTTAGCGAGAGTTATTGCAGGTATGGGTATTGGGCCTGATTGTTGTCGGTGTTAATGCAGATTTCAAGATAGAAATTATCTACCACTTCGAAGTTTTACTAAGATATGTTGAACACATAGTATTGAACCAGGTAATATTATTATCGAAAAGAGTTGACGAACCTAAGAAAAATTTCACTTATTTTTTTTAAACTATTCCAAATTTTCCGTAAAAGGCTGGTCATAGGCATTCGAGTTCCCATTTGAGGTATCTGATTCAAGAAAATATATAATCCGACTTGGAAAATTTTTAGTCGAAAGTTAACACATATTGCGGATACTATTTTCAATATCTACATTGTTATTCGATCTATCAATATGTAGAAAAATAGTCTGGCTAATTTAGAATGGTGTCATAGAGAAAGAGGACGTGGTTGCAACCCAATTCCCGTGGTTTGATTTCATGTGATCCCCAACCGAATCCTCGTTTGACCTCTGGCGTGACAACCCTTAATCGTCAGCTTGATTTCTCTTGACCTTTCGTAACCCTTGCTTGACTTGCCTAACCTCCCATGATCCCTGCTTGAGCGCGCTTGACACCTAACTTGTGTTCCCTTGAATTTCTTAGAGGTTATGAAAGTTTTGAGCAAGCAAATACCTACCTTAGATGTATGTATATACCAGTACTTTTAATAAAATATTGCATTATTATATTTCCCTTTTAGATTTAATAATTGTACATTTCAGATTTAATAACTGTACATTTCACAACAAAAGGCTTACAATTTTAACGAGCTTTCTTTGAGTGGCAAGTTGTATAAATTGCTGCCTGCGGCCAGTAAATTATTTCTCGACGACTCTTATGAAACAAATCAAATTGAAACGTCTTACGAAGTGCACACACATACATTCATGCATCATGTTCGTTTCACTTTCGTTAAGAATAGAAAAGCAGCGCCGGGAAGAAGTGGCAGAACAACTGCTTGACGCCAGTGGAAGTGTTGTGCGCAAAGTTTAATGCTTAATTACAAGAAATAATACCGTTAATTTGCTACATTTCGAAATCGACACACAATCAACGCTAAAACGACAGCAACAGCAACAACAATAACAATAGAAGCAGCTGCAACAAAAGTAAAATGTTATAGCAAACAACGGTATTAAGAACAACAACAAAATTTTATTTGAAGTGTTGCTGTTAAGTGGATGCACAGAGAATGGGAGGGGGAATCTCTATGTGTATATGTATTAGTAGATATGTTTGTATGTCTTGTTGTAGTAGTTAGTTGTCTGCATTCCACTGCTTTGTTGGTAGTTGCTCTTCTTCTCATGTTGCTGCAGCAAATGTACTTGCCAACAGCGTGTGTGTGTTTGATGTTGAGTTGTTTGTCGACAACGTTGTCGGTTGGTCGGCGGTTATGGCGGCGCTGGCTGTGGCTGTGGCTGGAGGCACGCACAAAAGCACAGCATTAATTGCTGAAGAAAAAACGCCAGCGGCAACCTCACATCAGCTCGTCCTTTACCGCACAAACACATTTACAAACGTGCTACCACATACAAATACAAGCATACTTACACACATATTCTACCACACCAACATACATCCATTAACAATTTTAATGCTCTTCACTCGGCATTTCGTTGGTTGCTGCATATGTGTGTCTGTGTGTATGTGTGTGGTTGTGTAATTGATACTGAAATTTCTGTGGGAATTCGAATGGCGTTTGCGTGAATGTGCATGTGTGTGTGTGCTTTTCAGCTGATTTCGCCTACAATGCATATTATATTTATTGTTGCTGCTGTTAATTAAAGATTTTCCCAATGTAATGGCTTGCTCTCATTAGTTGACGCAGCAGTATTGATTGAATTGTTCTTGTTCTTGCCGTTATTAGTTGAGCGCTGTAAATTGTAATAGTAGTAGTTTTGCAACAAACGTAATAGTTTCCTTTTTATATTATTCGTTTTGTAACAATTTACATTAAAGTATATTGCTAAAGTAGTTTCGTGAACTTTGTAAATAATTAGTGGAACTAAAGATAACTAAAGTAACCTAGGATGGTGAGTTCTTAAGTATTATTCACGTAAATATATACATATGTACATATATATGTTGTAAAAGAAGAATAAATACCTAATACCTAAATACTCTCATTATTGAGACATTTTTATTTAAATATGACAATTGTAAATAAAACTCAAATATTTAATTCTTCGAAATATTAAAGTCCTCGAAACTTTCTTCATTAGCATGTTTTTGGATTGAAGAAGTGTACCATTCCGATGATTTTTGACTTGTGTGCATGTCAAACTCATAAACTCATGTCTGGCCACTCATGAATGTGTTATCGAAATTTGCACGATCAAGCATGTTCAATGAGTCTAATTTACGGTACTCTGTTAACAAAAAAAATTCAGCTTTATCGGGATAAGTCGAGCAAGAACGCGTTTCATACCCAAAATCTCCACCAAAATCTCTCTTGCCATCTCGTTTGTAATGTTTCCGGATGCGACCAAAATTATTATGCCGTTGATACTACATTTCTCGTAAGATGAGCTCATTTTGATTCCATACCTACTCATTACCTGAAATATCCATCCGCAGTTCAAGTAGATTTGTATATTTGCGCTAGGAAATTTGGTTGTTCTAACTTTAGTGGCTTATTAGAAGGCTGCCCCTTGCTACCGCGCTAAATAGGAGTTTTAAATTTTAATTTAGTACTTATGGAAGTTTATGAGTTTTTGGTCACTGTTAATTAACGCGTGTATCTAGTTTTATTACGATATCTCAATTTTTATCAAACAGGTTTACCCAGATTTTGCTTTAACAAGAAGTTGTGTTTTTCGGAGGCACCAGGCCTTTTTGGAGGGCCGGGAAGAGGTCGCTGATTAAAACCGGAAAAATGAACAAATCCAAAGGGAAAGCGAGCTCACTGTCTTTTTTGACATCAGAGGCATCATCCACCATGAATTTGTTCCTCCTGGACAAACCTTCAATGCAAAGTTCTACGTGGAAGTTCTCAAGAGACTCAAACGAAAGGTCAATCGGGTCCGATAAGGCATCGCAACCGGTTGGAAGTTGCACCACGACAACGCCCCGGCTCACACCGCCTTTCTTGTGAACACCTACCTAACCAATGCTTCCGTAGCCGCCCTACAGCCCAGATGTGGCCCGGACTTTTTTGGTTCCTTGCCTGAAAAAGCCAATGGAAAGTTGCATTTTGAGAGGACAGAGGGGATCCAAACAGCATGCACCTCGGTTTTCAAGGTTATTCTGGAGAATATTTTCCTTTTTTTTTTAAAGAAGTTGAAAAAATGTTTTTGTACCACAAATTAGGTAAGAACATCTAGTTGCTCTCATATAACCAAACATTGGATGTTTCAAGAGCATACCATTCAAGAAAAAAATAGTTATATGAAAAGTCGGTGTCATTAATTTTAGGAAAATCCTCCAAATTTTGTGGTCCAATCACCACACTCCAAAATTATGATCGTAATGTGATAATGGGAATACATAGCAGTATCAGAACAATGAAATTCGAACAACTACAAATATTACTATATTTTGGAACTGAAAATATTTTTGGGTTTGCGCAGATTGCTAAATTAAGGCAAAGTACTTGTAAAACTGATTAATTATACAGTAAAGTTTTTTCATATTCCTCACTACGAGCTCAGCATTTCTTATTTTTCTACTTTGAAAATGCCTAAGAGATTCGTTTCTGATTATGTGTATTTAAAGTCTTGTAGTCTTCAATCAGATCCACTTTTAAGCTTTCTGACCACTGCAGCGTCTTCCACGCGAAGATGGCTGCCATAGAGTTGGCAGTATATCTACTGTTCGGGAGCCTCATTCAGAGTGAACTACCTTGATATCTGTGCGCTGAATACTAGTAAAAGGATATCTATACGTTATTAAATTGGTTTGGGTGCATGACCACAGCGGTACTGCTGGAAACTACATGGCTGATGAACGTGCTAGGACAGTTACCTAAGTCTCAATAACTGTGGAACGGTAACAACCAGTGGCATGATTGGAGTCTTATAGTTCACTACTGGACTGTTGTGCCTCAGACCAGCTCAGCAAGCGTTGATCAACTACCAGTAGCTGTACAGTCGCAAGATCCTTCTGGCACAGTGTAAATCGTAAGAGCTCTAAGTAACTCTTCGTTTTCAGTAAGAGCCATCTTTGAATTTTTGTAGGATTTCTAACTGGACACTAAACCATCGGGATTTCTGTGGTAAGACTGAACAACTACGTCAGATGTATGGACAAAAATAAAATAAAATCATCTCAACACTCGAATGCCATATCAAGGAAAAAACCCCACGGATCTCATACTCTTAGGTTCAGGGCGTTTTTACTGAAAATTGATTACTACTGCTTACTTATACTTAATAATTATTATTATTTATTTACTGCAGTTTTTCGTCTGTTTTTACAAAGAACTGTACATAAAAGCCTAAGTGTAATTCATCGCTGAGGTTTCAGCCAGCTAACCTAATCTAGTACATATAACAAATCGAAAGGTACCTGGTCAGTAATGAAGTTGTTAAGCGAATATGAATACAAAGCTATAAATGTTTTCTTCAACGATCGTTGTGTATACTGTGGAGGTATCGTGCAGTCCTCTTTTATATTTTTCTGATTATACATTACTTTCTTCGAACTTAAGGAAGAGCTATACTAACCCAGTTTGTCTCTCAAAATCAGTTACAATTTCGGTTGAATTTCTAAAGAACTAAGCATTGAATGTCCAATTTATGTTATTTAAGATACAAATGGATACATGGAAAATTCATCATATTTGACAATACTATAGACTTCTATAATATTTACTTTTAAGTTGGGAAATCAGCCAAAATCTGATCTGAATTGGTTTACATTGCCAAGAACCTTACAAATTATTCATAAGATAAAAATATCGAAAAGTATTTTTTTAGAATTGTAATTGTTTTTAACCAACGTTACCTCATAAACCTTGTTAATTTTGAGCTTGGCGCTGAAAAGTAGGCAATAGTCTTTTTGAGCATATGGAGGTAGTTGTTTTTAGCGCTAGCTGAGTACCGCTGAAACTTACCATGCCTACTTTGAAAAAAGTCTTCGTAAAAATCTAACCTGCATATTGTTGCTGTAAATATTTTTAAATAAAAACTAAATATATTTTTTAAGAATCTTATCACATTTATTTACTTTCATTTTAATTACAAGATTTTTATTTTATTTAATTTCATATAATTGTAATTTTCACTTAGACTTATTTATCAACTTATATTATAACGTTATAGTATTTAGCATTAATTTTAAATACATATTTAGCATTATATGTTTAAGTTTCCTTATTACTAAATGCCAAATGATGAGTTTACCTGTAAATGTGTGTGTGTGTGATTAGTTTTAACTTCAACTACAGACATTTGTTGTTAATTTTTAAATTTTAGTTATTTTTTTTATTTTCTTTTTATATTTTTTGTGAGCCTTGCCTTTTTGCTGTTGTATACACTTGCTGAATCACATGTCACGCTAATGCCATTTTTTGCTCATTATATAATATTAAATGGTGTGTTTTGCGTTTTGTTTTATGTGGAAATGAAAGCTATATAAAAATGTAGAGATCGAACAAAATATTTTTCAATTTACATACATTTGTTAATAACAAATGTGTCTTCAACATAATTTCTAGTTTTTTCAAATATTTTGTAATATTTTTTTTTTTTTTAATTTTAACTCTTATCCTTCCACATTTCGTTAATCCATTATCTAATCATTATCTGCATCATCATGTGATTGTCATACAAAACATTTCACATAATTTTAATATAATACAAATATATTTTTTTAGAGAACAATTTGTAGCAATTTTACCTAAAACTAGCGCTTTATTAGTTTTCAAACTACATATTTTTCACTATTAATTATTTAGATATTTTTTTTGTGACTACATACACACAGAACTACTTTTGTTTTATTTTTTATTATTTTTATTTTTTATCTTATAATAAATCGCAGACATTTTAACAAACACTCTCATTCTTTAATATTAATTATATTATTTAATAGGCAATTGATAATTATTTATATTTATTTAAATTATTTTTATAGCTAGTCTTATTGGACAGTTGAAGAAAACATTTACAGTTGGAAATATTCAAGTTAAAGCGTTGAGAGGAAGGAATTTACTTTTTTATATTTTGTTATGGTGTTGACTTATTTTTTATTCTAAATTTAATTAAAAATTATAAATTATATTCTTAATTAGGTGCGAAGAAAAAGTGGATTAAAAAATGAGGACGGCACCGCGACTCAACTTCTATTGTGCCCTCAGAAATAGTGAAGGGTTCTAGAAATTTTTTGACCAGTTTGTGAAGTCTTAGTAAAATTGAATTTTTTATGAAATTTCTGATATTTTGCAGGAGCAGCTTTTGGGTAGTCAAGGAGGTACTCTTGTCTAGAAATAGGAAAAAGTCATTTTTTCCCCAATTAAATATCAATTTTTATAATTTTTTTATTTTTTTTTTTGCTGTTTTTTCCAATATTAATAAATAACTAATAAAAACTCGTAGTAAAAATATTAATGTCTGTCTTTTACAACATGCCAACACTGTTAAAAATTTTATGACGTCATTTTAGCAGTAATTTTCGAGAGAATGGAAAAATATTGTGAAGCAGCTTTTCAGAGACAGCAACAGATTATCCGAGATTTCAACTTTCGAGAAGAAGTTTATGTAGTGATGTGAATTTTGAGATATTTTTGAATACTCTGAAGAAATAGTGAAAGTTGAAAAACTTCTTTTTTTCCACCCAAAAAGCAAAACAAAACTCCAATATTTAAAGTAATGCTGTAGAATTGACAGTAGATCTGAGTAGAAGGCATATTATGGAAAAGGTACACTATCGTCACCTGAAATGCAAAACAACGTATTATCATAAAAATAAATCGAAATTGAGTTTTTTATTCCCTACGATTCACTACATCATGTTACATATATGTAGCAAAAAAATTTCAGCTTCCGCTGTCAGATATAACCAATATATAACCATTTTATAACCAATATATAAGCATTTTATAACCAATATATAACCATTTTATAACCAATACATAAGTATTTTATAACCAATATATAACCATTTTATAACCAAAAAAAAATCAAATTTTGTTCAGTATGAGTTCTACTTATAGTTTTTCCTTCACCTGAAAACTTAGGAAAAATGATGTTACGTTATTTTGCATTTTAGGTGACGAAGTATAACTAAATGAAACATATTTATAATCTGATCACAAGAAGCTTAAATTCTGAGACTATTCTTAATAACACCATTTTAGCAATACTGCTGCTTGCAGTTAAATATTTATCATCAGCTTTCTGTAGACAGCAATTGACTGTGAAAAATGATCTTCTATTGTGCAGAAAATCATATAGAGACGTTAAAAAATGTAGAAAAAATTCAAATGCTCTGAAAAAAAAGTTAAAATTAAAGAAAAAAATTGCTGTTAAAAGCAGCCAATCTCTTACAAACCAAAAGTCGTATACTGAAAAAAAAAAAAATAATTTTTTTCATAGCAACACAAATTTTCATATGTAGTCACTAACTGTTTTTACAATAATATACTAATCCATTTTGTTTTTTTTTTTTTGCATTTACTACAGTTATTTGTAATTATTATGAAAAATTTCGCTTAAAATTGTATTTCAATACTCTACTCATAATATTATATATATTAAGTATGTATGTATATAACTATATATGTATATATTATCTCACTATTAGCAGGTAAAATTCACATTGATTTCTCATTGTTGTTCTTGTTGCTGTATTTGTAACTATAGTTATATTTAGATATATTATCCGATCAATATTATTGCTTTTCATGAACATTAGGAAAACAAAGCGCCATTATTAAGACTATATTACATATATTTGTATAAAAGTTTTGAGGCTTTCATGAAGAGTTACAATATGAGGCTGGGGAAATTAATAAAACAACAGAAAAATATAGACAAAAAAAATAAAAAATTTAAAAAATGTTTTTGAAAATTTAGTATTGAAAATTTTGCTGAAGATGTATTTAGAGTAAACTATGTAGTTATTAATTACAATAATAGCAATAAACCATGTATGTTTCAATGTGGCGTTTCAACTTTTGATGATATTTTGTTGGTTTTTTTGCCGATTTTTCTTTTGATTTGTGTTTCGTGATTCGACGTTTTCCAAACTTCACTGCTATTTCTACTGTGTACTTTCAACAACATAATTATTATAATGGCAGTTCATTAAAGTTTTTGGTCCAACAAGGCAGACGTCTGGTTTTGTAAAAAAAAAATACGAGACTAAGGTTAAATAAATTAATTTAAGTAAAGAAATTCAATGAAGCCCAAAAATTAATATTAAAGTCTATAAGAGATCAATCAGCCAAAGCTTTGGCTTTCAAGTATAATGGCTCGCTGTCATTTTAATATTCTACGATTCGATATGTGCTTAGCTTAAGCTTTGACTTAGCTTGCTGTAATTTTTACGTTTAGTTATAAATAAATACGTTTGATTGAAAATGTAAAAAAATGCTGTGAACACTTTATATTGCATTTATAACGGTGAATATGTGTTTGAAAAGTATTGTTTTTTTTTCACACACAAAAAATTTTAAATTTATAAATAAAAATATAATAAATATTATAAATTAATATATTTAATTAATTTCGTTATTAACTAACTTAGATACAAAAAATTTTAAAAGCTGTCATTTTTTAAATAAGAATCAAAGTAAATACAATAGTTAATTGTTATATTAAATTTAATTAAATAATTAATGAAAACTAAGTACTGAGTTAAAATTTATTTATTAGTATATTATATTTTAATTTATTATATAATATATAGTAAATAAAAATTTTCAGGCAGAAATTTAGTTAATTTAATACTTAATTTAAATTACATATTTTCAAATGAATTTTAAAAAATTTAACTATAACGGTTGATAAAGGGAATAATTTAGAAAAAAAACACTGATTAATTAAAAAAAAAATTAAGTTTCAAACTAGAAGTAATTAGTTAATTAAAAAAATACTTATTGCTTTAGAATTAAAATAAATTAAAATTTTCAAACACAAAATTATTTAACTACTTTTTTTACATTAAAATTAATTAATCTACATAAATAAAAATTAATAAATAAAAATTAAATATTTCCAAACACATTAAGAAATCATAATATTAACAATTAATTATAGCAATAATTTTTACGACAAATTTATTACTTAATTAAAAAAATTAATTATTAAATTAAAATTAATTGTTCTGTATATAATAAAAATTAAAAATATTCATTTTTGTATTAAAATTAATCATCATATTAAAATTATTAATTAATCACATAACGTAATTAAAAATGTTCATGGGTGTGAAGACGCTTAAATTATAGCAATTAACAATTGCAATGAGTTTTACGCCCAAATTTTTTTATAATTGTAAAAATATTTAATTATAATAAAAAAATAATTATAATTTTAAAATTAACTAAGTAAATTACAAAAAATTTAGGAAAAGTTAGTATACTAACTAAAACATTAATAAAGTAGTTTAAAAAAATTAAATATGGTATTAAAACTAATAATAGATATATAATTTGGAGTAAAAAATTTCATTTATTATAACAACTAACATAAACGCATAAATATGTTTAAAGCAATATACAATATAATTATGAATTAATTAAATTAATTAAAATAATTAAATTCTAAATTTAACTAATTAGTAAATTACATTAAGGTAAGTATTTAAAAAAGTAATAAATTAATTTAAAAAAAATGAAAAAGTAATTTTAATTTTAAAATTAAAAGATTTAATTAAGTAATTAATAACAGATAAAAAAGTGTTTACACAAAAATGTATTAATTAATTAAAAAAAAAACATTAAATTATTAATTAATGAAAAAAATTAGGCATTAATACATAATTTAAAATGTTCAAGCAAGTTTAAAAACAATTAATTAATCATTAAAAAATGATTTCAAATTTTCATGAAAATTGGAAAATGTTAATTATAACAATTAATTATTTGAATTCAATTAATTAATTAATTTTAATATTACATTTTTAATATTTTGATTTAAAGGTATAATTATGAAGAGATTTAAAAAATAAAAAAAATAATAATTAATATTCAAAAACGAAGAAAAAATTAAATTAATTAATAAATAAATGAATTCGCTCCTCAGCACTCACCTGTATGCTTCATAAAAGTCTCAACACTTTCAAGCGCGTTTGTTTTGCGTAAAATGCGTATAACACAAGCGAATATAAACAATGATTAAATATGCTACATTATTTATTTAATATTTTTAATACTTTATTCATATATTACAAATATTTACAGTGTTTCAATATTAAACAACGTATACAACAAATACATACACAACGTACTATTTGAAGCGTTAAATACGGACACATACATTTTATTTCTTGCAATTGCTACTACTGTGTATGTATGTATGTATAGGCAGGCTTTCTGACATATGTATACGATTTAAGAAAATTATAATAAATTCAAAAAAAGAGTCTCTATAACTATTTACACTTTATAAAAAAATGCAAAAATCAAAGTGTCTTACAGCTAAACTCGCTAAAAACGCAAAACAAGCTCTATTCACTTAATTATATTTTTAACTTAGCAATGCTAACAGCTGCAGCAGTAGGTCTATGCAATAAGTACTGCTTAAGTCAATCAGCAAGCTGACGCTGCCACCTATTTTTTTTTTATATTTTACTCAGCGTCGCTTAAATTACTTTATTTTTGTGAAACAATTTCAATTGCTAACCACCTATAGCTAATTTACAAATCTTAGATATTATATTTAGATGTGATTTTGCCTAAAATTACGCAAGCGCCTTTAACATGTGCTTGATTTTTAGTTTAGTTTTTTTTTTTTTTTTTTTTTTTAAGTGTTGTATTTTCTAGTAATTAAATTTAATAAATTTTAAAAAATTCTTGCAATTCTCGTTCTTTAATATTTTTATGTTTTATTTTTGTAGTTGCTTTTATTTTTTGTCACTTATTTTATGGTGTTCTGTTCGTGTATGATTTTTGTTGTCGTTTTTTCATTTTTTTAGGTGGTTTCGATGCTTTCGTTAAGCTGAATTCACACTGTCACTTAGCATACTTTTAGGCAGGCAGGCATGTTTGCATACATATGTATATGTTTATCTTTGTTTGTGTATATAAATGCTGTTGTATATGTGTCTAGTTTCGTTTTTTTTTTTGCTTTTCTTCTTTACTTTCTATTTATGTCTCGTTAACGCTATATTTATATGGGTTGTTATTGTTATTTCTTTCAGGGTTTCTTTTTTACATTATCGCTTCTTTTAAAACCTTCTGTTGTTGCTTTTTTTGTTTTTTGTTTCGCTTATTTATTTGTTGCTTATATTTCGTATATTTATTGCTGGCAGGATCTCTTTGTTAGTAACTTTACTGTTGTCGTCCTCTTTCGACACAAACTGTCTCGCGTGTGTTGCGGTATGTGTGGATGTGTCTGTGTGTGCTCTGGCTGCTGCATGTGTTAATGCTCTTCACCACTTGACCCACTGTAATACATTTGCTGTATTTTTTAAGCTTGTGAACTTCTTTCCGGTAGGCCTTTGCTGTTTTCACTTTCTTTAACCGTTCGTTTCTTTATATTATTTTCTTTTTTTTTCTGTACAATTTCCGTGTGATTTTCTATTTAATTTTTATGTTGTTTTATATATTTTTTTTAGCTGTAGAACATTTAAGTTACAAGAATTTTTAGCAAATTAAAATTGTTAAAATACGAAAATATTGTCTTTCAAAAGTTTAAAAAGTTCAGTCTTTAGTGGTTTGTCGCGCTACCTGCAAGTGAAGTGAAAAAAGAATAAAAATATTTAGTTTCTAATAATAAATTAGTGTCTCATTAATATTTTTCATTAGCTTAAACATTTATAATCGAAAAGGACGTACAAAATACCGGCATGAAAACATCCTAGGATCAACGGGGTTGAGTAAACAATTTAGGAGTACACTAAGTACCTGGGGAGCAATTATGGAAGGCAAATCAATGTGGAGGAACAGACAAAAATATCAGTGGTGCTCTCTAGGCAGATAAGAAATTGCTAGGCGCTAAAAAATAGGTATATAACCTGGCCTCATACATTGCTGTTATAGAAGTGGAGCGTAAAATCACATACAAAAAGCCATTGGTACGAATACAGTTGTCTCTACGGAGCAGAAGCGCCAAGAATCATTCCAACTGTTCACTAGAAAGGGTATTCTACCCACCACCAATCAATAACAGTGTAGAAAGAGCTACAGAAAGTCAGGTGCAACTTTGGCAGCGTTAGGTAAAATCTTCACAGAATTCTTGGACATAGCTCAAAAAGCGGATGGTTAGTGAATAAAAAAGATCACGTGATGTAGTTGGGAGAGAAATCAGAAGGTCAGTTGAAGTCACGCCAGAAGGGAATGGTTGACACTGAAGCATGTGACTCGCTAGAAGCACTTGCGACATCTGTACAGATAGAGCAAACATGGCTTTTGGAGCGCAACGGATTTTATTGCTCGGAGGTGAATCCTAGGCGATATTTCAAGTTTTCGAAGAACTGCAGTATCTTTCAGGCAGATCTCTTTGAAGTCAGTTAAAAATATAAAAACGAAATAGCTGAAGAGAAAGGTGTAAGAAATAACTTATTACAATCGACGTATTTTGAAATTTCCGAAAGGGAGAGCTATTTTACGCTTTTACTTACACGGTCTTAAAAGTACTGAACGATAATTGTTAGCCGAATGACTAAATACTACTGCCTAGCATCACGGTCGAGCCGTATGGGCATTGGTGATAACGAAAAGCAAAGAAGCAGGCATAAGTAAGATAAGTATAAGTATAAGTATAAGTATAAGTATAAGTATAAGTATAAGTATAAGTATAAGTATAAGTATAAGTATAAGTATAAGTATAAGTATAAGTATAAGTATAAGTATAAGTATAAGTATAAGTATAAGTATAAGTATAAGTATAAGTATAAGTATAAGTATAAGTATAAGTATAAGTATAAGTATAAGTATAAGTATAAGTATAAGTATAAGTATAAGTATAAGTATAAGTATAAGTATAAGTATAAGTATAAGTATAAGTATAAGTATAAGTATAAGTATAAGTATAAGTATAAGTATAAGTATAAGTATAAGTATAAGTATAAGTATAAGTATAAGTATAAGTATAAGTATAAGTATAAGTATAAGTATAAGTATAAGTATAAGTATAAGTATAAGTATAAGTATAAGTATAAGTATAAGTATAAGTATAAGTATAAGTATAAGTATAAGTATAAGTATAAGTATAAGTATAAGTATAAGTATAAGTATAAGTATAAGTATAAGTATAAGTATAAGTATAAGTATAAGTATAAGTATAAGTATAAGTATAAGTATAAGTATAAGTATAAGTATAAGTATAAGTATAAGTATAAGTATAAGTATAAGTATAAGTATAAGTATAAGTATAAGTATAAGTATAAGTATAAGTATAAGTATAAGTATAAGTATAAGTATAAGTATAAGTATAAGTATAAGTATAAGTATAAGTATAAGTATAAGTATAAGTATAAGTATAAGTATAAGTATAAGTATAAGTATAAGTATAAGTATAAGTATAAGTATAAGTATAAGTATAAGTATAAGTATAAGTATAAGTATAAGTATAAGTATAAGTATAAGTATAAGTATAAGTATAAGTATAAGTATAAGTATAAGTATAAGTATAAGTATAAGTATAAGTATAAGTATAAGTATAAGTATAAGTATAAGTATAAGTATAAGTATAAGTATAAGTATAAGTATAAGTACAAGAATAAGTTACAAAAAAATTAAAAAATTTTATTTCAAAAAAAATAAAATTATAAAATGGAAAAAATGCTTTAACGCACAATACAGTAATATAGCTTTCTAAAACGGTTTGGATATTCAAAAAAAAAGAATAAAAGTTATGTCTCCAAAACAATCGACATGTTTCTAGCGTCTAATATATTTTCTTAAAAACACGTTATAAATACACCTTTGACAAATTTATAAATAACTCTCACCTGGCGGTCAGACCACAGGTTCATTACTATAGACATCATTCGTATGCTTTGCGCTCGCCTTCTCCTTCATATTGCATTGCTAGAAAGAGACAAAAAAAAATTAAAAATCAAAAATATTCAAATAAATCAAAAATTTACAAATTAAATTTTCCGCTTGTTAACTGAACGCCAACCACCGAAATGCTAAATAACTTAAACGCACGCATAAACAAGCCGAAATTAATAATGAAAACACATAAATTCCAAAATGCTATGAATTTTATGCGCACTGACACACGCCGGCAGCGCCAAATCGTTAATCATGTTTTTTTATGGATACTGTGGAGTCTGCATTACGTAACGCGACGCCGCGAAAACAAGGAAATTCAGTTCTATTTTGGAAATTAATAGAACGCGTTGGCAACACCTGTCAATGTTCACGCCCAAGAAAACAAATAAACAAACAAGCACACACCCATCTATGCGTACTCTTAAAACATTGCCTACATTAAGGCGTTTGAGGTCATAAAGCGTATAATTACGATTATGTACGACCAAAAACGCTTGGTTTGCCTTCCTGAAATGTGTACGGCTGCTGGCTGCGACCAGTAGCCGCTGTTCATTCGATACTGAGCAACATAAAAAATTAATTAGAACAATTAGCAACGTTAAATTTCACGCAATTAAATTTCAGGCGCGTAAATTTTGTGTTCTACAAACGCATAACGGTGTTTCGATTGCTTGATGGTGTGGTAGGGGGTGGTTTGTAAACACATACAAGTACGGGAGCAGATACTAATTCGAACTATTTCAATGCAAGTATTCGGTAATGAAAACACTTAGGACTCAAGTCCGGTTCTTGCAGGTTCATTGTAGTTACTGAGGTTGCAATGTGCCACAGTGGATCGAGTTATGAGATAAAGAGGGTTAGTGATTGCAAAAACCGTGCTGTGCATGTGGTTTGAATGGGTAATGATAAACAGAATTACGCCGACTTTTTTCTGGAATCCTTAGTGAACCATTTCGATCTGCATCTTAAGTAGAATATAACGTCAATGGATAGTTTTTCGCTTATTTGATAGAAAGAATGATTTTCGAAATTACATTTCGAAGTATCGATCAGCTTTTTTGGGTCGGTATGGTTCAATATCTAAGGCTAAAATAGTAGTTTTTAGATTTTTCTTATTGTAATGTTTTTCTCCAGAGTAACACGGTCATTTCTTTTCAACATTCCACCCTTTACTCAAGCGCAAAATCAAATTGTAGATAGAAAAAGGCGGTTGGCTTGGAAGCATGGAGCTACATGTAACAGATTAGACAATTATAGTAGAGAGTTAGACATAAGGGAGATTTGTAAAGTACCGGACCACTGCAATATATTTCCAGTAGAGGTCTTTATTATTGGGAAAGCCGCAGAGATAGCCTCTAAGGCAAAAAAAGTCAAATCCAGAATTAACATCTACGTGGACAGCCAAGCAACAATTAGGGCAATAAACTCGTTTCGAAAATCGTCCAAAAGTTGCTTGGTAAGCAGGGCAGCAGTGGTAAGTGTCCCAAAGCTTCCGTTGGAAATGAGATAATGTACGATCATGGCAAAGTGTTCAGCTGTCATTCGGAATCACGACCGATATTGATAGTCCATTTAGATCTAGACAGTAGCATGGCAAATATGGTTAACATGCGATGAAACAATCCACAGAGATGCAGAACGGCAAGAGCGGTAAAGCGGTCTAAAGGCATACGCGAAACTCTATAAAAACAAAAAAAATTAAATAAAAAAGGAAAATGGTTGATATGTTCACTGTCCTATTAGCAGTGCACGCCTGTAGAATAGGGTTAAACAGTTCGACAACACTGGAGGATATTTCAAAAGCAAAGCAAGAAAACAATGGATCTTCTTTTGTGCACTTATTCTACATTGGAAAGGCCACACCTTAAGCATTTGGGAACCACGCGGTATAGGACATTGCATGAGGCATCGTTAATGAGACCACAGAACCTGTTCAAATACGCGTCAAGCACTCACTCAAGTATCTCTAATCACCGAAACTGAACTATGCATGGCTTAACTACCAGGCTAACCGAATCTATTCATACTTAGTACTTAGTCTATGAATGATTTTCAAAATATCATTTCACAGTATTGATCAGTGCTGAATTATTGTAGGCTAGAGCTGTTACAAACAGAATACTTAACTTAGCATGCGCTCCTTCAAATGGATATAAAAATTACACCTGTTCGATCATCAGTTTGTGAATTATATTAAAAAACGAACACAGCGGAAGACGAAAGCATCCAAAAAGTGCGCAAAATTACTTTGGATAATCGTAAAGTGAAGTGGTTTGACATCGCAAGTACTCTAAAGATATCAACTGAAAGTGTACATCATATCATTCAGGAATATGATGATATATCAGGATAAGAAAGTTCTGTAAAAATTAGGTGTCGCTTGAGCTCACTTTTAACCAAAAACGACGATTTTTTGTGAAGATGATAAATCCAAGAATTAAGACCGAATTTTTGTGCCGATATGTGACAATAGACAAAGCATGGCTCCACCACTTCACTACGAAGTCTAATCGGCAGTCTTTCGAGTAAACTGTACACAAGGATTCCATTCCAAAACTCCGCATGGCACGGTTAAGACGTCAGTCTTTCTTAGGGCTGCTCATGGAATAAATCTTATTTAATTGCTTGAATAAGGAAGAACTGTCTACAGCGAATACTGCAGAGAGTTATTGGATGGTTCGAAATTGCCGAAAAACGGCCGCATTTGACGAAAGAATACGTGCAGTTTCACCAAGACTATTCACCAAGACTATTAACCTTGATACAAGTTATTAAAAACGATGGCAAAAATGCAGGAAATGAGCTTCGAATTGCTTCCTTGTCCACCATATTCTCTAGATCTGGCTCGCAGTGACTATTGTCTGTTCTCAGAGTTCAAAAAAATGCTCGCTGGGAAGACATTTTCGTCGAATGTAGAGTTAATCGCTCTAATTGGGGCCTATTTTGAAGTAAAGAACAAATCCGCCTACAAAAATGGTATCTAAGTGTTGGAGGGTCATCATAATCAGTGTGTCACCTTCAAATGAATTATATAGAAAAAGGGGAATTTTCCAAACAGAATGTGTTTTACTATGTAAGGCCGGGGACTACTCAATTGAACTGTTCCAGTTATGATTGTGAGTCTTGTAAAAGAGTCTTGTAAAAGAGGAACAAACGCTTAGAAGCATTTGACAGATAGTTTAGAGTACAACTTAAGTTAAAAAAAAATTTGGTGTTGCCATATTTGAAAAATTTACTTATAATATTTCTGCTATGCACAAAACTTGAGATAAATTGGATTATTTTTATTAAAAAAACACAGAGTTTTCGAACAACTTACATCTTGTTTGGCCTGCCACTGCTTCATGGCCGATTTGTATTTCTCGAACTCATTGCACCAATGCGAGTAGATTTTCTGGTAGTCGTTCTTCTTGTTAGGCGGCGTACATCTGCAAGAGAGAAAAATAGAATAAAGATTAAAAAAAAAAATCAAAAAAATAAAGTTGCGACGAAACAGTGTAAAGGTGAGAACGTAAAATTTTATTAAAAACATTTAAAAGACACGCGAATGAAATGAAATGACGCAGCGAAATAATTGCCACAAAATGGATGTTCCCGCCACTTGTGCAGCAATGAAGTAGCTGGCGACGGTGTAAAGGGAATTAACGAATAATTGCTGGCAAATAAATTAACAGACGTTAACAACAACGCTGCAAAGACGTAAGACGAATAGGAAGCAAAGACGGGAGTGAAAGTGTGAAAAGGCAAATGCAAGTATATATGTGTGTGTGTGTGTATGAGTATACGCTCAAGGTATTTCAGCATGTGCTCGCGACGGGTGGCACCGAAAGCGTTACAAATCGCGGACAGACGTGCCACATAGAAAACGCGCAAAAGATTAAAGCAGCTGCTGAGGTGCGCAGGCATGGTTGAATGTTGAATAAAATGAAATGCTGTGAATACTAACGCATTCAATGCTCATTCGCTGAGCAGATTGAAAAGGAAACGGAAATTAAGCGCGCGGAAGGATGGGCGTTCATAATTGCACGTGAAACTTGGCGTGTGTGTGTATGTTTGTGTGCAAGTCGTAAATGAAAGCGTAAAATACAAAACGAAAACTGGAAATTGTAATGAAAATGAAAGCAGCAACAACTAATAGCAGCTTGTCACAAACGTAAAATTGAATTTTAATTAAAGCATAAGACAGGGGTGGAGACTGCAGTGTGGCTGTGTGTAAATATACATGTATATATATGTATATGTATGTGTGTGTGTATCAAAAAAGCAGCTAGCGCTTGTTGCTTATTCATAAGCGTCAAAATTTCGCTACGCAGTGGCTTTGAAGTATGAAGGAAAGCACCTGCAGCGCCTGTAGGTATGCTACAGCTGACAGCACACCTCGCTACAAGCGCCCTAACTGCTAACAATTTTACACTGTAATGATTTTATAAATAAACTCTGTGTTGTATTTCGCATTTTATAGCTGCTGTTATGTCAAATTTAAATCATAAATTAATTAATTTATGTAATTTTCCGGAAATATTCAAAGTTGTAAGTGAAAGTTACGGGCATTTGCTTTTGCTTTTTTCACTTACTTCTTCATTTCATTTCTTATTATAATGTTTTTTACTTTCGCCACTTACCTGTGCGCATCCACATTGACACTATAACTGCAGAGCAGCGTTCCATCCAGGTAACTGTCATATCGTCCGCCATCACCTTCATTCACCGATATAATCACCAAGCCACCCTCTGAGGTTTCAATGTACTTGGCGGGACTGTAGTTTATTTCGTAGCTGCAAATAAATAGCGCACAAAGTTTTTGTAAAATTTTTACCAAATATTGACATTTATGGGTATAACCGTAACTTTTATTAGTTTCGCATATTTGTGCAAAAGTTTTGTCAACAAGAAAAAAATTAGTTTACAAAATTTTTTTTCGTTTATAGCAATGATGTAAAGCATTCGCTTGTCAAGTACAACTCTAGGAATATAATATACATATGTATGTGTGAACATTGGAAATTTTTTTGGACACAACTTCGAATGTTTCAAAAATACTAATAAATATCTGTAGTTTATAAAAAACTTCAAAACAGTTGGGAAATTTATGTATACCACTTTTTCGTTTCTCAAAAAATTAGTAAATTTTATTTTAATACATTTAGGATGAAAAAGCATTATTTCTATGTGTATCTTTGTAAAGCCATGATAGTAGAACTCCCCTACTAAATACAAGTTTTCAGTGGTACAGAATGGATGCCGTTGCCTGTTAAACCGACACAACTAGGTTGAGGCTAAACTAACTGAGGACAAAGAGCTCACTGGGTCTCTTGCGATCGTTTTTGGACCAAAAGCATATTGTAAAATGAACTAATGGCAGCCTAGCGCTCGCCAAGCTCCTGCGAAGACAAACTATACAGTAATAAAACAACCAGCCCTTTGCAATTCTTCAGGGGTAGCTTTTCTTGGCAGCTTGTCGATTTCGTAGTTACCTGCGATTCAAAGTGACTCGACATCATAGGCCTTAAACGCACAATTAGCGAGTTCAGGGTTCCTATCGCCGCCCTGTTACAGAGTGAATAATCACTTTTTTTTAAGGAGGCTTCACTCTGGAGCAATTAATTTACCGCTGCCTTATTGACAGCAACTTAAGATTGAAAAAATTATATTTCATTATTATTGAAATTATAGTAAATAAGTTCGAAATTTAAGTTGGTAGAGAGATAGTACTATCAATATACATTTCCACCAACCCTTTCATTAAGCTTTTACCCATCCATAAAGTGAGCTTCCTTATGGATGGGCCAAAGCTTAATGCATCTCCTCCAACGAACTCTACATACTTATAAGTTCCTGACAGTTATCTATGAAAAAGCCGCCAAAGATTGATTTGACATGTGGACGCCGAACGATTCTGCATAAAGTCAAAGCGTATGATGATTTTTGAAAGCTCTGACATTTCATTAAAAAAAAACCGATATTTTTTAGTGTAATAACAATTTTCCCTGTCATACACTGGCAATGTTTATGGGCAATATACGTATATGCAAAATGGCAGTATGTGTCATGTTTAGAGTAGACCTTGGTACATAAAATATGCTAATGAGGGCGGCTCGTTGCATGTGCTCGCGTTTCCTTGCAAGTGTGGTATTTTCTAGGGCCTTCCACGACATAAAGACCCCGTAGCACATAATGGGCTTGACTATGTTGTCGTTCAGCCAGAAGACTTCGCTGGGAGACCCCACATTTTTCCATTGGCTCATCTGTAGCAGTACAAGGTAATGAATGCCATAATTGCTTTCTATTCGATACTAAGCTTCCATGAAAGCTTCCTATATTGGCCGAGGCGTAAATACTGCACTGCGTGGGCAGATTGTGTAGAAGTTTATTCATGCAAAATATTTCCATGGCAAATATTGTGGAGTATAGTTGTCAACTGAAAAAGTGGTCAATTGACCTATGACCCTAAAGACTTATTAAAATAAAATAAAAAAACATTAGACATTAAATAATCTGATATCCCTCCTACTACACAAACAAATAATGTTAATAGTTTTAAATAACTAAGTAAACAAATTATACGAGTATAGGGAGTTTGGAAAAATTAATCAACATATTATAACCCACCCTGTAGTATTTGTATATGTAAAGAAACGCTATTTTCAGTACTTTTGTAACATCTTTAGAAACCCTCGGGTTTAAAATAGTATTGAAAAAAGTATGAATATGAAATTCGGAAAATTTCAACAGAAAAATCATTTCCGAAAATTTCAAACTGTTTCTAAACTTTGTGGAAAGGATTTTAAATTTTTTTTCTGGTCTTAAAAACCTTCAAAAATAGTAAAAAAAAAAATTATAAGTAAAAAGTATTGCAATTTTCTGTAGAAAAATGGAAAAATTATAATTCTGAAAATAAGGAAATTAAATTAGCTTTTTTGCAGTATAAATCGCGAGGTAATAGATCTATTACACCACGAAGGTAAAGAAAAGAGCTTTTCATCACGCTGGCACTCTTAACTCGCCGCTGTCGGCGACATGCTCGTACATACATCAGCAGAAGCTTTCTAATTCCAGTCATTGAAATCAATTTTTACCTTTGTCAAAAACTGTGCATCAAATCTGAGTTTGTCTGCAAAATTTCGCTAAGTTGTGTCAACAAACTTCAAGCGTCTGCTCAAGCGTGCACTCTGTGCATTGGAATGCGTTCAACTCTACTTCCGCGCAACACACACAATAAATTTACGCAGTCGAACAGACCGAAAACACAAATGAAATAAAAGTTGCAAGCGCAGGCAAAACAGAAAAAGTCAATGAGAAAATTGAAAACTTTGCGCTGCTTCGATGAAACCCCACGCACTGGCTGGCAACACTGGCAGACAATGCTTTTATAAATGCCAATGTGATGGCAACTTAGATAAAAAGTTTTTCCATCAAATAAAACCATAACCTTAAAATATATGGCCGAGAACGTCTTTGAAATGCCCCCGCTACGCGCAAGAAGCTAATACAAATGCGGCAGCAATCATTGAGATGTGTGGCGTGCGGGTCTGGTCGGCGCGTAAACCGCATAAAAATGCTTTTTCGCTTTGTGCAACATTTCGGAAATCGGAAAATGCGTCTAGCCAGCGACTTTTGCTCGCATATACATAAGTAAATACGCCAAAAAGCAGACTTCAGCAACTTGAAGTGTCAATTTACCGCTGCGTAGACAACAGTTGTGGGGTAATGTTTTGCTACTTATTTCTCCGTTGTTCATTTTGTTACCCACACCATTTTTGTGCCAGCATTTAGAGGCTACTGACTGACTTTCGCTTGGCGTTCGGCACTTTGTGTGTTGACAGCGCTTCTATTGCCGTTTATGTTCTCGATTCGAGTTTGAAATCTATACTTCTCTAGCACTCATCAAGAAGCTAAAATATCGCACATTTCCGCGGTGGCTGATGACACGCCAAATGAAATGAAGTTTTCGCTTTGATGGCAACAAATTTTCGTTGTGCGCCCAAAACGCGGCTACAGCATGACAATTGCGTTGCAGTGTTTATACTTAACGCCTTCTGCCACTTTGATAGATACAGCAGCGCTTTGTCTTTGTTGCACAACTGTCGTCTCAGAGGACCCATAACACAAAAGTCATTTGAAGTATTTTTTTTTTTGGTTAACTCAGAAATAAATTCTATAATGTATATCCATGTTGCATACTTTATGGCGTGCAGGCAAATAAACAGGTGTCCCCCACGCCAGCGACCTCGCACCCTTAATAGCAGCCAACTTTTTTTTATTGATAAACTCAATTTAAAATTGTCGGGTAAAAGTGCGAGGGTTGCAACAGTGTATTAGTTCGCTTGCTTGAAGGGGTGTGGTTACGCAACTGTAACCATTACAAAGCATATTTGTGTGAGTGAGTGTGTGTGAAGTTTAGCAGCATATCATGCGAATATTAAAAAATTTCTTAACAGTTGCTGCGTTTATTAAAAAGTTATGAATGCGCAGAAATTTTGAAGAAAGCGCACTTTCTTATTGCACACTTTTAGGGTGACAATTTGTATCACTTTTATAGCGCATACATCGCTGCCGCTGTTAGCACTGGGTACGCGCAGCTCTGGTGTCAATTACAAATGCATTTTTAATAGCGTCAACGGCTGTTCGAGCTGAAAATTATTATTATTTAACAGCTTGGCACTGCCGCGCGGGCTTTCGATAAGTGTTGGGGGAAGATTGAGTATGAAAAGTACTGTGCTTTTGTGAGCAAATAACAAAGAGGAAAGTTTTAAAGTTTTTAAATATTGATGAAATACAGCAAAGTTTACAAAATTTTTAAACAAAAATACTTTTTCCATTTTTTTGTTATATTTTTTTGTCGATTCAGGTCAAACTTTCATAAGTTATTTACTTCCGAGTCTTATTCTTTTTTCTACTGTGCAATTTTACGATTTATTTTGCTCCAAAAAATTAGTATCTTTATTGATTGCAATAATATGGGCTCCGTTTTCCATTAATTTCTCATGTGCTTTGTATATGGCCCGACAGTATTTTTTCCAAACAATTAATTATTTTAGGAGCGTGAATGGTGCGCAGAATACTGGGAAATACTTTGATCTTCATATAAACACACAAAGTGAATGCATATGATATCAAATCGGCGTAAATATTTTTCTAATAAATACCACCTCTTCTCAAAAAAAATATTTCAGGAAATTTGGTTGCAGAAATTCAATAGTCGGTTTTACAGGGTGCCGTGGTTTGCAGTCATATGAAAAGTAGTAATCGCTTCAAGCATTCGAGGGCAAATATATCAAGCCAATATCCTTCGCTATCCATTTCCACTGACTGCTTAGTTTTGCTTTATAATCTCCAAAGATGAAACAATGTGAAATGGATTTCATAAAAATTTGCTCCCAGGAATTAAGTTCACTGTCAGTGTCTTTGTTAGTTACTGTCTGTATTTTATTATTTCCGAAAGTAAACGTACCAAAATAATTCTGCTTACCAATTTACGTCAACTTAAAGTAATAACTATTTCGAATATTTTTTTCCAAACCCGACACTGGCAACAATATCGCTAATATCTTTCATTCTAAGTTAGAGTTTATATAACAAAAAAGGCAAAATCGTGGAAGGTCTCAACCAAGTTGTCAAAGTTGTGTGGACGAGAGTGAGGTGAAAACATGGCGTTACTTTCTCCTGCCTTGTTTAGTCTTTGTAAGACTCAATTGGAATTCACATAACCGAAAAGACGAAACTGAGAAAACCGGACCCAAATTGTCAAATTTGTATGGAATAGTGCGAGGTGAACATATTCAGTCACTTTCTCTTTACATCCAGCAAAGGCTGGATAATTGCAAGACTGATGTTGACGCGTCTCTGTACTCTTACGTTCAGCGAACCAAAAGACATAACGGAAAATTATATTGGCCATTTGTATCAATGTCATGATCACAACCGACCTTCTATACAAAAATTTTAGTCAATTTTTGTCCAGCCAGAATTTTTTTATTTCGATAACATCAACGACATTTATTTGACGAGGAACATCCGAAACCTCTCGGAAAACTTCGACGTTCTGGTCGAATAGATGATGAGCATGATGAAAAAGTCATGAGATAGCTAAAACGAAATCGATTGCTGAGTATGAAAGGTACGGGATGGATGACAGAAATGAAATTATAAATACTTCACAACTTGATTTAGAATCCAAACTAAGTATTTAAAAACTGTAACCAAATTGAAATGTGAATTTTTAATTTATAATTCGCATGTTTTTCGAATCGGTGATTTTTTTTTCTGTCAGTTTCTCTGAACCATCCCCTAGTTCTGATGATTTTCATTAGTACGAAAAGTTTCATCTGTGCTACCTTCAAGACACCGTCAACAAAATCTTCACCGATAATTATGCTAAGGCGTTCCTAGTTGAATGGCAAATTAGACAATGATCCTACTAGATTTCTTATGCCATTTTTTTAAATGTTAAAAAAAAATGTTAAATGGTCCCGGTTCCATTCATGTCAAGTTTGCCTGCTTGTTGAGCAAGTCAGGTATGGATTCCACCGAGGTTTTGCGAGATAGAAAATTGGGGCTTTTCACTGCGACTTATTGTCTATTGTGACTTATCCTATATTACATACGATCACTAAGGTTCAGCATTGCGAACAATTCCTTGAGTATTTTGATCGCGACTGAGGTTATGTCATCCTTATCCTCGTAGATGCAACCTAGGGCCTTGAGATTGCTTCTTTAAATTGCTGGACAATCTTGAATCAGGTGTTCTTGAGTTTCCTGTTCCATGTCGCAAAATCGGCAGTTTACGCAAGAGACTATGGCCATATTGGCGTATGTAAAAGCGCGTCAAGGAGTCGGAGTTTCTCTGGGGGGAGGAGATTGATAATTTTTTTAAACTCTGCAAGGTTGTCACCTTCCAGTAGTAGCTTGGCGTGGCGCATTTCTACTGCCTGCTGCCAATGCCAATCTCTTTCTTTTCTTTCCTCTGTGAGGAGCAACTCTATTATAGTGTGGGACCCCACCGAAATGCATTGTTATGGTCACATCACCTTGGATACTGCCCCAGAGCGGGCTAGTTCATCGGTCAGCACATTGTCGGCTACCACTTTATGCTCCAGTACCGAGATCAGGTGTAAACAGTTGCATACTGATAGGCGGTTCAGTCTTTTTATACACTCTTCCACTAAAAGCGATTTGACTTGACCATCGCTAAGTATAGCGAGACTCAGCTAAATCTTAACATATTTGTCAATTAAACATTTGCTAGTAGTCAGAAGCACACAAATTCACTCTTTCCCGGAGCTTAATTGTAGGGCTCTGAGTAGCTTATCTGCTTCACAGTTCCCTGGAATATCATTATGTCCTGTAAGCCATTGCAGAATTGAAGTTGAGCTTAAGTTTAATCGATTTTTTTTTTTTTTAATTAGAAACCGATCATTCTGCAGTCTTAACAAATTTTTCTTTATTTTTTTTAATTATATTAACTCTTGAAATTTAGTTTCTCGCTTAAGTTTTACCTTAAAATATCTTTTTTCAACTCATCATACTTTCTTTGCCACACTTTAAATACTACAAAATTCCCATTACTTACCGTCCTCGCTCCGTTGAGTGGTGATACCAGCGCACCGACTTCTGCCTCAGCACCTCGGGGATTTTGACGAAACACGACAGATGCAGCGTCTGGCCGTAGGATGCGGTGATGCGTTTTTTCAAAACGCTCGTGTCACAAATACCGGAAGTCTCATTGGCAACATCCTGCGACAGGCAAATACCAACACGCCCGAGAGAAGCAAGAAGAGTAAGAGAAAACAGCCAAAAGATAAAATTAATGTTATTGTATTGTAAATGCTGAAAAAATTGTGTTTCCACCCAAAAGATGGGTATGCGCTGGCAGATAATGAAAATGTAAAACCGAAATGTTGATTGAATGAAAACATGCAAAAGTGTAAAAGTGTCAAGTGAAATGTTGATTTAGGCATTGAATGGCATATTTGCCTTGACACCAACAGCAGTAACAGCCACATTCAAGCGATTTTTTCGCTTTTTTTATTTTGTTTATTTTTTGCTTTCCACTTCATTTGACTCACCTGCAGCAATCCCAGCTGATATGGCTTGCAGGTGCTGGCGTCCTTGTCCCAGCCACAGTATGGATCGGCCACACAGCGGAAACACGAGTCGTAGCGGCGGGCGCACATCGCCAAATCGATTTGTTTTACACTGTGCTCCAGCGCCAAGTACAGCGAGCCCGTCTTCTGACTCAAACCCATCTCGCGTATCGGCTCATTGTCGGCCACCTGCAGTACGTCGAGCAGGTTTGAGAAGCGCTGACCGTAGCGTATGAATTGAACGATTTTGTAAATGAGTCCGGTGCTGGTGCCAACGAAGTACACGAGATACTCTTGATTTAGTTTATCGATGCGAATTCTGTGAGCGCGCGTTGCAAGACGAAAAAAATAAAGAGACGTGAGAAATTTATTGAACTGTGTACGCGGTGGAGATAAAATGAACTATTGAAGGTTGTAATGACATTTTCTGTTGTAGTTATTTTGGTACTCTTGGTGCAGGTTTTTGCACCACTCTGCATGTTGGCGCATAATTAAAATATTTTACGCAAATTGTTCCTATGCAGTGACGATAAATTTTTGGCTTTGACCCAGTTAAAACGGAAAAGTTAAAGCCAAATTATTTTTGGTGCAGTACTTTAACTTCATTATATGACTTGATTACAACACTAAAGTGCTCACGTAGGTAGGACTAACGAGTAAGACTAATTAAGACGCTTATATTTTAATATGTGACTAATAAAGGGTGAGTTTTTGTGTGGTTTGGAAAATCTTCTTCAGACAAAGTATGCGATAACTAATAAAATTGCATATATTTTGGTTTTATGACATCTGAAATTTCAACAAATTTTCGGGATCGGCCTTCTGTGCGTACTAGCGTGGGAATCTGCGGTTCATATTTCTTCAAAAATGATGCCTGTGAGAACGTAACCGTTAATGGCGCCATGATAACCAACAATTTGATGCCTGAAATTTAAGCTCGTGATCTCCACAACATTTGGATTCATCAAGATGGCGCCAACTCCCACACAGCGCATCAATCAATGGTTAATTGGGAGATCACATCGGTAAGTACATAATTTTATGGTTTAGGCCAGTCGACTGGCCTCCCAGGATGGACATGAAAAGTTAAAGGTCTATGCGGACAATCGCGCTTCGATTCAGCCCTAGGAGTAAAACATCACGCATGTCATTCGCCAGTTACCAGTAGAAATGCTCAAACGAGACAAATTTGAAATTGAATTTTCTGTGTTTCTTCCTTAAAAAAGTAGGAAACCCCGAAATGGATCGCCTTTTTATTGGAATTTTGTTGAAATAAACTGAGCATAAATAGCAAAAGCATTTGTTTACTATGACACCTGGTTTGACAGCCATCCCTTCAGGAAATTCCTGGAGATATGAAAAACTGTATCTGTACTTCACTTCACAAAGGAAAAGGTTTGTATGACAGCCACATGCTATTGTGGTCCGATGTAAAAACATTGAAGACGAGATGGTAGCAATACTTTGACTAATAATCCATGCTGAGAAGATATATTGTCAATTAAAAAGCTCTAGTGATGAAGAAAGTTTTTAAACAAAAAAGTCTTCCATGAAAGCACTGATATTCTGATCGTTCAGTTTATATGACAGCTGTATGTTTTAGTGATGCGATCTGAAAAATTTCTTCGGAGTTTGCACCATGCCTTAGGCAACAACCTATGCCAAACTCATTGAACACATCTCGTCAAATAAAAAAGTCTTCCATACAAAAATTATTTGGGAAGAAAAGAATGCGCGCGAAATTTCACACCAAAATCTGCGAAATTTAGAGACTAGTTTACGTAGATATCGAAAAAGAGACAGTTAAATGGACCTGCATGACTAAATCAACTATGCTTGGGCTGATACTTATATTCATATTTTATCAGGTGTCTGACATTTCCTGCTGGGTGCTGTTCAGGGTTTAAAGAACTCGGCTCTTAAAAAGTTGTATTATAGAGTCCGCAAAAAGATAATATCTCTTAAAGCAGCTATCTTGTTTTAAAAAAAAGCTATAAAGATCTATGGGATCTACATTCTGATGACTGAATAAGGATATCGCTTGGATATTTTCGTTTATATACTTCAAGTTATCTTAAGCTTTCATCTGAGAAATCTACGTCGACTCGTTGCACTAAGTGAAAGAGAGGGTAGAAACGTAAATATGGTCGTCTGCTGATAGAATAATTTTTTCGCAATTATCAACTTCTTTAATTAGATTGTCGATATATTCAACATAAGTCGGAAGCGTTGCCCAACAAAGAGCTGCTTTTGGACAAAAAAGATCCCATCAGCACTCTAACAACTTAACTCATTGCTTTAAAGATTAATCTTCAATTAACCCAGAATCAGTCGATAATACTCCTCATAACCTCAAGTTCATTGCATTCCACGTCAAAGTTTTGAATCTACAAAGATGAAAATGTCTGTCAAGCCTAAGAGCGACCCAGTGAATCACAGAAAAACATATACTTATTATAACAAAAAAAATAGGAGGTTTACTTAATGTACATGTAAAATTTATTCTTATGTTCCACCCTTTGCTAAACTCACAACAACTACTACACAATTCTAATGTATAGCAAGTATTACTGCCAGCTTAGGAGACAGCGGCGAACCGCACAGAAAAAGTTGACAGCATTAATACTGGCAGAATTTAGCGCATAAAAAATAAAATAAAGCCACAAAGAGAATAAAAACGGCGGTAAAAAAACAACTACAAGCATTAGCGCGCACATTAACAGCTTTTTAAACAATTTTTGGCAGCGTTAGCGCCACTGTACCAACTCCTTTACTTTGCTCATACGCCATGGCGTGCGGCGTACGAAAGACTGCAGTGAGATTATGCGCTTGCATTTGCCGACTACAAAGCTGCTTTAAGCAGTTTTTTGCGCGCTTCTGCTTAACAACACACAAGCAAAGCCGCACAAGTACTTACATATACTCACAGATTATATATGTATATACACAAGTATGTATATATTTGACTTGTGAGTATGTGCTTCCTTTATTTGTTTTAAATTTCGAGTTTTTGCTAAATATTGGCACTTACTTATCCACCACCAGTTTGGTGAGTATGATATCGCGTTTGTAAAAGACCGGATTGCCGAACTCATGATCGACCGCCTTGTCCATTAGCGGATGTTTGCGTATGAAATTCAACACCGAATCTGGCAGCGCTGCCGTGTCATTGATGCATGTGCCCGGTCGTGGTTCCGGCACTTTGGAGTTCAGCACTGGCAGCCAGGCAGAGTTGGAGGTTGCTTGCTCCTTGAATTTGCCTGTGAAAAAATTAAGGAAAAATTTAAATTGATTAAAAGTTGTTTGTTTGTGGAATTTATTGTTTGCAATATTTATTATCATATTCCTTTTTTAATGCATATATAGTAGTGAGAGTGAAACAACGCGTTTAAGTGCATTATTCCAATTTTGAAATAAACCAAATTAAAAAATTAATCTGTAATATAATGCTTTAGTATATAAATTACATCGGTTTAGTGTTAATACTCAAGTCGAGAGAAAATATATATTTTTTTCATTTTAGCTCTAATTTTTTGTTTAAGCTTCCTACTCATTAATCAGTTTTTTAGTTATCCGCTCACAAAGATAATGAAATTTCCATTAATTACTTTGGTTATGTATAACTTTTTTTCCATCGTTCTGCTTATAAGCCAACAAAACTTTCTGGCATAGTTGCAAATTCTCTAAAAATAAAAAAAGGAAACCGAAACATTCTGCGCTTTTTCCTGTTTTCTGTTAGTTTTGTATGTACAGTTTTTATTTCTTCTGTGTTGTAAATAATAAAGCCATAATATTGACGAAGATGTTAAAAAACAGCACCTTTGTGGAGGGCAAATGATTAGAAATTTGTTCGGAGGAGGATCCAACAGCTAAGAATCGAACTATAAATGGGATTGTATAGAGTATATACTCGACTAGAATTTAAAATAACTTAACATCACTTTTTATAAGTTTTCAGAAGAAGAAAAACACGGTAAAAATGGAGTCTTAATATTGAAAAAGAAAACTTTAAATTCGGTTATAACTTGATTACATGTCTATAATGGGAGAGACTGAAAATTTTGTAGATATATGCAAGTAATATATTTTAGTGGCCCTTAAAAAAATTCCAATTTTTTTTGATGATATGTTATTTTGTATTTTCAGTGACGATGTATATATTAGAGTGTTTGATTTAAGTCTTTATTTTGCTTCAAGGATACATGAGAATTTTATTTTTCGCGTTGAAAAAAAAATTCTCTAAATATGCCACCTCAAAATTTTGACTTTAAGTACATCGTCTTCGATGCTTCATGTGTTTGACATATTTTGAAAGGCTGGTTTTATCAAAAAACTTCTAGAGGTAAAGTAGTAAAAAATTTAATTTTGGACAGAAAATGTAATATGACGATTATGTCTTTAAAGTGCTTTGTTTCAGAGATCTAAGCGATTTAATAAAAAAAAAAATAAATAATAAAAATAAAAAATAAATTTTAATGAAATTTTTGTATATAAAACTTGATTAAATGGCTTTAAGTGAATTTTTTTTTCTAACTTATTACAATTATAATAAACAAGTAAGGAAGTGCTAAGCTCTAAGTTCGGGCATAACCGTATATTCTATACTCCTGCAACTTGAAAGGATCAAAGGCCGGGAAAAAGCTTCCAGCATATAAGGTTTATTACTTATATGGGGTCTAAGGTGAGTTTTCAGCCAATTTTATTCATTCGAAACACAAATGTACACCATTATGAAAATAATACAATATCTCCATTTTTTTAAGAATATTTACATATTGAACGATATATGCGGTATAAAGTCACCAGGAAGAGTTCGAAAAACTTTCTATTAGGCATAGGGGGCTAAAGGAAATATTTACCCGATTAAACTCCACAGACATATAGTGCTACTATCAAGAATATATTCTCTCGGAAATTAAATTATATACTTGTATCTCACATATTGACCGATATTGAACATTTTGCAAAGTGTTATCCTTATATACTAATTGATGCTTACTGTATACTGGAAAGTGAAAGTTTCAAATGGAATGTAAAATAGTGGTTTATGGCAAGCAGCAAGCTTGGCTGTAGTTTGATTTTGCCCATTTCAATTTGTAAGATAAATATGTCAGAGGAATATCACATGCAAAATATGTGATTTCACCTCAAATTGGGTAGCGTCATGCCTATCATCCAATAGTAATCCTGGCTATATTAAAGGCCTTTCACAGCTTACAACTTACCGATGGACAAACAATCAGCCGAATTTCAACTCATTCTGTTAGAAGTCTGAAGACAAATTTTCATTCGAAGATTTTTGAACAAATATCAATCAGGTAATTGAGACATGTAGAGATGTTGTCACTATTTTTTCAAATACGTTTACCAGGTTCTCTTATTAGAATAAAATAACAATTTTTAAACTTAAAAAAATATATTATTATTCATATATATATAGTATGTATTTACCGGAAATTAAAAGAAACCCATTTTTTCCCATTATGGAGTAAATTAAAACAGGACCCATATAAATGCTCTGAAGTCCTCCGACTGCAGCGTGAACACCATTTAGAAATTGCAATGTCGTTAAGAATTAGAAAACAAAACAACAGCAGCAAAGTGCATGCATGTAACTAAAAGTAACGGAAACGGAAATGATTCCCGCAAAGTGTGTGCAAAAAATTAATGTGTTATGCATTGAAGCATGTAGTGGCGCGAAGCCACGCAAATGTGGCAAGTGGTACGTGGTCTTGCCGCCATTACAAAATGCTACAACACAAAAGTGTTGACACCGACAACAAGAAATGAGAAATACGCAAGGAAATATAGCGGAAGTTGTAAGATTTGAAAAATCAGCAGCCAGCCATTTACACGGGGGAGCACACACACAGGCAGCGCAATAGCGGTACTTGCATTTTTCTAGGTATGCCTCTGCAGCGAAAGTACTATATGCAAAGGTGTCTTGATTTCGCGCTTTGCCTTGCGACGAATGCGCTTAAAGGAGAGCGGAAGGAAATACGCACAGAGAAATGCACAGCTGACGTATATGTTGTTGTTGTTGTCACACATGTGTTGTTCTAACTTTGCCTCTGCTGTTATTCTGTTGTTGCTGCATATATTTTGTTGTTGTTATTTAGTGTTTTTCTTTCTCTTTTGCCCGCATCAAAACACTTGGAAAAATGCAGTTTGGCGCACGTATGCTAACCTGCCGCTGCGTGCTGGAATCCCCTTACCACCAAAAGTACCTCAGCGCAGGAAATGGCTTTCGGTTTGGCGTTTCTGTCACGCACATTAAGTCACGTGAATGGCAATGCTCACTGAATACGAAAAATGATGGTGTGCAACGTGTGCAGAAAAACAAAAACAACAAGAGCTACTAAAATGTGCGCAACAAGGAAAACAAAAACAACAAAAATGGAGGCAACAAAATTGTAACAACAACAAAAAATATGCAACAAAATTTTACTAACAAAAACATATGTACGATATACAAAAAATTGCAACAACAACAAAACATATTATACAAAAATTTACAACAACAAAAACATATAGGCACATCAAATGCAGCAAAAACAAAAAATTATGCAACAAAAACAACAAAGAAAATGTTGCAACAAAATAGCAACAACAACAAAGTACGCAACAAAAGTGCGAAAATAACAACAACAAAGCAAAAACAACGTGCTCAACCAAAATCAACAACATCATCCAATGCAAAAAAAATCACAACAACAATAAAAACGTGTTCAATAAAATAACAACAAAAACAACAATATGCGCAACAAAATACCAATAATAAAACCCCTAGCAATAATGGCAACAACAAGAATGCCCGGCGCGTAACGAGTTTTACGCTATGCGCTTCAACGGTGACAATGTCAGCGCTTTTTGCACGCTATTTACCGTTAGCGATTGCAAGCAACAAAATATTTGGCACACGTCATAAAAAGATACCACACACTACACACTAGAAAAAGCGACAGATAGTGAACATCAAAAATATGCAAACAAGGTGTTCATATAAATAACACACACACACACATATATAGACTTGTATCGGTGTATTGCGCTGGTATGCGCTGGTATGTGTGCGCAAAAAAGACATACGTTCAAATAAACCTTTTCACAGCATATAAATTCGTTGCAAACAACAACAAAACAAATTGTAAATAAGAAAAAGTGCAACGCGTTTGCCAAGTAAAGCATTTGGAAAATCTCGTTTTGTATTTAAAATATTTAAATTGGCAGTAAAACACGCCACAAACCGCAATGCAGCACTTTTTCCGGTCACCTTCGCTACTGTTTCGGGTGTGAATGGCCGCTGCGTTGTGTTGTTGCTTATTTGACGCTAACTATTCACATACTCATGTCCCCATATGCATGTATGTATATATGTGTTTGCTTGTGGCATGTATAAAAAGTGCTTGCAACTGCCCTACTTTACCGTTATGTTGCAGTTATGAGATAATAATTTTCGTGTATGCATTTTTCCGTGCACATTTTGCTGCTTCGTGGCAAATATGCAAAATGGAAATATGCATTTTGCATCGACTCTCTAGAATGCGAGAAATTGGCTATTTGCTGGAATGTTTCTTCGCAGCTATTTGCATTTCGACTGCAAATAAGAGCGATTTTGTCGCAGCAGCACACAGATTTGCTTACCAAAGGAGCGAACGATAAATTCATATTAATACACACATATGTATGTATTTGTTTACATACATATATACATATACACGAGTATTTGAGAATGTATTTGTAGCGATATTTACCTGCAATTTGTGAATTCCAATAATAGAAATATTTTTCACCAAAACAGTTTTAGTTATTTAAAAAATACAAAAAAGCAGCATATTTTGGGACTGTTTACTACCAACATGCAATATTTTGCAGCCGATCGAGTAATTTTTTGATTCGATTTTTATTGAAATACATTTCGGAAGTTAAATGATTAATTAATAAACACATCTGAGGATAATGACATTATTTTTAATGAAAAGTCTTCAACAAATATTTTTGAAAAAGAAAACCTACCGGTTGATGCAAGTAGATGTGCTCTTTCCAATAGCCTTTTTTACAGATAATGTGTGAGTCGTATCAAGCTGACATTTCTGAGCAAAATTTTGTTCAATAAAGAGACCCATTTCTGGCTTAATGGGTATGTGACTAAGCAAAGTTGGAGCAATCTGAAGAGAATCCAGAGCTATCTGTCCATATTATTTAAAAAATGATGCCGGTGAGAACGTAGCCTGACTATTTGTTGACTGACTATGTGATACATGAAATAGAAGTTCGTGAACTCGTTGACATTTTCGTTCAACTAGACGGCGTATCTTCCCACACAGCGCATCAATCAGTGGATTTATTGAGAGAACACTTCGGTGAGCAAATAATTTCACTTTTGTGATTGGTCACTAAGATCGTGTTATATCACACCGTTGGACTTTTTCCTATGGGGATATGCAAAGTCCAAAGTTTATGCGGACAAAAACATCACGCCTGAAATGCGCTAGTTACCAGTCGAAATACTGATCGAGTCATCGAAAATTGTACTCAATGGATGGACTATTTGAGACGTAACGGCAACCTACATTTGAAAGAGATAATCTTCAAATAATACATTCCAATGAATGTTTTTTTGAATGATAATAAACATTCCGCATTAAAATTAAAGTTTCTGTGTTTTTATTATTTTTTTTTTAAGGAGGAAACTTAGAAATGAAGTGTGATCCAACATAAAGAAGGTTGATTTTAGCTCAAAATAAATATAAATAGATCAATCCATAACATTTCAACGTTGGATTTCGACAGTTACTTCTAAGAGACAATATCACCAAGACTAAAGGTTTAGCAAGGTAGGATTATCTTAATCAATACCAATGGGTGCAATGGGGACTTTGGATCTTCTTGATATATCTCTCTCTATCCTTCTACGAAACTCAGCTATCATCTTCTTCCAGGTATCAAACCTTAAATGTTTATAAAAAAAACCATAACAGAAAAAAGTAGTTCTATCAAGGCAACAAATGGTGTGAACCCAACGATGAAACGAGATAGGAAGATTTTTTTACAAATGGCTCTCTATCGCTCATTGAGCCGGAAGGGGCTACACTCCTACCTACCTACCTGTATATAGCAGAATAGAACACATCGCAGCTAAGTAATAATCACTAAATCGAATGGGAAATTGTACGAGTCGGTGGAAGTTAACAGAATTATCAAGAATCAATACCGGATTAACAATACTTTTTTTGATATTGTGGTTTCGTTTTGTGTTAAAAACGTGACATTATTTTTTATAAATTTGCTAAATTCTAAATATTTTTGTATATGGTATGTTATAAAAATGCCAAAAGCAATCACTTTTATGTAGTTTTACTCCGAAAGCCATACCAGTTTTTATGTTCCTCATGTATTCCGTTACTACGTTCTCTCATCAGATTTATGTTCTTATAAAGCGTTCTCTAATATTCATGAACACCTTTTTCTCTTTTTATAACTTATTTAAATCTTATTGTTTATACCTATCATATTCTGCTGCATACTTTTAGTTGCAGAGATGAACTAAACAAAAATAAATTCAAGCTTTCATCATTCTCCTTCCATATTCTAGCCAATCCACAATCCCTTTCCAAGTTTTCTCTACCATTTACTGCATTGGAAGTTCCGCTATTTGAGTTCTTTTCTAGCGAGCGTCGCGTACGGTCTATCTCTAACGTTTATTCTGTGCAGTTTGTGTTATTACAAGTTAATTCATGATTTGTGTGTTAAATAAAGTGCAAATTAGTAAAGAAATATGTGAAGTTGTGTTCTCCTCTGTTAATAAGTGCGTTTGTGTGTAGTTTTGTTCTAAGTGTTGTGAAAAATGTCAAATATAGTGTGTAGTGTTAGTGAAGTGAAATGATGTGCAGCCGACAGCAGAGCTGCGCTGCCCTGCGCAAAGCCAATTCGCAAATTAGCCACACAGAGAGCGAGCAGCAGAGTTTTATTGCTCTCGCGTGCACGTGCATATGGAAGTGAGTAAATAAATGGGTGAGTCAAATGATTTAAATTTTTAATTGAAAATTGTTTGCAATAAAGGGTGCCTATGTTTGTTTCATTGATAAAATAGTTTAAAAAAATTGGCCTTGATATAAATATTACTACATTAAAATGTAATTTACTTTAAAAATAAATATAAATCACACAAATAAATTTAAATAAATAAATTCAAGAAATCAATAATAAATTAAGCAAATATCAATTAAATAATATAATAAAACTGGATGCAGAAAGAGCGAAGGAAGTTTTTCAGAGTAGTTTAACATTTATGTTTGTCTTTCAATTGAAGTATATTACCTAACTCCCATTTAAGTTATATTATAAGCTATTCTATGATATCTACATATCACTAGATGGAGTAACATTAAAATAATAGCTTTTTTCTAACGCGAAATGTCATATGACTACTGGACGTTTTTCCGAGTTTTCTTTAAATGCAAATATAGAAAATATATAAAATTTCTTTGCTATTGGTTACAAGTTGGTGGTTTAAAACCTGAATAGTTGGGATTAGCAATGTTAAAAAATTCAAATTTTCAAAATTAATTTGTATATTCATTTGTCTTTTTTTAAGCGATTACATGGGTTTCCACGGGAAAAAACAGAATCATTTCAACAATTTTTTTCTAAAATGAAAAATTAAATATTTTATCATAATTTCTTATTGGTATAATCATACACTATTAACAAAGAAATTCTGAAATTTATGGAAAAAGTATTTTAAGCTCGGTCATTGCGACGCCACTTCCAGTGACTTCGGAAAAAAGATGCGCCCGCGTTGAATTGGATAACACCTACAAGATCATCCAAAGTGAAAATACGTGATTTAGTTAAAAATTTAATTTAGAACTTGGCTGAAGGAAAAAAACACTGAAAATTTGATTTTTGTCAGATATTTTTATAAAAAAATTAAAATTACACTTAAAATTTGGGGCATTTTTTTCAAAAAAGTTGTGAGCGAATCGAATTAAAAATTTTTAAATCGAGCAATATTTTTGACTTTTCAATGACTTGCATAAAAATTTAAAAATTTTTCTTAAAGCGTAATATCCACTTATGAATTTCAAAATATCCAGTTTTTGAGCGCATGGATTTTGCATATACATATGTACATACATGTCTGAGACTATTCTCTCAAAATTTTAAGTTTATTCATAAGGATGTTTCTGTGCGATCGAGCAGGCTCCAAAATTTTAAAACGCGTTTTTTAACGCTGTTTTTTCAGAGAAAAATTTCTCCTAAACCAATTAAGTAGAAATTTTCACAAGTTTTTTTTAGATATGATATTATATATAGTTTTGAATTTTTAAAAGACTCTGAATTACTTTTAAGAATAAAAGCATTTTTTGGTAGTCGCCATTTGTCAAAAATCATAGTTTTGGCTTAACGACTGGAGATAATATTAAACAGAAAGATCTCCTCTGAGTTCCTTTTTTCCGCAGAGCGGCTACGGGTTCAAGGGAATCCGAAACACATATTTTCTTACTTGCAAGTGAACATAAGCCTAACCGAAAATTAAGTTCTTTCCAAAAAAACCTTGAACCACTTTGAACCTCGTTACAACTCTAAAAAAAAAAGAATGAAAAAATTAGGCGAAATTTAAGAGCGAGATCTGGGAGCCATTCCGTAACTCGATTCAAAAAAAAAAAAAATTCTCCAATTTGGATTTTCATATTCTGTAACTCGATTTTCGGATTTTCAAGTCAATTTTCGAATAAAAAATTCGTTAGCTTTAGAGTTTTAGAAAGCAAAAACGAAATTGTACGTATTTATTCTGTCACAGGGTGGTACAACTTTCGCATAATTATGAAGTAGACCCGAATTTCGAAAAGAATACATTTACGAATGGAGATACAGAATAGAGCCCCTGGTCTTCTATAACAGATTATTATTGATCTTGATTTTTATTTATATTCCTATACGACTAATTTATAAATCCCATTTTAATCCAATAAACTAATACCATGTATATATGATTTCGTTTAACCTTGCGAAAATATTTCCTTCCATCTATCACTTAATTTTTCAATTTGCTTCTCTGATATTTTGCGTTTGAAAATCTTCAGCTAAACTTCACGAACGTGACGGAGTATTTTTAATTTCAATAAAAAAATATCTTCACACACGTCTTAAATTTATCTCCAATACCTTTTTAATTCGCTTAGAAATCCTATCAATTCTCCTAATGCAATTTCAGCCAGATATACATATGTATACGTAAGTTTATATGAAACCGAATTCCTTTGTGTGTGTATATGTGTACATAAAGGTATAAGAATGCCTTAATATTGGCAGTCAGAGCGCTGTATATATCCATATATGCATTTTACCTCCAAATCCAGCATGCACATACACGCATACACACACACAAGCATACGCTTGAGCGCACAGCTCGCCGACGCTATCAATTCAAGCGCACTGGAAAGGCAAGAATAATTGCCGGTGCAATAAATCTAAGCGTACACAGAAAAAATATTAAAAAAAAAAAAACAACGAAATTGCAAATAAAAAACTTCACGGATACGAGCATGTGAAAAACGAAAGATTGCTGCCGGCAACAGACACCGCATTTACGCCACTCTCACCACACATTCGCATCATACGCTGTTTTTGTTTGCACCCCCATTACCACCCACTCCCCTTTAATATAGCGCTACTCACCTTCGAAGGCCGCATTGATGTCGCGTATGTCGTAGCTGCACACCGCCGAGCCGACAATGCCGTGTGTGTTCGTCGTGAAGGTGGCATAGAATTTGGTGTCATCGTTTGGCATTTTATAAACCGATTGTATTTCATTGAAGTAAAATGGAAATTCGCTGGAGATGCTGCAATTGATGCGCGCCTTCAGGTAGGTCGCCCAATTTTGGCTGATCATATATTTGCCGCCACGATCGTTCTTGCAGACACGTGCGATGCGTGAGTAGATCGCCTTGCCGCAATTGATGTACTCGACAGCGTGTTCGCGGAAAAAGAAGTAGACATATTCGCCCACATCGAAGGATCCAACGAAATTTGGTTCTGTGAGAGAGAGGAGTAAGGTGTATTATGTGAAAAATTTGTAATAAGTAAAAGAAGGCCTTAAAAATTTCTTAACAGTAGACTTTATTTCATATATACAAACTATCCAAAGTCCCCATATCACTTCGGAGTCTATACAAAAGTGATCGCATATGTATATCTAAGCCTGCGCCTACTTTCACAATAAAAAAATATACGTAGGAATAATCTTTTCTCTGATAACGTATGATCCGGACGTTTATTGTTTTATGCTATCGGAAAAAAATATATTTTAACGAATTCAAGGGATAACCAGTTTTACTTCAAATATATGGTACCTCTGTATATTCTTCCTGAAAGCCTTTTATACCTTACTTTTTGGTGATCTTTTCCAGCCAGACTATACATCGATAAAAGTTTAGTAGTATTTAATATAGTTTTTCTATACAAAAAAGATATCCACACCTCGGTAATATTCTTTTAAGAACTGAAAACTTACTTAAAAAGATTCTACCATACAAAATTTGCCGTTAGTAACCTTTGCATTATATAAAAATAGTTAGCATTAACCGTTTGAGAAGTACGAGGTTTTGTGACGAAGCGAACGAAATTTGTAGCTCAAAGCATCTTTCTCCAAAAAGTATGCAGTAACAGTATGAGGCGCAGATTTTTAGATAAAATCTATAAAAATATGTCTTTTTGTTTAGGCGTGAGCTTAACGGTTAATGCTGTATAAGTTCCGAGAAATTGGTCCCTTTAATAATCTGTATTAATTACTTGTGTAGCGAAAGCCAAGGCTGTGAAACGTAAGTTTTTACTAACGCAACATAACTTTCTATACCATGTTCGATTGTATGGAAAGCCGGACAATTTTTGTATCAAGTAAACCTGACCTATAGTCTTTTTGAATGACCTACTTCACCTGTGTCAATATTTTTTTATAAACCAGAGCAAAAAATACATTATTCAAATATTAAACATTCCTTAAAGCTTCATTTATTCTGTACTAATATCTTCATCAACTCTTAACCACACCATCCTCTTTAAATCTTTACTATTTCCTTAAACCTTCACACCTTGCCACACCGTCTTACTGCCAATGATAATGGTCTAGTAAATTACGGCAACACCTAATGCCATCTATTCAACTATAACTTCTAACCCATTAAACAGTAAACTAAGAAGCTAGAAAATAAAAAAGAAACGCTAAAAAGAACGAATAAATATACATTTCCAATATATATACAAAGTTATATTTATACTCACTATCAAGCCATTTGGAATCATATTTCACGGTGCGTTTGAAATTGTGCTCCTTCCGACCGGATGTGAAATTATACAAATCCGAACGGAATATAACCGAATCAGCCTTGGTAAATTCAGCATTTGTGCCGGAATACTGCAAACGAGACGAGAGCGAGCGGTAAAGGGAAGAGACGCAAGCGAGCAAGCAGAAAAAACAAGCGCATTAGTACTAATACAATAATAGTTTGAGCAAAAAACACAAAAAATCTAATAAAATTCAAAGGAAAAAGGTTGAAAGAAAATGCACGGAATGCTGTCGTCGATGACTTGGCCCACGCCGGTGTCAGGGCCAGGCAGTAAAGTGTAAAATTAGCGCGCCATTTTGGCAGAATTCGAACTCGAATTCGCCATTGCGGCCATGTCAATAGTATTATTGTACTTTAGCTGATTTTATTTTCACAGAATTTGCCGCTTTTCAATGCTTTCTTTGCTGATTACACTGCTTTTGTTCCTTGAACGTGTCGTGGTAGTCATGGCCACGGCAGTAGCGGTGTTCTTGGTAGAAAAGAAAGTTGGTTGGTGAAAAAAGTTGGTTCGGTTGGCTTTTCACCTTTTGCGCTTCCGTTCATTGTGGGCGTATAATTTAATTCGCTCGTACATTTCTTGACACATTTTAAAATCATGTGGGGCGGTGCGTTGCGACGGGCTATGCGCCGGAAATGGCGGCCATTGCCGCAGCTGTAAAGGACATGGCCAAAGCCGCATTTTGTGTTGGCCTTCTTTAGCAAATTTTATTACACAATTGACATTTTTTTCTTTTCACATTTCTTCTTTGCGCCACTTTTCGTGGTTTTCTTTACTTACGCTTCCACATTAGTGGCATTTTCGTAAATTTTATTGTTGTTGGCATTGAAGTTGGCTGGTAAAAAGCGCGCATACATACATACCAGCAATTACCTAAAGCATGTTTGTTGTACTTACAAAAACAACTACACACATTTTTTCGGCTTCCAATTTCGCAGTTTCTTATTTTCTTTCAACCTTTTTCCTCGGTTATTTTATTTCTCTGCCTTATCTTACCAGCGCTGGTAATCCGAAGGCATTGCCTTTCTCTACATAAACTGCTGTGGAGTTATCGGCGGGATCGTAGGGACACTTGCCAATGCCTAAACCGATGCCCGGCACGTACTCCGATCTGGGTAAATGTGTTAAGTTCGCCTGCGGGCCAAATAATATGGATAAATATACGCGCGTGTATGGAGCGCCATATCGTCGTCAGCAATTTCAACGTTGTTGAGTTGTTGTCGTTGAGTTTTGGTGAAGGCATTAAACCAGCAGCGCAACACATCGGCAAAGAAAAACAAAGTAAACGCATTAGTTGGTGTTTGGATTACAAATAGACGTAAAGGTGGCAAAAAGGTAAACACCCGTGTGCGTTGTTTTGCTCAAAGTTTGGTGGTTCATGTTGTTGTTTTTTGTTGTATTTTTACTTATTTCCTTGACTGCTTGTGGAAATTAGAGGTTAACGCAACTGACAGTGGCAATTACGCATTGACAAGGGATGGCTTATATGCAAAATTGCAAGGCTGTGGAAGGGTTCTTGAAAAATATTGGCTCGACCTAAATTTGGTAGTATTATAAGCAGACACTTTTATTACCGATGGAACCTATTAAAAATTTGTAAGCATTTTATTAAGATTTTTTGAAAACCTCTCTTTGATTCGCAAGACTTAAGTCCAGTAGGAAAGCAATCTTACTATAATTAGATGGCTCAACCTATTGAGACCAAGCTTAAAAAATATATTTATATCTTGAACAGAGTATATTTAATTTGCCACGTAGTTTGTAATAGCCAGAAGAAATCATCGGAACCCTAACCAATATATCTATACATAAATATCAGCGTGTCGAGCTGAGCTTACTTAGCCATATCCGTCTTTCCAATTCTTCATCTCTCTAAAAACTGCTGCTTTTGTCGGAATACCTGATATCGGACCACTATAGCATATAGCTACCCTACGAACTGAACTGTCAAAATGACGTTCTTTTATGGAACACTTTTTTACTTTACGTGATTTCTTCATGATATCTGACACAAGTTATGACCCGAAGCAACGCTATAATATCTGAAGAAATTTTTTCGATCGCTCCACTATATCCTATAGCTGCCATACAAACTGAGCTATCAAAATGAAGTTCTTGTAAAGTTCTTTATTTGTAAAAACTATTCTTTTTTTCTGTCTCAGCTGATTGAGTTTTATCTATTTAAAGTTTATTAATGTAATATACCCCTAAAGCACATTAGAATAGCTATCTGTAGAATGGGAACGAGTCACTGCTCTCGTATCCTCTTGTGTTCTATTACTAGAGTGCTGGTTTTCACAGAAACTTTAGTAAGGATAGCTTGTCGCTAGATGTGCGATTTTAACAGGCCATTACCCTATTAGCATTCACGCAGTAAAGCTGGGAATACTATCAGACACCATCTGCAGAAACTGTACGGAAGAAGATGAAGTGTAAACGACTTAACACTTCCTTTTTCACTATCTCTCGTTTGGGAGGTCAAGACTCAAACATTTGGGAATGCATATCTTCATACGTCCCACCGAAAACGGGAATGGAAATTAAACGCCTTTGAAATTTTGTATTGCCTGCTAAGCGTTTTGCAAAATTGTAAGTTCGAAGACAGAAGTTCTTCTTTTCTACGGCTTCACAAAGGACTACATATAGCAGTCCACGTGCGATCTTTCATCAGCCAACCAACCTAACCTTACCTAATGTAAGCGTGTGCAAAGCAATTAGAACAACCGCAATTTTTAGGCCAGTCTTTGATTTTCAAAAAATCGATTATTCTTTTTTAGCTGGAGGTACACTTTATAGTCCTAAAAACATTATTTAATTGGTATAATAGTAGAAAATAAAAGGTTTCTTTGCTTAATCCGATGTAATTTCTAAGCCACTCTGAAATTCAAATAAAACTTCAAAGAGTTCTGCTCAAAAAATGCACCTTTGAAATCGGACGACGATGCATTCGAAGATTAGCTAACGTAAACATTTGAAAGTTCCATAGGTTGCAGTGCAATATCTCAATATTAACTATGGATCTATCTATCTACCCCCATACCATGACTGATGATTCACCATGTTTCACAAATTTTGTTGTATATCGTGGGTTTGATTCTTGTAGTGGTGGTCGCCTGACAGAGGATCTACCATCATTGCCAAAGACATTAAATTTGCATTCATGACTTCATACCACTAAATTCCAGGACGTTGAGTTCTTAATTTCTTTTTTGGTACGCTTAGGCAGTTTCCCTGGACTGTCTGTGCTGATACACGTATTTACAACATGTTAATGTTTTATTTGTGCTCTAATTTCCCTTGAGGTCAAAATCGAAAGTGGATTCGCTCATCTGTACTATTTGTCTATCGTCGTTGGGTGTTATTTTTGTCGATTTCTTACAAGGCAAATTTCCAAAGGTTTTATATTTTTTAAACTATCCTCAACACAAATGTTAATTTCGCAATATTTTTTTACTTTTTTTTATGAAATTTATTTCAATTGGAGTTGGTTGTTTATTTTTGGCCATCGTTTAGAAAACGTTCAAAACATATATATATTTTTACAAAAATTTAAGAAAGTCGGAAAGAGACAAACTTGTTCGTTTTTTTTTCATCAGAATAAAAAGTCAAGCTTAGAAGTTCTTTAAAGGCTCTAGACTTGCCTAACTACTCAATTTAGAAACCATTTCTGAACTTTCACAAGGAAATGCTCGATAATTTTAGCTTAGGTATTGGATAGTAAAATAAATATTAAAATTTTTTAACGGAAGCAACACATGGATCCATTATAATATTATAATGGCTAAAAAGCTTCATTGTATGGCATTTAAAAGTTGATTTAAAAGTTGAAGCTATGTCTTCATGACATGCTAGTTCTGTTTCCATCTAATTGGAAATGGTTCTTAATCTGCTTTTCAAATCGATTCTATGGAAGAGGTTAAGCCGCTCTTATTCGAAAATTATGTTGCAATAAATGGCCCTCTCCAGGGATATTTTATGGTTTTCTTAAAGTTTGTTTTTCACGTTTGCAAATGCACGTTGCTAGCAATACTGTGTACACAATAATACTAATTTCAAAAATTCTGACGATGCTTCCTATTTAAAGTGAGGAAAAGGTTTTCAAGAGATATCTATGTATTTTGGTTCGAAAATTAAATTTTATTCAAGAAGTCTCTGCATTTTGAAATTTTTTTCGCAAATTTAGACAAAATGTTAAAATAAAAACTTTCATTGAAACCGAATTTTTCTTTATATAGAATAAAAGAATTTGAAGCATTTTGAAACTATTTTTTAATTCTCGAAAAATTTTCGAAATTTCGCAATGAAATTTACACCCAGCGAGGAATAACTGAGCGCATACCTAATCGCTTTTGCTATAAATTAAGCAGCTAAAACCGTTACAAATTCACAGATTTTCATTACACACATGTATGCCGATGTATGTATGTGTGTGTGAATTAAGCTAAGGAGCATTAAATAAATTTCCTCAACGCAATTAAATCGAAGACATTTGCCACATAGTGACTTTAATTTAATGCTAAACATTGCCACGGTCCTGACCGCCCAACTAATCTTCGAGCTTTACACACACACGAACAACACACACATGTGCACTCAAGCACCATTTAGCGAAGTGTGAGTGTTTTAATATGCATAGTGTGTGGGGTTTGTGACCTTGCTTTGCGGCGCAAAAAACCCAACCCAGGTTTATTTGTGCTCATTTATTACACACACCACACATTGCTGCCTGAAATACGGAAATAGTAGATTTGTACACTTGTCCATACACATGTGTGTACTTTTTCGATAAGCATGGGGGGCTTGTTTGATAAGCGGCAAGTATGTATAAAAGGCAGGGGGAGCGGTGTGGTGTGTTAGCATTTTCGGCCGCACCGCATATTAGTTTGCCAACAAAACGGCCAAAAGCGCACATGCCACTGCGGCAACAATGCCAAACAAATGAAATCAATGTACAAATGTATCCCGACAATGCCAGTACCGTTAGCTAAACACCTATAAGTGTTGTTGTTTGTGTGTGTTGACAAATATATTGGGCAGTTGTGGCTACACAAAGTCAACTGCTAGCGCCATAAAATAACAACAAAGGCCTGGCCAAAATTTGTATGCGATTCCCTACATTCCTCTAGATATAAATATGTATGTATTATTGGTACACAACAACAAAAAAAACCCAAACAATGTCATACAAGTGGATTTTTAAAATTGCTTAGTTACATATATTTAAGCATACTTATAACTAAATATATGTTTAAAATTTAAATACGTTTTTATTTAGGGGGGTTAAAAAAAAAAATTATTTTTTTTTGTTTGGTGTTCTGGAAAATAGGTTCTTAGACCCCTTTATAAAAATGTCTACAAGTAAGAAATCTTAATTGTAACGGAAAGTATCCGCTTAAAGATTTTTTACTTTTTTTTTTTAAAAAAAAATTTAAAAAAATGGGCGTGACTTCGCTCTCTAATGTATATATCCCCCAAACCATTTAAGTTACAACAATCAAATTTTGCCTGGTGAAATTATTATCAGAATTTCTAAGCCGGGACAAAAAATTTATAAAATTCGGTTGAAAACCCCCGCCCACCTCCATATAACGGTCCTGTTAAAAAATACAAAAAACGCAATAAATCAAAAACGAGATATGACAGAGACACTAACTTTTACCCACGTGGTGGTGACTGAGGGAAATTTTATACGACTCGATGTCAAAACCCGGACGGGGGGGTTTGGAACCGCTCACTTTTAGGGGGAAATCTCATATCTCGATATTTGTCGAACCGATTTCAACCAAATTTGGTGCCTAATTTCCCTTAGACATTTGTATCTTACTTTGTAAAAAAGGGGGAAATCTCAAGAACCAGGGCCTACTTCCCATAAAACACTATTTTAAATTCCATTGAAACCCCCACTTTCCAGTTTACAAATCAAGAAAAATAAATATATAAGAATAAAACTTTGCACGAATAGTGCTTTCGAGATGTGTTCCTTATGACTAAAATTTTTCAAAAGGGGAAACCCAAATACTGTTCTGATTCCAAGGTATCGAATAAGGGTATCCAATATCTATAGTTGAGTTTTTACCGAAAATATCGGTCAATGCGTGAGATTTATAATTGAAATTCAGTGATAATTCTTTCCTGGCAATGGTATAACTGTGTATCAAAAATGGGTTGAATCTGGTCAATACTTCTTTGAACCCCATTTACCTAACACAGCGATATTCTAACTTTATATCGCATATAAATATGAAATATGTGAGTTAACTTAATAAAAGTAAAAATGTGTTTTTCTTATGACGGTACCGGTTTGTGTTCAGAATGAAAAAAGTCGGGTGAAAACTCGCCTTGACTCCATATAACTAAAGCTCCGAATTTAGCTCTTCCTTATCTGTTTTTAACTTTTTTTTTTTTTGTTATTTCTCAAATTTTTTGAAGATGGATATCTCATTAACGCTTATCTATATCGAAAAATTTTATGAATACAAATAGGAGTTCATACTTAGAGAGATTTTCGTGGAGATGTCTAAGAGGCTATTTTTTAGAGTACCAAACAAAAAAAATATTATTTTTTGGACCCCCCAACCAAATACATATACACAACTAGGCAGACAATTAATATTTGCCCCATTATCTATGTATACTCACATTTATCACGTAGTCCTTGGGGTTGTGCGCATTCGTGCCGCACACATACAGACGCGAGCCGGACTCCATCGGTTGAATGACGCGTATGTGATTGCGGCATTCCACCTTCTTGAAGAAAGTTGTCGGTCATGGGTGTGTGTGTGTTTATCATTGTTGTTGTTGTCACCATCATTTACAGTTGTTGTTGGTCGTATTGTTTGTATTGTTTTTGTGTTTTTCGTATTATTTTATTTTCGTTGCCCCAAAAATGAAAGTTAAAGCACACACACAAAGCAAAAAAATTGTGAAAACAACAATAGCAAAAACACAAATGAAGTAGGAAAATATAACGTTTTGAGTTATGCGGGGGGGAGAGAGAGAGAAAAAAACACAATTGCATATTTGTTAAAAATTTCCATTTAAAATTTTTAAATTTTGCCAAAATGTGTGAAAATTTTATTGAATTGTTTTTGTTGTTAATTTTGAAAGTTTTTCAGTTTTTGTTTCATACACTTGTGTTCTTTTGTTTACAGAGTTGTTATGTAAACTACATATGTAAGTGGTTAGTTGGGTAAATAAATATATGTATGAAAATGTTGTTTTTTTTATAATGGGATTTATGTTTTACATGCGTTTAATATTTAAATTGTTCACTAATTTAGGTTTTTACGTGATAAAGGTAAACATTGTTATGTTTATTACATTTAAATATTTTATTGGTTTATTTTTTTTTTTTTGGTATGGTTTCTATTCAATTTTTAAATTTTAATTAATGTTTTGCATTCGTCAACATACCTCTCGTTTGCCTTTGGAAACACAACTGAGTATATCTGAACCGGATGGTTCCAATATGAGCACATCACGCTGCAAATAGAGAAGAGTGTGAAAAGTGGTTATTAGATTTATTGCAAGGTAATTAAAAAAATTGTTTGACAGTTTAGTTGTTGTTTAAGTAAAAGAAAATCTCTTTATCCCGATTACAGCAATCTGAAACAGTAACTATTTTTTCTAAACAATAAATATATTCAAATGATGAATATTTATTATCATTCGAAAATAAATTCTTTGGAAATTATTTTTTTTGAGATTATCTCTTTCAAATGCTACGTCTTAGAAAACACATATATATCTATTGAGTCCAATTTTCGAAGCCTCGTTGGAGCATTTCGACTGGTAATTTTCGAATGAGAAGCGTAATGATTTGCTCCAAAGCCTGAATCCCGCTTCGTTTGTCCACATAGACTTTAGCTTTTATATGTCCCCACAGGAAAAAGTCTAACGGTTGGGTATCACACGATCTTGGTAGCCAATTGATCGGCCTAAAACGTGAAATTAACTGCTTCCCAAAAGTTCTCACTAAACAAATTCATTGATTGATGTGATATGTGAACAGTGGCGCTATCTTGTTGAAACCAAGTGTCGCCGGACCAATTTCTTTCAAGATCAAACAGTCGGTTATAATGACGCGATAACGGTCGCCTTTGACGATTACGTTCTCACCGGCATCATTTTTGAAGAAATATAGACCGATGATTCCACCGGCCCTTAAATTACACCAACCCGTTGCTTTTTCTAGTATAAATGGCAGCTCTTGAATCTCTCCAGGTTGCTCTTTCCCCCAAATGCAGCAATTTTGCTTGTATACATACTCATTTAGCCGAAAGTGGGTTAGCAGAGCGGCGATGTTAGCGTTCTTAGACAACTGCAAGGCCAATGGTCTAGAAAAAACGGGACGCCGCTCACATCATAAAGGAACGGATCGAATCTTCGTTGTATCTTGGGCTCTAGCACTGGTTCTCGCATTTTTTGGGTTTGTTCACCCCTCCTGTGCGATCCATTAATCTAACCTAAGCTATTTGAAATTGCACACAGCATTTTAATCAAAGCGGTGAATACCTTCTAACGGCTGACCCGGAGTATGGGTTCTTTATTAATACCCTTTTTTTGACAGATCACGCGTGAGTCATGTCAAATTGTCGGCGTTTACTTTTTTAAGAAAATTCCGTTCTGAAGGATTAAATTTTTTGGGTTTAAAATAATTGGACTATTGATCATACTAGTCGAAAACCCCAAACACCCATTTTGAGGTCCCGCATTCATTATTGAATAATATTCGACCAAACCCGGGCCAGTCCAGCACGAAAGGTTGTCTTTTCCCTTTTTAAATTGTAACTTTTCCTTTTTATAGTGGTTGAATTGATCCTGCTTTGGCGCGGTAAGCCAAATGTAGTTTTTTTTGGGGGAAGCCTGCTGAATACCCTTATAATCAGTACAAAGTCCAGAATTTAAGACCGTCTGATATTGTTAGTTAAAGAAAGAAAAATCGGGTAAAATTTATACTAATATCTGTATCGAGTCATAAGTTCATATTTCAGCCGTAATTTTACATTACACACTTTAATACACAGAAACTGACCTGCCTGAGTATACTTGGCTTTAATATTACTGAAATAATTTCCATGAAAGAAATAATTGAGTATATGACATGTGAGCTTGTAGTCAATGTTCTTGAAGAGTGAGCGTATCACAGCTGTTCCTACATTTCTATTAAAGTATTATTTCCCATCCCAACCCCAACACTTTAGAAGCACATCTACGGCCTTATCCAAATCATACAAATATTTTTCTATCGCTACAAATTCATATTATATGAAAATTCATAACGCACGTCCACTTAAAGTTGCATAACCCCGCGTAGGAAGAGACAGACGGACACTCGACACATTTTCTCATGTTGTGGTAGTCAATTCCGTTAGCCCACATATTGGTATGACTCAAAAAAAAACGGTTGTTGCCACACAGCGAAAAAAAAAAAATTTAACAAATATTGTACAAAACAACAGGGTCTTAGCAGATCACGCACACATATACTTATATAAATGTTTTTGTGTGCGTAAGACATGTGAATATGGACAGCCGTTACTTATTGTGTGTTTATTTAGCACTACTTGCATGCTTTCCTGTCTGCCAGTCAGTATTTGAAGTCTGCCGCAACTTGGATGAGTCCCCCTGTATGTGTGTGTTTTGTGTATAAAGGCTATATACTTAGTGGAGCAGATACTCAAGTGCAATGGAGGATATCTTCTCGACGCTCGTACGCCCACTTCAATTCAGCACTTGAGCGTTAGTATCTCTACCAGCTCGCACTTATCGCGCGGCTTAAACCAAACTGCTGGAGCAGCGAAAGAAAAACTCGAACGGATGGACAAGGAAAAAAAAAAAAACTTGCAGAAATGAAAAAGTTGAGTGCTATCGAGGAGCAAGATGAAAGATGCAGCACACACATACATAGATACTGGCCTGCATGTTTTGGGAAACGTCTGCTGAGCTAAAGTAAAAAGAACTTGCAGTTAAAGATAGAGAGCATAGCAAAAACGGCAGGAACAAATTGTGCGAGGCATTGGTGCGTTGCGAAGCGAGTTAAGGAAAAAACTCAAACTGAAATGTGGCAAATGAAAAAGTAATAAAAGCTGAACTTGAACTAAAAACGGAAAAGGATATTGATAGTTGAAGACGAAGTCATTAGACTGTAGTGAGTGCACTCCTACACACATATATGAAGTTTTCCTTACACTTCTTCGAAGCCAATATCCTCTTAGTACGCTGTTTTTGCTCATTTTTGCTACTTTTTTCCTCTTTTTTGCTTCTTTCCTTTTTTTCCCCCCCCATCGTCTCACTTCTTTAACATCAATTTTCTTGCTCTGTCCTTTCAACTTCTTCTACTTCATCTCACTTTAAACTCCTGCTCGCTTACCCAAATGCGATAATGGTCCGTAATGGGGGGAAAAATATTGCCAACCGATTGGCCACCCCAAAGGCAGCTCAGAGACCAGCGTAGTCGTAACACAAACAAAAAAATCAAAGAAATCGAAGAAATAAGTGTGGAAATGAGCAAATGAAATGGCGACTCAATTGGTCGGAAAGCAATCGAAAATGCATAGGCAGTCAAGCGCCAAGTAATAAGCGTTCAGCAAAGCAAGAAAGAAATGGGAAAAAATCAGAAATCAGCAGACTCGAGGCAGCAGCAGCCACCTAATGAAACCAATGCACTGCAAAACCCCGAAAAAAATCTTAATATATAAAGCACAAATGTGTATTAAAGTATTAACGTGCGTTCGAGGCGACAGCTGGCAGCGCCGTTATTTACAAGAGTTAAGAGGCCTACATACTTCCCTTGGGCTACTCCTGCTCTTCTGCGATGATTTCGGTCAGTTACTTAAACACACGATTTTTTTTTCCTCCTGATTTTCTGAAAAAATTTATATATATTTAAGCATCGAGGCCGTTTCAAAGTGGGGGGGGAAAGGGCAGAGCCGGCGTATGCAAATTGTGTGAACAAAATACGAGAGCGAGGGGAAGAGCGGCATAAATAAATGCTGATGGGCGTAACCGTTGTAAGGTCGTAGCTTGTGTGCTTCCGGGCAATTTGTGCATTTTGCATTCAAATGCATTTTCACTTTGTACTTTTAAGCGTATTTTGTGGCATAAATTATGGCTTAAAGGTGTTTCTCGTTTTTTGTAATGCTGTTGGCCTCTCCGGGGCAAATGTAAATTTGATTACAAATTGTTGAAGGATAAGAGAAAATTTTACTTTATGCTATTTTAGGAATATTGCAGGTTTTGGGGCACTTTTCGTCAAAAGAAAAATTTAAAAAAAATTTATTTTAAAAACGTTTTTTTTCCCCTTATGTTTTTTCGTTAAATTGGTTTTAAAACCAAAGAAAGTTTAAAAAAAAAAAAAAATTTTTCAAAATTTTGGAAACGATATCTTTTTTAAAAATTAAAACCTTTTTTGGAAAAAAAAACTGCAAAAGAAAAATTCCCCCCCCTTTTTGGGAATTTTTGCGGTTGTCCAAAAAGAAAGCCTAAAAAAGGGTTAAAAGGTCGTACCCAAAAAAGGGCGGGTTTTTAAGAGGTTTTTTCTTTTTTGGGAAAAGGGTTACCAAAAAAAAAAATTTTGGTTTTACCCAAAAGGGTGGGGGTTTTTCATTCAAAAAGGATTCCAATTTTTTTCAACAAATTATTTTTAAAAAAAGTCTTTTTCCCGAAAATTGCAAAATTTAAGGGAGGGTTTTTTAAGGTGAACATACGCTAGCTGAGCGAACGGCCAAGAGTGGTTTGCAAATTTGAAAGTAGTGAAAAAGGGGCCCTTTGGGAAAAGAAGACCAGCTAAAAAAGTTTGAAGATGGGGAAAACCCAAAATGTTATCCAACGAAATTTTTACGAAACACAAAAAGAGCTGCTAGAATCTTTGGAAATCGTTCAAACGGGGGCTTCAAAGGGAACCCAAATTTAAAACCCATACGAATTGATGCCAAGAGACGTTGGGGAAGGACCCAAATGCCGCTTGAACTCTACACAAAAAAGTCATCTTTGCAATTTTTTGATAAAAAATGGATTTATTACGATAATACTAAACGCAAACAGTCAAACATATGTTATGGCCCGGTTTCGCCGGGCCCAAAACCATGCGCAAGGTAATGCTTTGTATTTGGTGGGAAAAGAAAGAAAGTGCTTTGGTTTAAAAAGCACAAGCCATAAATGGGAACCAACCGCAACACTTTCCAAAAGAAATTGGGGAGACGAAAATCGCCTAGACACATGACAATTTTCCTCATGCTTAAAGACCGTTTAAAACTATTTAAAAAAAAAAAATGGCTGGGAGTTTTGACTCACTTGGCGTATAGCCTGTACCTTTGCTCTTTTTCTTTTGCCATTTATTCGAATTGATGCAAAAAGCACTCAATGAAAAACAGTTCACGTAAAAAAAGGGCTGATTCAGTCCTGAGTTCGTTTCGGGTGGAACTGACAAATTGCCAGAAAAATAGCAAATTTTTAAAGCTTCAAATAGGCAATACTCTGAGTAATACTATGGTGTAAGTATGTTTTCCTTGCACAAACGCTCAAATTTTAAAAAAAAAAAATTACAATGCTAATTTGGCGGAACCCCCGATATCGGAAAAGTTTTTGCATATAGCTGCTTTGAAAAATTTAAATTTTCGCCCATTTTTGGGGGCCCCATTTTTTTTTTTTTTTTGGGGGAGATAGAATAAGGAAAATTTAAAATGAAATTTCTGGGGGTTTTTTGTTATTATTTCGACATCAATAAATTTTTTTGGAAAAAGGGGAAGCAATTGACCGATGCATCTCGTAAAATTATACAATTTTTTTTTTTTAAAATTTAAAAAAAGTAGTAATTGAGCAAAAAATGTTTATTGGGTTGTTTTTTGTTTTTTTTTTATTTAATTTTACTTTTTTTAGTTTTTTTTTTGTTTAAATAAAAAATAATTTAATGCCAAAGATAATAAACTTTGTCACAATTCCCTACGACGTTTATTCTGCCCGCCAATTAAGTCTTTCCCAAAAGGGCCCCCTTAATATGTAACTGTTTGGGCTCGGCCACTATTTCGCCTCTAACTTCGACGATATTTGGGAAATTTCCCCTCTTAATTTTTGGGACATTTTTCAGATAATTTTGAAGAGATTAAAGCAAAAAAATCGAATTTTTTAAGCCCCTCCCCCTTTAAATTTTTAAAGGGAAAACTTTTTCATTTGATAGGAATTTTTTTGTTTTCACTTGAACAAGCTTTTTTAAATTAAAATTTCTTAGAATCCAAGGGGAAAAAAACTATTTAAATTTAAATATTACCTTTTCCATGGTTTTCAATACACCCTTAGTAAAAAAAAATTAAAATTTAAAATTTTTTGAAAATTTTAAAAAAATCTTATTTGAAAATAGTTATATACCATACATATAATAGTTATATCTTAGCCGAAACATATTAATATTTGTCCAAATTCACAAGCTAAGACTGTAATAATTATAAATAAAATATAAGTTTTAGAAATAATTAATTATTGATTACATATGAAAAATTTATTCATGAATGATATCCTTTAAATTTCAGCTTTTGACTGGTTCTTTCCCCAATAATTTATTGGTAAGTGATTTTTGTTATATTTATTAGATTTATACAATTTTTGCGAAAAATTAATTTTGGGGAAAGTCATTTATTAGCCGAATATTGCCAAACGTGTTTTTTAATTATATTCATCTCAAACAGATCGACTGGACGAAGTTTTATTTTTTTACTAAAAATAGTTGTTGGAAAAGTCCATTTTTTTATTCAAAAAGCTTAAGTAAATTTTGTTTCCTTTCCCAAAAAACCTTCGTATCATATGGGCTACATATTCATGAACTCAAAATGTGGCATAATATTTTTTTTTTTTTCAAACACCTGTCTTAAAATTTGCTAATTTTTTTCAACTAACAGAACTTGCCATCATTGCCAACACTGAATAATTATTTTACTTTTATTTTTCCGTTTAGTCACCGAAGCAAAATCAATTTTCCCTTTCTTGATAATAAAATTTTTAAAAACGTGCCGAACGAAAAATGAACAATAACAACAACAAAAATATAGAAAATTTATACACGTAGCACAAGCAATAAATGGCATTTCCAAAGCGACTTTTCACCGGCACACATACAATTAAAGTAAGGAAAAGCAACCAGAATAAATAAAAAGCGACCAAAGAGTGCCACAAATACAGGCGAAAATGCATATTCATTGCAAAAATGTAGTACATACATTTCAAAAATACATATACAAAAAAAATATAATTAAAATGTATACATATATGCTTAGTAGCCTTTAAAAAAAAAATTTTGATTTGCAATTTTGTATTCAATACGCCGCCGCTGGTGTCTGGTACCGCTAAGCACAAGTCGGGTGGCTGGCTCGCCCCCCACCCCACAACCTACTTCCGCGCCAAAGAAGAACACAGCAATGATTTTCGTTTGTTGCTTTGCTGCTCGCCGCATTGCCTTTTTGAAATTTGGGGGTCAGGGTTGCGGGTAGCGCCAACGAAAAATCGAATTAAATAAACAAGCGTGTAACGTGAGCAAAATACCAAATGACATTTTAAATGGCGGCGCATTCAATAGCGTTCGAAGCTTTTACCAATCGTTTTTTGCAACCCTTTCATTTCATGTACAAATACACATTCTACATTAGTGTATGTGTGCTTGGGTGCGCTTATCCTTGTATTAGCTGAGTCGCTGGTCTTTCGAAGGTTTTTTTTTTTTTTTTTTTTTTTTTTTGGTTTGGTCACACGCTTGTTATTTTAGCTGCTTTGTTGTTGTTTTTTCATAAATTGTTGTTTAGCATTTTTCAATTGTTGCTTTTGCTGGTGCGCATTGCCGGAACGTGCCACTATGCATGGCAGTTAATTCAGCTGTGCATACTTGTTTTTTGTTGGGGGTGTGTTTGGTAGAAATTGTGGCACGATTTGAATAAAGGAAAGTATTTATTGAATATTTAAATTTTTCTTTACGCACACACACATATAAAAAAAGCCCAAAGCTTATGCAACATTAAGAAGGGTTTGTTTGTTGCTTGAAGCCTTGTCGAGATTACTCGTGTTTAACATAATACGATTTTTTCTTGGGGAAAAAAAGTTTATTCGTGGCATCAATGGGAGGGGAGGCATTTTAAAAAAAGTCAGCTTAATTCTTTAATGATTTAATGTTTGGGAAAATAAATTATACATATATATGTTAGAACTAGTTTGAAAAATTTTAATTTAGAGGGCTGACTTAAAACTTTTCATTAAACAAGAAATTGCTGTTTCTATTACGAAATAAAACGAAACTTGGTATACTTCTCTCCATAATCAGACGATTAACACCTTATAGGTAGGCCAGTACAAAAAAGTTTGCTTTGAAGAGAAGAATCCACTGACTAGCTAGCCTTATAGCCTTTTGAAGGTGGTACTCTAGGTTTGAAAAATGAATTGATTTGAATATTTTTAAAGTGAATATAAATAAAGCAAAACGATTTAGTAAAAAATTTGTGATTTTTTAAGTCCACAATTCCGACAAAACTGCAAAAAATTTTTTTGAAATTGAACATTGTTAGGAAAAACCCCCATGTTTAGAGACGAACACTACATTAGGCGAAGTTAAAAATCAATAGCCCCTTTAAATCCACAGATAACTGCTTTCAAAGCCGACAACTGCAAAGCATTGGCAGCTGTCACATTGATACACCAAACTAAGCAACAGCAAACGCAGCATTTAATGATTAAGCAATGTAGCAACTTGCAACAAAAAAAAAGTGCACCTTGCAACACGCATGAAAAACAGGGAAACAAAATACATAGAAATCCACGAACCAAATTGACATCTGTATGACATACACATGTATGTATGTCTTACGCGCTATCTTTCCCTTTCATCTTACAAGTTACGTATACGCACTGTTGACAACACAAGAGCATATGTCGTCTGCTCGCGTGATAAAGCAGTGCAAACACGCAAAAGACAAGCCACATATGTACACTTATGTATGAGCAGAGAGTGAAATCCACCTGTCTTTTTTGCTTGCTCTGCGCTACAAGCGGACAGACATTTCGATTTCGTGAGCTTCGAGGAAATGCACAGTTCTGCGTCAAATAGGCGACTAACGTTTCACTGCTACTGACATTTTCACTTTGAAATGCTTTTTTGCAGTTTGCTTTGTTGTAGGTTTGTTGCAGTTGTTTTGCTATTTTGTTGCTGGCTGCTGCTTAGTCGCCAGCACTTTCTGTTTGCATTTCCGACTTCAGTTGCCTTTTGCGGCGAAACAACTCGAAAGTCAAGCCAAGCATATGCTGCAAAAAAACCATTGAACTCGTTGGGTTTTGCGAACCGTCTTTCTCCTCCAAATTTGGGTTTCTTTTTGAAATCAACTAGAAATCCTTTCGCTATTGCGATTTCTTTAAAGACTCGCTTACTACTTCTGCGTCCAAGTTCCTATGTTTGTGCGTGTGTATACGGTTTTTCCAATTTTTTTTGTTAAAATTCGTTTATTTTTATTTTGTGTTTCTAGTGGAATGTCTTCTTTAGTCGCGCCGTTTGATTCACTTCCTGTTTTGGCTTTTGCTTAGCTGAAAGTGCTCAGCGCTGCCACAGCGCGTTGTTGTTTCGTTGCTCGCTTTGGGAGCACTTTCGCAGAAACGTTGCTATGATATTTTACTTTACTTTAGCTCGAGCTTGCAGTTTTTTTTTATATTTATTTATGTGTGTTTATTTCTTAAATTCTTTAATATGTTTTATAAGAAATTGCTTTGGTGTACTTACCTCACAAATTGATTGACTTATATTCTGCAGATTCAAGCGAAATATCCGATCCCTGTAAAATAACGAAAATTTAATATTATTTTTAAATGGAAATATTTTATAAAAAAAAAGAAATATAATTTTAATTTTAAAAATATTTTTCTAAATTTTTGTGAAAAAATGTATATAAACTCTACACGTTTCTAAGTAAGTTTAAATCTTCTAGTTTTAATACAAAAAAAGTTCCATTCACCTAAAAAGTCACTCTCAGGTTGTTTGTAAGAACTGATCAAATAAATACCATAGATTCTACTTATTGACAGTCGAAAGTTTATAATAAAATTAGGTCTAAACTAAGTTTTCGCTATTTTTAATAAAAACTCTATTTTATTGTAAAGAAATAGTTACAAATTAATTGTTCGAAGTATTGCTCATCGCTAATAACAACTTATTCCAATTTTCCCGACAAAACTCGAATATCATTTCGCTAAACTTCATCTCGTTATGCTATCTAAGGATAAAGCCATTTTTCGATGTCATCTTGTGAATAAAACCTCTTCTAAGCCAGACTATGTGCCATAAAAGGGAATAAGCAATAATGGAACGGGGTAATAACTGCGGAATATGGCGAGTGGGGTAAGACTTCCCATCTAAGCGTTTTCATGCAAAATAATCACTTTTTCCAACCACTCTTGGTATTGAAGTCATTAGCGGTCCTGTGAATCATTCCCAGCGCTGTTAGTCACTTTGAAATGGCTTGACGAATGATTTCTAATGCTGAAGCAAGCTCTTCTTGCGAATGACATGGATACTCATTAGGCAACGTCTTCTTTTTCACAGTCTTCGTAGGATTTTGGTCTTTCTTCACATGTATTATCGCTAATATCAAAATCGTGGTCTTTTATGTGACAAAACCAAATATGGCACGTTTTTTCACTTGAGGCAGCACCTGACCAGTTAGTATTCCGACCATGTTCCTACAGTCTCTTCTATCGAGTGCCAATATGAATTTTGTGTACTTCCGATCCATCGTTTTGCACATGACTTTTGCGTTATGCAACAAGGTAGCTCGTTCCATCGGGTTTTGATTTTCCTCACCATGCTTGGCAATCTCGTCTACTATTTCATTGCTCTCGATGCTTTTGTGGCCTGGCACGTCGTAGAAGTGAAGTTGCTTACTTCTGGCAACACTTTCCACTGCTGCCCTGCTTCCCAAGACACTTCTGGCGATATGCGATACCCGCTTGCGGTGCCCAGCTCTGAACTGTACTGAGAGTGGTGATCATAATTTTGATAATGGTCTGTAGACATCTACCCTTAATTAAAATGGTAATGTCAACCTATCCTATCCTATCCTTGGGACTTTGCCTTCAAAGTTTCTTAGCAGCTTATTAACCACTAATGTCCATAGAAGCGAAGATGGCACTCCACCTTTGGAAGTATCTCTACAGACTTCCTTAGTCATTTTAGCGTCTTTTCATTCTGTTCTTATCCATCTAGAGCTCAAAAGGCTTCTGATGCCGTATTGTATAACGTCCACAAGACCGAAATACTATTCAGAATAGATTCCATAGAGACGTTGTTGAACGCTCCGGAAATGTCCAGGAATGATTCAAGAGCATACTCTTTATATTCAAGAGCTCTTTCGATATTAAAAACCAATGTACGGAGTGCAGTCTCTACTGATCTGCCCTTAGTATATGCGTGCTACGCTTTGGACGCACTTCTAGGAGGCGCTGCGGCCCTAATGTACGACCAAAATCATTTCTAGCGTTTTCAGCAAGAAAGAAATTACGTTTATAGGCCTAAGATCTTTTCGATTATCTTCGGTATGAAATCTATCATAACTTCTTCCATGAGTGTGGTACATAGCTGAGCTTCAATCAATATACTCATTGGTATTCTATGTCTATCGTTAGTAAATCTATGCTTATTGCTCTCTAATCCGTATTTTTCTTGAGAAAATTTACCATACCAACTTATTTAAGAATGCATGAATTCGCCCGTATCGAAAAAAGATATTTATTTTAACAAAAAACTCTTTATTTTGCAAGAGCAATTAAATTCCTCACATATCACTAAATATTTCATTGTCACAGTCTTAGCTTCTGTAAATGGCCGCTATCTGTAGAAGAAATTTAACCACTGTTCTTAAAACAAATTCCATTTTCAGCAGTAAAACTCATTTGCTATAATATTTCAAGGCCTCTGCTAAGCATTAAAGCAATTAGCAGACTTAAACATTGATCTAACTCAACACACATCCTGTTTGGGGCAATAAGAGCAGAGGAAATACTTAGCAATATTTTATGCACAACAAACAACGAATGACAACAAATACAAAATAACGGAAGTTTAAGGACAAACGAAAGTTAGCAAGGGGTACTGGTTGCAAAGGCCGTCAGCAACATTATATAGTTTTGGTGGTATTGTTTCGAGAATTATTGCTGGCGGTCAAGTTGAGCACACAAGCACTCGCATATCTCTTATAGTATATTCGAAAGTGGGAAGAAAAGCGCCAGAATGCCATAACTCACGCGCGCATAAAACGTACAACGCACAAATACACATGCAAGCAGCGAACAATTAACACTTATGTGCACACGCATACACACTTGCATCATACACAATAGCGCCACACAATACAAGATAGGCCAGGCAAGCTGCCAGCCAACCGAACTGATTTACGAGCAAACGGTTAAGTAACGGTCAAGTTGAAAACTTTTTAATTCACAACTTTTCACTTAACAAATGCTGGAAGGTTAGCGCACACAATAAATACGAGTAGACAATAGCTGTGTGCGCTTGTGTGAGTGCTGTGAAAGCGTTTTGCCCGATAAATTAAACATTTTTCGCGCCATTTTAAAGTAGGTCTATTGTAAATTCATTTTCAAGCGTTATTAATTTAAATTACAAAATAAATATGGAAGTGTAAAATTAAAAAATATTACTGTAAATAATATTTAAAAGAAGAAAATAACTTAAGTTGCGCCGTAGCTGGAATACGCTTCACAAATAAAGAAGTTTCGTTGCAAGAACTTTATTTTGATCGCTTTGGTTTGTATGACAGCTGTATGATAGAGTGGTCCTATGGGAAAACTTTCTTCAGATAATATAACTTTGTTTTAGGGAACAAGTTATGTAAAATTTCATGAAGATAACTCGTCAAATAAAAAAGATTTTCATACAAGGACTTATATTTTGATTATTCATTTTGTATGACAGCTGTATGATATAGTGGTCCGATCGGAAAATTTTCTTCAGATATTGTAGCATGACTACTGAAAATAATCTGTATCCAATTTCGTAAATATATCTTGTCAAATAAAAAAGTTTTCCACACAAGAACTTGATTTTGACCGTTCAGTTTGTATGGCAGCTTTATGCTATAGTAGTCCGATATCAGCGATTCTGACAAATAAGCAGCTTCTTAGAGAAAAAAGAAGGTCTGCATGATTGCAGTGTGCTATCTCAAATACTGAGGGACTAGTTCGCTTATATACAGGCAGATAGACTTTTGCTGATAATTTATATACTATATACTCCTACCTTCTCTTCTAAGTGTTACAAACTTTAGGGCAAGCTCGGTATAAAATAAAAAAAATTTAAAAGCATCGAAAATTCTACATCAAAAATTTTCCACGTGCCTAAAAAGCCTAGTCTTTAGAAACTCGCAAGGCAAGCGCTGCCACTGTGGTACATTTGCCGTTTTGTCGCTCGCGTGGGAGTCGCAGTTGTTGTGCCATATACATTCCACACTTTTCTCACTTGTTTTGTGCTTCCTCTTTCAAACACCCCGCCTATTACTTGCTCCTCTTCTTACATAATTTTTGGTCTCTTTGCTGTGTACATTCATACTTTATACTTGAGGGCATAATGCGGTTAAATTGTTCCCCAACTGCAACCATTAATCTTCATTTCGCTGATACTCTGCTTTAAGTAGTCGCTGGCATTGAAAAGAGTGGCTATAAAATCGGTGGAGTATAGGATGGTGGTGCATGTCTTTGAATATACACTATACCTTGTATATAGGCAGCGAAGATTACATAATATATGTTAGTGGCAGCAGTTGAACAAATGGCTGCAAGTTGGTTAAAGTTGCGCAGGGCAGTCATTGGAACGTTGTTGTTGGCGCTGCACTAAATCTTAATATTTCGGCAGAAAGAAATGTGCAAATCTTCTAAGTACAATTCACAATATATTAAAAATATACTAAATGAAATCTATACGTCTCTACTTGAGTGAAAAAAGAAATTATGTGTCCACTACGAGCAGAGATTTTATTTTATTAAATTCTTATTATTATCAAAAAATTATGTGAATGAAAAAAAAAAATACTTTTAGCTCATTAATGATATACCAAAACCTGGATATTTTACAACCTTAAATGATATTATTTAACTTTAGTATGGGATCCTAGCATAGTCTGATGGAAAAAGGATAGTGATTTGGGAATTGGTTGAACAATTAAATTGATAATTTCATAATGCCACTCTGATAGAAAGTCTCTATTCGCAACAAACTGGCGCAGTCGATTCTCACACGCTTTTCTAGGAGCCAAATTTTCATTAGCAACGTTATTTGTCTTGGAACGAAACAAATGAAAATTACTTGCTTCATGGCCCGGACTATAATTCGGTTATTTAAGAACATCCCAATCAAGCTTTTGGAGCTTCTGTCGAGGCTCTATCTTTGTGTGTGTGGGCCCAGCGTTGCCCTGATGGAACCCAATTCCTCTCCTATTGGCTAAAGCAGGCCACCACCGATTGGCTTACTTCAGACGGCCCAATTGATAAGAGTACTAGCCCAAATCAAAAGTTTGGCAATAGGGGAGCAGCTCATAGTAGATTCTCTGTCAATCCGTTAAAACCTTCCAAACCCGCGAACTTGAGTGGAAACCTTTTGCGTCGGCAAGACAATTATTATCTCCTACAGTATCAGGATCATAAACATTTTTCAAAATTTTCAGCCATTTGGCTCGCGTTTTAGACTTTATCGAGAATAACTGCAAACTATGGCGATTTGCTTCTTCCTGCTGTCAATCTTTGATACGAGTTCAAATTATACTGATTTAAGCAATCACAAAACTGTCTAAGAGGTTTTTTTTGGCAAGAAATTTTATCTTTTTAACGCCATATAACGTAACACTCATCGCTCTTACAAAACAAAACACTATCCCAAAAAAAACCCAGCTGCGTTTCCATGAACGTACTTTCCAAAGTAATCCGACCCATTATGTTCAATAATTCATAATTGAGTGGCGGAAATCAAAACAGCCTATTCAGCGTCCGCTGACAACTAACGAAGTGTCGCATCGGCACTGTCGCGTTGTAATCGATTCGCTGTTAGACACTTGTACTAAGTACAGGCGACGATCAATATAACGGCGCCTAGGCAAGCATACAAAACAGTTCACGAACAATGAGAGCACCCACAGGCGCAACTAAACTGTTTCCCGTAGCGCCATGCCGTGAGGAATACCATGCAACAACAAACACTGTGCTGCCAAAGGAAAATCGCCATAATTTTTCCACTCATTATCAATCCGTTTATGATTTGAAGTAGTTGTTGCTGTTTTTGTTAATACTGTTTTTATAGCCATATATTAGAGACGTGTGCGTGTGTTTGCATTCTACTATAACCTTACTCTAGTAGTTGGTGCGGCACTTAGTTTGGCTGCATGTGGCAAGGTTCCACTTTAGAGCCACGTCGCCTCGTTGCCTCTAGCTTTTGGTGCTTGTTAGGCTGCAATTAATTACTTCCTTCAAATACTTCTACACGCCGCAATGGACCAGCGTAGCACAGCCTTGTAACACAGTGCTGTTGTGAAATTCAAAACTGTTCAAAAATTTGTGTGGTTGCGCACATTTCGCACACAAAGCGAACGCATATTTCACAATTCAATAGAGCCGAGTGATTATGAGTGGGGTGTCGCTTGGGGGGGAGGCCTCGTTGTTGAAAAATTAATGTGGGGTTGGAGCGCAGCTGATGGACAAATTTCAAATTTTTTCGGAGGTTGGTGTGTGCGCCATTTTGTGTCCGTTGAGACTGAAATATGCGTAAAGGGTAACACGCGCGGTTCTCTAAATTATGTAGGCGGAGGTGGGGGCTGTTTGTGACCAATACATGGTTGTGTAGAGAGTGATTGTCTGATTTAAGTGGAGGAACCTATTCAGTATATTTGAAGAGTTAAATGTTTCGAAATTAGAAAAGTGAGGGTTTCTTCTGAACACTGGATAAATAAGTTCTCTTAAAGTAGAAAGAGTCTGCTTCAAACTATGTGATTTAGTTTCTCGCGAAATTTATTTATTTGAAAAGAGTTTAAAGAAATGAAATTTAATAAGAGATTTAAACATTTTGTAGAAATTTCTCACAATGAAAACGTAATAAGAAATGCTATAGCGACTTCACTAGCTAAGTTCGCAGGGCCAGGAAAGGTTTGAACCGAGACTCGATCTTAGAGAATTTATTGCTGAAAATAAATATATTCGCAAGAGAGACTGATAACAATAACCGACATTCATTTATGTGTATATATAGTATATATTTTAGGCAGGGTCTACCATCTGATCAAATTTGAACCGGACTAGTTCATATAAGCTTTTGGCAAAACGAATTAACAAAAAAAATTAGTTCTCTGCCACCTGTGTTTTATATAAGTGTAAAATTTGACAGGGTTGCATTTTAGTGTCTATAAATATTTTAAACCGAGTCTACTATGCGATCAAAATTGGCCCGAACTAATCCATATAAGCTACGGCAAGCCGATTTGATAACAGAGTTTCTAGTTACTTGGAAACTGTGATTTTTTCGTGTGAAATGTAATCAATATTTTTAACACGAAACGTATGTCTGGCGCTTTTCATCACGGAAAAAATCGAACAATGAATTTGCTTAATATTTTCTATATACAAGTATTTGAGTTGCACTTGCCTTATGCGAGTCGCCCATACTCTCCTGTTAATGACGATAATATCGAATAAATTAATGAAACAGTGTTTGAAAATTGTCGTGTTTACATTTGAGATATGCGAGATTTATCTCTTTTGGATCTACTAAAATTCTGATTAATGTTTTGAGTAACGTGTTTATGTCATGGCTCTTGCCATAAGGCCTGAATTCACCGTTACATTCTAGCATAATTTTGACTTTTTGCCGGCCAGATGGTTGCTCAATGCGACTTTTTTCTGTTTTCGAAACCGAAAAATCCTGGAAAAACTGTTCGATACTAAATAAATAGCCGGCAAGAACATAGTAATTGATTAATAAAAGTTTGGGTTTGCGCAAGCTCTTTTTATGAACAGTTCCTAACTAATTTGCACAAACAGACAAGTGTGAAACTATACTGCTAGTTTTTTATAAATATTTTAGCATCATAAATATATTTCTCATAATACTTACATGGCTCCCACATAGAGCGCGTTGTTATCCTCATCAAAGTAAAAGGTTTTGTAGTAAAGCGCGCCACAACTGAAATCTTTCACAGGATCTGAAAGAGAGAATGGAGAAAATATGTATGAAAACTTTATCAGGAATATATAACAGTACATTTTAATTATTTTATTTCAATACGTGATTGAAAGTATTTCTAACAAATTTCATCCTTTGTATAAAACACACAACTTGTAGTTGTTACAGGTGTTTAAAAAATTAAGTTTGTAAACTCATCGCTGACGAAATTGTATTAGTAATTTTAATTTAAAAAGCCTTCTTTGCGTATTAAATAATTTCCATGACATAAAATAAAATAACTGCTGCGAATTTGTAAATTTAAACCTTTGAAATATAATGGAAGAATCTAATTTTAAGCAATCGGAGAAAACTGGCAACGACCAAGACCATTGAGATCATAATGTGATGCTTTAGTAAGATAGACTGCCAAGTGTTCCAAAGAAATTCTTCTTTTTCTCTTTTTGTATGGATTTTTTGCAAGTACTCGTTTTGTTCTGAAATTTTATCATATAATTTTTAGGAATTTTTTATATTTTGTGGTAAAAGTTCGTATCGTTTTGAGGCAAAAAAATTTGAAATGTGATATTCACCCATATAGGGTGAATATAAAAATTATTTTTTGACTCATGGCTTAGCAAAATCATGGTCTACGGTCGATAGCTGCCGAGGGAAAATCCATCAGCCAATCAGAGGCCAGCATGTCGTCGTCGTCGTAAAAGGTGTTATAAATTTTTACCGCATAATGTGTGTAAACTGTATAATACATTGTTGCTAAATTATTATTAATATCAATAATGTAAAACTCTTTATTTGAGTAGATCATGTTGAAAATTTACTATATAAATAGTTGTATTTTTACTGTAAATTTAAATGTCTATAAGTTGTGATAGTGATTGTTTTTGTTGTTATACATATTCGCCTGAAAATCAATATGACGAAGAAAGTGACACAGAGGGAACCTATAATCCTGGACGATTCATCTCCCAAAAATTCAGACAACAAGACGGTAATGCCAGCACAGAGTATATTAACGAAAGCTGTTCTAGTCGAAAACGAAACTATTCCGAACACTTAAGCTGTGAGTGTTGCAAATATAAAAGAAACCTCGAGGAAGAGAAAGAGGGAGGACAAGGAAGAAAAAGGAATAAAGGAAATGAAAGACATGATCGACAAGAAAATTCTCCAAGCGCAATGCTTATCAGCGAATTCGACTCGTATCTCGTTTTTCTCGATAATTTTGGCGATGTGGACACCAGATTTGCTCCAACATGTAATATCAACTTTCGAGAAGATGTTACCGTTGGCGCTGGTGAAGAAGGTATATGAGGCGAAGAGAGTATTACATGAACTGATAGAATATCTATTAGTCATACACTTTAAAATAACGTACTAAGACTTTAAATTGATAGCTCAATTAATTTTTGTCAGACTTCTTAATGTAGACTTCTAAAATGTAGCCGCTCCGTTCGATTTGCTTAATCAGTTTATCTTTAAATGCATTTTATTTTATACAAAATTTTCCAAATTTACGTAAGTGATCACTCAGAGACTCATGATCTGATCCATATCAAATTTTTTCAGCTATTCTGAATATATACACCCTACAGGTTTTTATATTCGACAAAAAAATGAATTTTGTACCAAAGTCGACCACAATTTAATATTGAACTCTTTCTCCAAAAACGCCGCCATTTTGTCAATTTTATATAAACAATATCTTCTGAGGAGAATATCATTGTTAGATATCATCCAAAGAAATCACTTAGTTCACTTAATTTGGGGTATCACATTAGCAGAGAACACCTGTTAGCAAAAATTTTTGAGAAAGTGAGCTTGGCCGCGTCCTCTAATAAGTTTAATGTAATATCTCCTAAACCACTTTAGCTATAACAACCAAAATGGATAAAATCGAGTAATAACCCCGCTCGCTCCCCATATTACGGTACTGTTCAAAACTACTAAAACGCGCGATGAATCAATGAATAAATACCCCAGAACCATTAAATTTTACCCTCGAATGGTAAGAGAGTTTTAAAGGAATCGCAATCAAAGTTGGACGATGAGGGTGGCACCGCCCATTTTTAGATGAAATCAGGTACCTCGTGATCCACCCCTCCGATATGAACCGAATTGCGTAAGTGAAATTCCTATGAGACTGTTATGTTACGCCTACTTCCCACATAATACAGTTATGAGTTCCATCTGATTCTTTCCATTGGATATATAATGAAACTTTGCACGAAAACTATTACTTTAACACCTTTATAATTTATATACTGAGGCTATCATAAAAGGACACAACCTTAACAGTATATTGATAAAAAATATTTGCTTCCTGCTCCTGCTGCTCCATTTATATTTACGTTTTTTACGCCCCGCTCATTACGAGCGATAAATTCCTGTGCTCTAATTGTGCTGACTGCAGGCTAATTTCGTGGCATAATTCACAGGGTGACACAGCCAGTGGCTGCTGGCAACTGAACGCATACAGGCACATGCACACACACACACAAATTGGCATCAGTGTCACTTTCGACATAAATGCCATTTACAAACACTATGCATGTTGTTGTTTTTGAATTTATTATGGCTCATGGTGTAAAACAGTCGGCGACTATTATCCATGACCGCGGCAGCATGGCCATGGTCAACAGCCGGACACTCACACATGCAAGCTTATATGATAGCTCTAATGTATACACGCACACACTTATGTAAGTGCGTATGTGTTGCAATAAACAAAATGTGAAGAGTAGGCAATTTTGCGTTGACAAGGCAATTTCACTAACTGCATGGGACTGCAAGCTTATATTGTATTTGCGTGCGTGTGTGTCCACTTGCGCGTGTGTTTTTGTAAATAAGTGAAGTGTGTGTTGTAAATTTTAATCACACCACGTACGCACGGCACGTTCAGCTTACACACACATACACATATGCCTAAAGGGTGTGCGTGTGAGTGTGGGGAGAAGTCGGCGCTGTGAGTGAGCCCAGGTGCCTGACACTCCCAATTTATGGTTGCTCGTGAGTACCTAAGTCGCTCTTGTTGGTGTGGGCATTTGCATGCATATTTATGGTATTGCCTGGTGTGCCGCTGCGCCGACAGTTAGTTGCACGTGACATTTTGAGGCATATTAACTCGTCACTTGACGCCCAAAGCAACACCAATGGCATAACAGTAAATAAAAACAAGAGAGAACTCAAAAAAAAAAAAAAATAGCTTGAACGAAATTATAGCGCTCAATGACAATGGCAATTAGGCAAAGTTATTGCTATAAATTTGCGCTAATTCTTAGGGTCTCAGAAACAGCTACGGAGAGCTAATATTTTGGCAATGAATTCGGTTAGTTAAGTCATAGCAATTAGTTTGTAGAAGAAAAAAAGGGAAAAAGAACAAGAAAAAACGTTATACCCTTCATAGGTGCTTTTTTATAGCATAAATTGGTACAAAACGAGCGTTTTCTTGATTTTGATCTTTCTTTTTATATGACAACTATATGCTATGGAAGTCCGATCTACACAAATTTTTCGAAGATTGAAGCCTTGTCTTAGAAAATAATCTGCGCCAAATTGAGTTAGGATAAATCAGTTTATATGACAGCTATATGTTATAGTTAGCCGATTTGAATAACTTCCTCGGAGATTAGTTTTTGTCCTGTGCTAAATTTCGGTGCGATATTTGGGCAAAAGGAAAAGTTTTCCATACAAAGACTTGAATTTCTTCGATCAGTTTGTATGGCAGCGTTATGCTATAGTGGCCCGATCTGAATAAATTTTTCGAAGATTGAAGCTAAGTCTTAGAAGATTATTTATGCCAAATTTCTTGCATATATCTTGTGGAATATAAAAGTTTTCCATATAAGGACTTGATTTTTATAGATCAGCTTACATGTCAGCTATATGCTATAATGGTTTGATAGCATCAGTTTTGACAAATAAGCAGAAATTTGAGGTCAAATGAATGCTTGCAAAATTTCAGAAAAGTATCTTATAAACTGAGTGCACTCGTTCGCGTATATGCAGACAGGACGTCGAGATGGCAGACAGATTCACCCAAATACACTCAGCTCGTTATGCTGATATATATGTAGATACTAAATATAAATATATATATGTATACTGCATAGGATCTCTGACTTTGGCACTTCCCTCTGGGTTTTACAAACTTCGTGTAAAACTTTATATACATACTCCGTTCAGGGTATAAAAATCATAATGAGCTGAAAACTAAAACACGCAAATCTATAAAAAAAAAAATATTTCCGTCCAAAAATTGTGCGGGAATTTGGTGAGAAAATCATAGAAAAGCACGCAGTTATGAAAACATAAGACCCACCGCGTAGACAAGGCGGTCTAAGGGTCCTCACGCCACACTGGGCGGAATAAATTTAAGTACCATCTCAACAAAAGCACTTAGGAGCATGTTAATGGACATGAGTACAGCAGTAAGCAAACAAAAAGAGCGAGTAGAAGTGTTAGAAAATGCGAAAGATAAGAGAAATGTAGAATAAAGTAGGCGCGCGGAGGAAAATAATCAGCAAACGATGGAAACTAGCGGTAATCAGCGGAGCAAAAGCATCAGGACCCTACGCTAAGCATAGCAGAACAGCAATAAAACCGAAAAATAAAAATAATCAAATAAAAAAACACGGTCAGTGTGCAATTGAAATTCACAAAAATGCCTTGCGCGCCAAAAAGTATGCCAAGAAAAATAAATTTAACGCCGATTTCTCGAAATCAGTGAAATACTAATAAAATATAAGAAGAAGAAGAAATATAAGAAGAGAAAGCAACGCAGAAAATCACTTAAAATTTCGCGCACACACACACATACCAACACCCATCTAAATGCAAAATCCACAGCGCTAGAAAAACAGCTTAAAATGCAAAGTAGCAGCAAATTGTGTCACAGCACGCCTGTAAGTATGCTACGACAAGTAAGGCAAAGCATTATGTTGTCTGTATTACGACAATTTCCAAAGTAAAGACAAGACACTGACAAACACACACACACACATATTTAAATATATATATATATAAATGTGGTAAAAGCAATTGTGAAAGAAATATCAACAGGAAGAATAGAAAATGAAGCAATAAAAGAGTAAAACAGCAAATAAAGCCACAGCGACAAAATCAGCAACGACAACAAAACTATGTAAATACAAAAAGTCAACTGAAAGCACTAGAACGAAGAAAAAACTCTAACAAATAGCTTTAAGAACTTCAAGAGCAATAAAAAAATGCTACGCATACAATAACAAAATCGTCAGCTGCAACAACAAAGCTTACTTGGCACAGATACATACTTGTATATACGTTGGCAGTCCTCACACCGCGTCTAGTAATAATAATAGCAACATCATAATAATAGTATTAGTCTTAGAAGTGATTTGCATAGCAATGAGTGATAAATAGAGCGTCATACTTAGGAGTACAGCGTTGTGCATATTTATATATACACACTCATCAAACTGAGTAGAGTACATAGCACAATATTTTGATGTTTTTGACGTTGATACATGAGTGAAGATATTATTCTTCTATCATAAGTAGTATGGACTAATGTTTAAAGTCATTATGTTTACAGTTATAACAGATCTATGCAATTTTATATTCACCGCTATATACGAAAATATGTTTTTAATCAAATTGAAGTAGGAAATACATTTAAGAAAATAGAAAATATTTTTTTATTGTAAAAATTTACAGTTGGCTTAATAAAATTATTCTTTACGAGCCCTAAGCGAGTGAAAATTGAGATTTGCGGTCTAACACTGTTTCGAGAATTTCTGCGGTATAAAATGTTCGATTATTTTATTTGATAAGAAGTTAGGATATCAAAACTGTTATACTGAGAGTAATTAAAAAGCTATCAAAATTGTTTTTTTTTTGTTTTGAGGTTTCCAAAAACATATATAAAGAATATACTTCCATAAAAAATATATATTGACTCTTTGTACGAAATGGCTGACTATTGGGCCAATCTTCTTTTTCATATCTCTCAAAAAAGAGCCTCCGGCCGACAGTTATTTTAAAAATTCCTGTTATTTAAATCAAAATAATATCAAATTTGAACCAAACTACCGAGCAAGCTGAATCGATAAAAATAGTATTTCCTAAATTATCAAAACCTTCTATTATGTGCGTATGAAGTTTGATCCGCATATGTCATGAGTTGTGATTTGGGAATCTTATTAAGCACGAACAAAGTTATTTGACATTCTGTATTTGACAAAGCATACTGTGTAGGTCATCGCAAACTCGTCTCATGCGAGTCATCCATACTTGGCTGTTAATGATAACAATATCGAACAAGTTAAAGAAGCTTTGGTAAGGTTAATAGATCGATACTAAGAGGAATCTCACTTGGACAGCTTAGAACGCTGGTCCGTTGTGATACCTAAACAAATCCTATAACAAATTTGTTAAGGCGTCTAATATCAGTTTCGAATATGGCTTCTAGTTTACTAAAGGTAAGACTAATGAGATGTTTCAACCATAGTCTTGCAAAGACCGGATATTGGAGAAGAAAGCGCCTGATCATTTAAACCTCAACCTCCTCCATACAATTATGACAACAAGCGTCTCACAAATAAAGTAAATGAAACAGTGCTTGAAAAGCCTTGACTTGGCATCAGAGAAATAGCACAGCTTCTCGACATCTCTTATGGTTTGACTCAAAATATTTTGGTTACAGTTTTGGGTATGAAGCGTGTCTTAATAGACTTGAATCTTTTCCAAAAACAACGTCAAATAAAAATCGCAAAAGAGATGCTTTGCCACGTAGTTTGCGACTGTACATTCATGAAACTCTTAATTTCTGCTGATAAGAATTAGGTTCATGAATATGATGCCCTAACAGTCTCAACTATCTATTGGCGTTCCAAAAAAGGCACCAAACCGAAAAAAACTCACTTTGGATATTGATTGAAGATTTACTATTTGAGATGACATGCTTCTATTGGCTTAAAAGGAATCTACTTGCTAAGATAAATCAAAGATATAAATTGTTAAATTACGTGAAAATGTAAATTTCGTTAGTCCGGGTAAAATTTGATCAGACGATAACAAGTGGAACATATGGGTTATAAGACATACTAGTAATGTATACTAGGATGTTTGTAATTTTATATAGTTAAAGAATGGATATGGCATAATGTAAGTAACACCCGGTTCTGCTTGGTGGGCTGAGTCGATTTAGCCATGACCGTCTGTATATAAGCGAAATAGTCCCTAAATTTTTGAGATATCGCTCTAAAGTTTTGCATACGCCTCTTTTCCTCCATGAAGCTGCTCATTTGTCTGAATGGGTGATTTCGCATCACAATAGTATGATAGTAGTATTATACAAACTGAACAATCAAAATCATGTGCTTGAATGGAAAGCTTTTTTATTTGACGATAAATCTGCATGGAATTTGGCATGAATTATTTTTTCCCAACACGGTGTAATGTCTGAATAAATAGTTGAAATTGGTTCACTATAGCATATAGCTGCCATGTGAACTGAACTATCAAAATCAAGTTCTTGTAAATTTTTTTTATTAGACTATATATATATCTTACCAAACCTTGGCAGGAATTATTGTTCGAAGTGCATTGAAATATCTAAAAAAATATTTGAAAAATTTTTTTCTAGATCCGTTTACTATGTCATATAGCTGTGATTAAAATTGAACCATGAAAGTCAAGTTCTGCTAGAGAAACTTCTTTATTTGAAAAAAAAAAAAAAACAATTTATTTTGCTATTAAACTATTGTTTACATTTCAAGTTAAGAGAGTATATGTATAGGTACTCATCAAGTACCGCCAAACTGAAAATACAGTTTCGAAAAAGATCCGTTTGAAATTTTTAACAAACATAATTGATGCATTGAACGTTTCGGCTTTACAGTGGATGAGACTGGAAACAATTTATCAACTATCTTTCTTATTAGATATCATTTTTATAGCCCTTAATTTTAATTTGAGCTAACATAATTATCAGTTTTTTTTTTTTAATTTTGAATTATATGAAGCTAAGACTGATCCAACACTTTTGATAAATTCATTTTAACGAGATCTCTACTTTTTTATACTTCTTTGCTTGAAAAAAATATTTTCCAATGCAAAAAATATTATTTCGCCATATGCCTCATCACATTGCTATCAAAAACCCGCCTGGAATTTAAGCAAATATAGACACCATACCAGTTCGGCGCATTTTAAATTGAAAATACATGCTAAACATTTTGATTTAAGTCATGCTTCAATATTTGCAAAACAATTTGTTGGCTCATTGCCGTGCCAACTGCGTAGCGCACAAAAAAGTCAAACTCTATTTATATCCAAATACATAGCTATGTATGTATATATGTACATTAGTAGAGCTGACAATGCCAACTGTAACGGCACATAGCATAGCAGTAATGCCAAAGTCAGCCAATTTGCCTATTTAAATATTGACCCTTATGCAAATTAGTTGCCAACTGGCCAAAATGTCATTGCATACACAGCAGGCGGCAGGATGCAGCGCCACTAACGCCAGCTAATAAAAAGCAAACAAAATCCAAATTACTAACAAGCGTACAAATGGAAATGTTGACGGACATAAAGGCAGCAGCACAGAAAGGAAGTTAATAAAACAAAATTTTAATGCTTAATGGAAAAACGCTGTTGTGTATATAGTGTAGTTGTATATGTACTATATAATAGCTAAATTATACGCGATTCTTTTGCTCTTCCACTCCCTCTCTCACACACGCTACCGCATCGCTTTGAGCGACCGCAATTTATACAAGCTGGCGGCAGGTCGGCGGCGGCGTTTATGTACACAAACATCGCAATGGCTCGGGAGTTTTTAGTGATAGCGGTGAAAAAATAATAATTATTTGGCATAAAAAGCTGTGCAAAAGTTTTTTTCCGTATTTATATAATATATTATTGACCAAAATATGAAAAGCGTAGGCCGCAGCAACATTAAAATTTGATTAAAAATTTATGGCAGCGAGAAAAAGCGTAAGAATTATTTTTACAAAAAGTTAAGTAAATTAAAAATTAAAGTTGTGTTTAAGTTTGCAGTAAATGTGTAGTTAAAAGAGCGTATGGCGTATTGATATTGAATGCAATTATTAATAGAAAATATTACTGAAATTCGTCTTTTTAGTTAGTTTAGCTTTCGGGCTCTTTTGCAGAAAATAGCAAAATTTATTATTTACTTTTTTACTCAAAAAGACTAACTTGGTTCGTAACCAAAATGATTTAAAACTTTTAGACAGGATACCGAAGTTTTATTAAACAAAGAACTATTTCAGTAGGACGCACGATACGCGCATTAATGTATTTAGAAAGTCAAATATCAAGTGCCAAGTCCTCAAGTAGTATTGATAGCTGATTTTTCCATTTTTCACTGAATATATTTGTTTATATCACTTGTTGGACTAACTATGTGTACAGTACGTAGAACAGATTGTTTGTCGATTAGACCAATCTAGAGCCCTCAATGCCCAACTTTGAAAACTTTATGTAGCATGTATTTCAACTAAACTATTCCATATAAATAGTGTTTGTACTGATAATACCAGCCTACAAAAATTTTTTTTTGGTTTGGTGCAGCTCTGTGCGCATCAGTAGTCGGTATAATAGGTAGGATGAACCACATTCCCGCTACTAGATGTCAGCTGCCAGCTCTAGTTTACCTACAATTCTCATTTTAATTTCCCCATATACTGGCAAGCACTTGCCAGCCACCGCATCGCGCATCACTCATACGCCCTGGCATACACTAAGTAATATATGAAGATGTTTTTCTCTTCTTTCTTATAAACAAGAGCTGATATGGAAAATGTGACTTGTTTTCATAAACTCACAAAAAACATCCAAAATCAGGTATAAAATCTTAAGCACCAAAATGAGTGTAGGCCAGTGTAATTTGAAACTAAGCGGCTGCTGCTGGTTCAGTTTTGGCAAATGGTTCGACACCACACCGCATTGAGCACAGAAAAATTAAAAAAATCCTTTACATAAATTCTTAAGTAGTTTTATGACATTTAATGAATGAAATCATATTAGATTAGAGAAAAAATCTTATAACATTACAGTTGTAAGACTAATCTTCGCCTTAAATTTTGGCTTCGGTTCAACGATTTTAAGTACAGGAACTTCTCATCACATTATTAGAAAATATATGATGAGGTGGCAATTTGTTGTCCAACTCGTGTAACTTTGCTATCATATTTAGTAATCCGAGAAAGTTTGTACGAATAGTTTCATCTTCTCAGGGTTTGGACTCAATTGGAATCCGTAGAGAAACGATGCAATCATGTTTCTTTCATTGTCCCACATCAATAAGATAATTTTGGCTTATTACGTTTAAAAAGTTCATAATCACTGCTGCTGAAGATTAATTCCTTTTTATTATTGGTATATTGTACGTGCTAGATTTGCCTAGCTGTCTAATTTTTCGTTCATAAAAAGAATATTGATTTCACGAAACTGCAGTGTTTTTTTAAGACAGTTTATTTGGTTATACATGTACATATAAATATGTTTATTTTTCAAAATACCTGTTCAGTAGCCTTTTGTTCTTGAATATCTTAGTTGAAAGGTGGAGATCTATCTAAAAAAGCTGTAAAGATTTCGACCTACAGATAGAGCGAATATTCATAAGAAATAGCGAGAGATCTGATTTTGGTATCTCACTTCTGTTATATATATCTTCTTTCACAGTTTTCGAAATATCAAACTAAAATTTTGCACATGTCTTCTTATCACAAAGAAGCTGTTCGTTTTTTGGAAACCCCCATATTGGACAATTTTAGCATAGAGCTGTAACATAAACTGACCCATCGAACTCAACTCTTGTAAGGAAAACTTTTGTGATAATGAAAAATTTCTTAACAAGTTTGATTTTTTGTTTTGTAGTTAAGTTCTGGTGGGGTCAAACCACCACCATTTAATAAAACGCGAAAAAGAGCTGTAGGTGCTGGAAAATTTTTGAACTCCAATTTAAAACCAGGACACTTAAAATACCACAGAGACCTCCCAGTCATCAGTCGCAAATATATGCTTCAGTTTCGTTGAGTAGTGTTATTATTTTCTTCTAAGGAAGCCCGATTAGACTTTTGGGTTTCTAGTATAGACTAATCCAATTCAAGAAAATTTAACCTAAGACAACTTTATCATTAATCGAATTAAATTATAAATTAAAACATTAGTAGTATGGTCAATGCTAATTTAAAGTTAGTTTTTCTAGTTTAAGTGCAAAATTTCTTTCTTTTTGTTTAAATTAAATTAGTTTAAATAAAATTAATTTTAATCTAAATATAATTAATTTAATTTTAAGCATTAAAAATGAGTCAGTAATATGCCTTCGTATGGTTTAAAGTCACTCCATTACCCTGTAAATATATGCTTCACATCTGAATAAAATATTATATTATATATGAACACATGGCGTATACGTAACATTCAGCTATGCCTTAAACATGCATGCATTATTCACAATTTTGAATACCTAAATAACTAGCACAAATACATATGTGAAGAAGAGTAAAATACAATTGACGCTACCTCTAAATATATTAAATTTCTATACACGTCTGTCAAAGCAAAAATTCACACTTTAGCTGTCAAGCTTAACATTCAATTATCCTGCCCCACTAAATCCCACTTCAACAAATTCACTTAAATCGTATTAGCATTAGCAGTATGTGTATATATATACATATACATATGTGAGACTATAGCATACGCATAAGCATAACAAACGATTCTGGCCTTTTATTTTTTCTTCTTTTTCATGTGAGATTCTATATAAAAAGGTATATTTGTTGGCATTCTTTATTTTTTTCTCGCATTTTTTCTTATGCCTTTTCTATTTGTATTTCATTTCTATTGTTCCAGTCGAGCGAAAAAAGCTAAAATTCTTTTTTCACACCCACACACATATACATACGAGTCATGGACAAGCATTCGCATGCCACTTAATTTATACAAGAAAGAATATCGAAGCAGTGCGTGAGGGCGAAAAGGCTGTTTCGCCTGTCAGAGCGTCAGCAGCGGCGAGCTAAATCGTGTGTGCTGGCCCAGAACGAACCAATAGCTAGAAAAAATATGCCACTTGCGCTTAAACGTGCGTACAAAGCGTGAAGGTTCTTAAATGTGTAGGACACTTATGAAGAGTCCAAGATGTGTTGGTTGCTTTTTCACATACATATTTCGTTATTTGCATGAGTTAATATGTATACTGTCATGTATATTAACCTTTCAAATATAGAAATAGTGTACTAGGCGACGATTTGATAACTTTATTTGCGGGAAAATATGAATTATAGACAACTGTTGAAGTGATTTTGCTTAAAAAAATAATTAAATTATTGCTCTAACTGTTTAATTTTGTTTAGTTCTTGCTTTATAAAAAAAATAGAAAATTTTATCAGTTTTGAAAGTCTCAAAATCATTAAAGAAGAGCAAAAAGAATACGGTATAATTAAGATTAAATATTATGTAGTAAGTTTTTTGAAACTCGATAATCTTCATTTTTTATTGAACAGTAATACAGTACTCTTTCTAAAACGTATGTTTATAATATAATATTTTATTCATGCTATTGTTTTAATAAATTGCAAATGTAAACATCTGGCAACACCACACAAACAAATTTTTAAATTGAAAGTGATCTCAAACATTTTGTTGGTTTAGTGAATTGAAGTTTATTATATATTTATACTGTCTTATACGAATTCTGAATTATTAGAATAGGTGGCAACACTTTTCAAAACTAACCTATACATAAACCTTTCTAAAACTTATGCTCATAATTTTTTTTTAATAAAATACTGAATGCAAACATCTGGCAACATCTCAAACAAATTATTTCAACTGTGAGGGTTCTGAAACATATTAATAACATTTCATTGTTATATCGAATTATGAATGAATATTTAGACAGCTGGCAGCATATTTGGAACGTAAGAGTGTATGCCAAAACGATTTTAAATTGTTAGGTTAGGTCATATAAAACCGATGAATCTCACATGAACAGATATTCGTTCGTTGTGTTACCTAAATCCCTAGATCCTCCAGGATCCACGAAGCGTTTTAAGCTTACATACAGCTCCATACAACTCTAGCAAAGAACTTCCGGCAAAATACTTAGTACAAGTACAACTTCTAATAGCAGTGAGTTTGCCTGTGCTGAGAGCCAGTAGTTCGGATCTTCCTACAGTTCACTGTAGGCCAGAAGAATTTTGTAGTAAATGAGTATATGAGACCAAATTTAAATAGTAATTTTATAATTTACTTCTATTATAAAATTTTAAAAGATGGCAACGCTTCACGAAACTTCACTTTAACTGTAAGCCTTATTAAACTTTTTCACTTTGACACAACCCTATCGTCATGATTCCTTAAGTTTACAAATTTTAAAAAATTAAGATTAGAAAATAGGTGGCAACTACACAAAAAGTTGCTTCGAAAGTTCGCTTTGAAACAAGCCTATCTTCGTGATCCGTTGAGTTTACTAACTTGAGTAAATTAAAATTTTCAAATAGGTGGCAACTTCACAAAAAATAGTTTCAAAAGATTTTCAACACTATGTAAACCGCATAAGCATAAAGTATAATTTTCTTTGGTTGCAATAACATTGAAATTTTGACTTTAAATTTTTTATATTAAGGTGGCAACTCCAAAAATATTTTTTGACTTCAGTCTTAAGATAATATCACTCGAATAAAAATAAATATTCAAGGTAGTTTCAGCCATCGCTCTGAACAGAATGTAATACTCTGAGCGTGACGTTATTTTGTTGCGTTACAGAATTTCGTTGCATACTCTCTATCTATTATACTAAAGTGCTTCAAATAGTTTCACTACGAGAAAAAATTGGCATTGGAAATATATATTCTTCACTTTAACATGCTTCCACTACCAACACCACATATTAAATTACAAAAAAAAGGTGAAAAAGAAAAAACAAAAAATACCCAAAATTGGCAAAAATGAAGATATTACTGCCAGTATTGACGCAAAGGACGACCTAGAAATGCAAATTCCAAGCGCCAAACGAAGCCTATATTCAAAAATTCAAATAAACTTAGGGTCGTGCACACACATATGCTCACACACACATATAGTCACACATAAAAATGCGCATTATGCGAAGCAGTTAGCCAGCTAGCTGTATGGAAAATGAAAATGCTGTGCGTTTTAACGTCATTATTGTCTGTCAACGATGCGTTAACATATGCTGACTACTCGCTGGCTGTCGGCTTGACTCGCCTGCCACATGCGTTATTTGACAGGCCGCGCAACCCGACTCAAATATTATTTGACTGTCGGTGCTGTGGCCCTCCTCAATTTCTGGCTCTTTTTTCATTTTCGTGTAGAGATTGCGTTTGGAAAAAAAATTTCATCTAAAATTTATGCAAAATAAAGCGAGCAAATATGTTTGACTGAATTGAAATGTGAACTTTCATGCGAGCTTTCATGTGTGCTTTCATTCAGCGCTTGCTTGTGGGATATGTCAATAAATTTACCCCTATTGCATATTACTTCACATTTCTTTGAACTTATTTATAATGCAGAACCTATTTTAGGTATTTTTTTTACTGAATTTCATACAATTTCGCACATTTACAATGAACGGAAAAATCAGAATTCACTTATAATTTGGTTGAATAAAGAGCAAATTTTGTGTTAGTATAAATAAATTTAAATTTGAGGTGCCTTTGGTTAGTCAAAGGTGACAAATAACCTATATAAAAGCACCCGATACCTACAGACCGAAGTTAGATGCATATACCTCAGCATCAAGCTCCAAATGAGAACACTTCGAAGTATATGCCAACAACAATATGCCCCAACTTTAAGCCATTTCATTAACTCTGCGTGTTTAAAAAAAAAAAATTAACTAACACTTCCGATTCTCGTTGCCACACCAACTTCACCACCTACACGCACGCACCAACACTCTCTCATCCACACGACCACTCTAAATGCGGTTTGTGTCAACATTACGAAGCACAAAATGAGTCGCACAAAAATTTACGAGCATATCCCGGACACACTTGCCATTTCTGCTTGCCATTTGCCACGCTACTTGGCTGCTTTGCCACTTCATCGGCAAATCGGTGAACTCTAACGCCTTCGAAAACACGCCCGGCGGATGTGGCGCTACTCAATTTTTATGGGCAATTAAATTCTATAAGCTGCAAAACGCTCTAAGCCGAAGCATTGACTCGAACTGTGCGCGCCTGCCGTTGCGTATGTGTGTGTGCCTTGTACCGCTTGGTGCAAATGGCGTCGCGCATTTGTGGAAATTTTCAGATAAAACCAAATGTTGATTTTTATGTATCACACCACCGAGATAATATCTTCACACACCGAGAAAGTTGCTGCCAAGTCAAAAGCGTCGTGGAGAGTTCATAATAAAAGTAGCGTGTAAAATTTGAATAGCAATTTAAGAGGCAAGTGTTCCTATATGGTGTGGCGGCTTTTGAAGAAATAAAGAAACGTAATCTTCAAATAAACAAAATTATTTTTGGCTGAATTTAAAGTAGTAGCCTTATTCTCGATATTGCGGCACACTTGAAGTTCTAATATTTATAATTAGTCTTTAAAAGTCTTTAGATCTTAGTTATGCAATTAGAAATCTTGACTTAACTTAGATCTCACTTAGAAGTATTCTTGGTTATATGAGCTTTGGTGATTGGAGTTTTATTAAAAGACATTAAAAACTCTATTTGTGTTTGTTTTTTTCTGTTTTCGACAATTTTTCTTTAGTCCTTTTACTTTAGTCTTTTGTCTTAAATCTTTAGTTTTTGTTTCATTTAAAACCTTTCATCTTCAGTCTTTAGTACTCAGTCTTTGGTCTTAAGTTTTTAATCTCTCGTTTTTTCAGTATAAAGTCTTTACGTTGTATTTAGTCTTGAGTCTTGTCTGATCTTATTTTAATTTGATTTTTTTTCTTAACCTTAAATCTTCAATATTTAATTTTTAGTCTATAATCTGTAACTTTTAATTTTTAATATTAGATATTCAATTTTATCTTTAGTTAGTTCTGTAATTATTAATTCTAAATCTTTAGTATTAAAGCTTTAGTTTTCAACCTTTTTTTTGATCTTTTTTTAATAATTAATCTTAAACTCTCAATCTTTAATGTTTAAATTAAATGATTAACTTTTAGTGTTTATTGTTTAATATTCAAGGATTAATCTTTAATCATTAGTATTCAGTTTTTCTTCTTAAATCAATACCCCTTAACTTTTAATCTTCAATCTTTAATAGTTTTAATCTTTAATCACAAATTTTTGATTTTTAATTTTTAATCTCAAATCTTTAATATTTAATATTTCATTAAAAGCATGATCTTTAATTTGTTAACCGTTAGTCTTTAACACTTTATCTTTAATCTTTAACATTCAACCATAACTCTTTAGTTTTTAATTTCAAATCGGTAATATTTGAGCTTTAGTCTTTAGCTTCTAGCCTTTATCCTTTTATTTTCAGACTTATTAGTAGTTTTTAGCCTTTAATTTTAGAACTTCTATCTTTAATATTTGGGCTTTATTCTTTAATCTTTATCTTATTTATCTTAGCCTTTTAGTCTTCAGATTTTAGACCTCAAACTTTACTATAAGTTCTTAGTCGTTAGTTTTTGTCCCATTCGTTGGCTTTTCATGTTCAGACTATAAAGCCGTTTTTTAGCCAATCTCCGATAATATCAGGCCGAAAAAAGCCCCCTACAATTGTTATAATATTTTTTTACTCCAATGAAATGGAATAAATTCCGTATTTTCTTTCGCACTTTAATTCGCCACAAACGGCCGTACATGGAAATGACAAATGATTTTCTCACACTGATTGCCGACTCAAACAAGTAGTAAAGTAATGGAAAATCTGAAGCACACTTTACGGCGCACAAGCAGTCACAGCCAGTGGCAAGCGCCAACCAAACAAGCCACTAAGGCGAAGGTCAAGCCAAGCAGTTAAACATATCAAAATTATATATACAGTCTATATACAAGTATTATATAACTTATTACATACATTTCTAAAAAAAGAGCAAGCAAAAAATATGTGACTGGAGGAAATCAAAAATGAGTTATTTATATGCAGAGTACATGAAATTTGATTGATGCTAAAGTGTCCTGACTACTCCAAAATTGGTATTGCTTTAGTGTCACACGCTGCGTGGCGCTAGTGACAGCTGTGCAGCCACCACGTCTCGTGTAGAAAAGGTCAAGCATATAAAGTGCACGAGCACAAGCTGTAAAATGAATAAAATATGTGAATTGGTGATTGCGGAGGGACACGAGAGTCTCTCGATATTAGAAATGGTAGAAAAATGTCAAGTGTGCGAAGGAATGCATGGCTGAAAGTAAGTAAAAAGATGATCAATGGTCGAAGACAGTCTGACTGACAGCGCAGAAGAATGAATATTAAAATAATTTTTTATACAAACACATGCACACTCGACCTTAACTGGCTGTGTGAGCACTTATAGTCACACTTGCCAATAAAAGTGGTAGTCAACTGAACCAGAAGGAAACTGTGATGAAAAGTTTCAGAAGCATAAATGCAAGGGACTTTCTTGAATTTGAAATAGTAATGTAATGCTGGGTTTTGATGGGGTCAGTTTTTGGGTATTCGAATATATTGTATGCAATTGCTGCTGGATGCATGTTTAAGTACATGTAGGATGAATAAAGTAATAAAGGAAATATCAGCCGTTGAAAGATATCTGTTTAAAACAATATGAATATAGGATAGTAAAATCTTTAAAAATAACTGTAGACGTTCCATCTTCTGTCAGTAAGCGCCCATTTGGTTATAGTCAAATGTAATATGGGAAGCCTTGAAATTTTTATTTCTTTTTAATTGACTTCCCTGTTTATTCTCTTAACTAAATTCAGCTTTAACCACGGAAGAGGAGTCTACGTTATTAAGAAGTAGAAAAATTCACGATCATGAAATAAACGCACATTATCGTAGACATGTCCTTTAGATATGTAGAAAACCTCCGACAAGATGAAGGATCTTTCAGGAATTTTATTGAGCTCCCCATTGTTAAATTATTTTATAAATTACAGTTATTTTCAGTATCCCAGTTTCGCTTATAAAGTTGGTTGACAGGACACGAAGGTATCGAGGATAATGAGGTAATCCGAACTGCTAAAAGTAGTGCACAGCTAGCATCCAGCGTTCGAATGATATATTGGGATACAAAATGGCCAAACACATTTTTAAACGGTAGATGAACACGAACTTACTGATGTTCGATAGAAGGAACTGTAGGAACATGTTTGGAAATTTCACTGTTCACAGTCTGGTGAAGGCACACGCCTGTAGAATACGATTGACTGATCGAGATGACTGCAAGTAACGTTAATTATAAGGCAGCGACAAAACAATAGATCATCTCATGTGCGCGTGAACTTCATTGGAAAGAGAACATTTCAAGCATTTGAAGGTTCACAGTATGAGACACTGGAAGAGGTATCGTTATTACAAACATATTAAAATTCGCGTCAAGCCCTGTCAACGGTAGGGGCAACTACTCCTCGTGGCGTCAACAAAGGTGGTTGGATTGTTTAAGGACGAAAAAATTATTTTTTGAAATTTTTTTTTAAGATAATGATCTCCCACATGCAATTTTAAGCATCATATTCCATTTTTTTTTTAATTTTTCTAATGACAATCACTTGTACTGATAATAATATATAAATAAGTAAGTCCTTCAGGTTTGAACTTTCGTATTCTCGTAGCGAACCCAAAACCACTAAGATGAAAACAATTTTGTCAAAAATACCAGAAGTCTTATTTGTTCTTGTTGCATATCTGATATTTAATTTTTGATATCGATTCAACTTTTTTGTTGCTTTCCATGAGAGAGAGTGACTTTTTGTCCATTTTTACAACTCAGTCAATTCGTTTTCCCAAAGCAACTGACCTATTTGACTAATAACTTAAAAAATATACAAAAGCGGCTAGCTGTAGAATTTTTTGAATAAAACAAGTACTATTTATATTTATTTAATTTTACATCGCATTTAAAAAAAAAAAATATTTTAAACACTTTTGGCAGGTAAACATGTCAATCAAGGCTAGTAAATTCCGAAAAGTTCAAAACGTAAGTTAAAAATGTAAGTTCAAAACGTAATACCTAATTATATGTGTTATTAATTATAGGGTGTGTCGTTGCTGATATATAACTAATAACTCAAGCATATTCACACATAAATTAAGGGTTTATATGGGTTTCGTCGGGAAAAAAAACAGTATTATTTCAACAATATTTTTTCCATGTAAAAAATTAATTAGTGATTTTTTAATGTTACAAACATGCACTATTAACAAAGAAGATCTGAAATTTTTGGAAAAACATATTTGAAACTCGGCCATTGCGGCGCGATTTCCAGTGATCCCTCGAAAAAACGTTGCGCCCGCGTTGGCAGAATAACTCCAAACAAGATCTTTTAAAGTAAAAAATACATGGATTAATCAAAATTTTGACATTGAACTTGGACAAAACGGAAAAGGAAATTTTTTTGGCAGACATTATTTCATAAAAATTTAAATTTCAGTGAAAGTTTTGCGAAATTTTTTTTTACCCCAAAAGTTGTAATCGATAAAAAGTTCTTCTTCCAAGTCTTTAGGAATTGTATTCCAAAGAACTGTGTAAAATTTTATGAAGATGCTCAACCGCGTTCACGTGAAATATTCAAACCGACTTCAGAAACGCAGTTTCGACAAAAACGCGTTTAAAGACGGCGCACTTTATTTAGCTAGCTTCGACCGCACAAGTTTTCAGGGCTGTATCTCCAAAACTATTACTCGAATTAACTTGAAAATTAAGGACAATATTCCAAAGGTGTTGTGGACTCAAATAAGTAATAATAAAAATCGATTTTTTGAAACGTGAAAACCCTTGTAACCCCCTGCAACACTGGTAACCCCTTCTTAAATTGAGCAAAATTTGGAATGTAGGCAACCAAAAAGTCGTCAGTAATTGTACTGTAGCGCTCATCATTGAAAATAGTGCTGGCTTTTGACTCAGTTAAAAACATATCGACCAATAGGATAGAATCTTGGCCATGTAAATCTTACCAAAAATACATTTCTCTGCATATAAAATGTTTCCGTATAATCTCTTGAGATAGTTCTTATACCAAAAACGGTAATTTTGAATTAAATGTCAAACACATGTGTCGATTATAAGAAATCCTTTGACAGCTATACCGTCCCATACCTGAAAGCCGCACCCTATATATTTTACCATATATCGCATACTATCAGACACAACTAAATCTTCATACACCGTTTAAAGTGTCTGATAACACAACTAATATTTATTACTTAACAAAATCAATAACAATTTATCATTCAAATTAAATCAATCACTAGCGTATTCATTTCAACAAATATCACAGAAAATTCCGTTTGTAAAATACCACTAATTATGTTAATAATATGACATGTGCTGCAAAACGCACAGCTTGCTTTCTATACAAAGCATATTTGTTTAAATGAAGATATTACTGTGTGAGCACATCTATATAAACGTACACTTGTATATGAAAGTTTTTAAATAAATGCCACATTAACCGTAAATTTCTATTATTTGTATGCGTTATGAAATGTAAGAATTTCCGTTAGTGTACACAGCACAAAGCTCATTTTCCTGTATCTTGATTATTAGCACGAAAGCAGGCCAATCTGTTGACCAACTAAGGAGTGGTTTGTAGATGGTAGTAAATGTATATATTAAGCAGTAAATATGTAATGCAAACAGCAATATATATTCAAATAATATCCACAAAAAGTACAACATGCCGACTCCCAACTGAATTTGTATTGCTTTTATGCTTGCAACTTGTGCCTGCCACACTTTATATAATTGTAATTATTATCATGTCAGGCTAAAAGTTCCTGCAAATGTGCATACGAATGGCTGCCTTACAAATGTCGGACACGCACTAGTCTTGTAACGGTACAACTACATAAAAATATATATATAATTTTGCCATATCCGCATATAATAATATGTTACGTATACGCCATGTCGTTACAAAATCTGCTTATAAGGCTGAAAATACCATTGTGAAGTCGTTATAATTAGTATATATGTATGTAAATATGTATATGCACATATAAATATAAGTATATATACATACATTTGTGTACTCATGTGCCGTTAGATTGATACAGTTGCGTTTATTTATGACAAGCGACAAAGACTTTCACACAACAGCAACTACAATTTGCTGCAACAGTGCGTTGAGTATTCAGTTGAGTTGCAAGTGTGATTAGCAGTGTTGCATGCTTGTGTGGAGTAAGCTGCTTCTTGCAACAGTTAGAATACAACGAGCATATTTCAACATATGCTTCTCACCAATGCGTAGGCTCAACTCACTCCTTTGATTTCGCCACACATTGGTGCCTCAATTTGTTTGTATGTGTGCTGGTGCATGTCAGCTTTGAAGTGGCATAGCGTAAACACATTGTGCAACATTTAAGTCATATAACATATGCCGTTAGGCCTACTTACTTACCGTTGGCCTAAATTATCTAACTCAAAAGTAAAGCAAGGTCCTCGCACATGCAGGCTTCTTCGGTGAATTCTATACTTTCACGCATACAGACACTCATACACATGCACACATGCATAAAATGTAATGATTACAAAATCATATGTCGCCTATCTTATGCTTCGTATCTACTTGACCGACTTTGATGGCTGCAATGATTACAACGAATTTCTTGCTGGAAAATCTGCACTTTCAAAGGCACTAGAGCGTTTATGTGTGTGTGTGGATGCTTGAAAATGCAAATCTGCAGTAAATTATGTTGAAATTATGCATTTCTATGTCAAACTTGTGCGTTTGCTTGTTTAGCATGTATTTGGTCTTGGTTAGTAATAATTGTAATGCTGTGGTTGCTTCATGCGAAATTGTGTTTGTAGACAATATTTTTCTACTTAAAGACTCTTATGCGAATTTAAATATGTCTGTTAAGCTTATTAAGTGTCTATATTTGTGCACAAATTGCAATTAGGAGACTAGTTTAATAAGTTATTACCTCAAAGATGGGTTGTTTAAGTTCACGTGCCACTAAATGTGGCAATAATACTTTCTGTGTAAGAAAAACAAGTTTTAAAAGAAGGCCAAAGTAATTGTTTGGACCAATGAAGATTGTAAACTACAAAGACTACAAAGTTTGAAGAATGAAATAAAGAGAGTGAAAATAGTAGTATAGATCAGGCTATAGCAAAGTTGTCTAAATACATTTATGAAGTGAAATCAATAATATTAGATGTGGTAAGGGAAGGTTTAGAATTACGCAATTTATATCCTTCAATCAGCCTCAAAAAAATATAACGAGGCTATATCAGAGGAATTATTTAGAGAACTGGATTGTTTAAATGGACATATAAAGTGCTTATAATCATTACAGGGTGTTCAAGCCAGTTCACAAAAAATCCATAATTGATAGGAGAGTAACCAAGTATTTGTCTTTTGAAAACAAAGCCTTATCTCAATATCGATCATAGACTTTTTGAGAGTTTCCAGAGAAGGTAAGTACTCCCATATGGTCTCAACGTTACCTCTAGTGAGATTATTACAGAATAGTACAAATAATAATATTCAGATTCCATAAAATCTCTATAAACTATTTTCAATTATTTTTAGCATTTTTTCGTAGGTCGGATATCAGGGGGTTTGCGGTTCATTATCATTCAGCACTTTATTCAGCAACTATTCTAATTTAAATTACTTACTTATTTAAGCTGAACAGCTTAAAATTGACATTCAGCGCTTAATTCAGCTCCCATTTTCGTTAGCTGAATATTCTTTTTTTCATTCAGCAAGTATTTTAGTATATATTCTTTACTTATTTAATTGAATCGGTTAAAATCGATATTCAGCGCTTTATTCAAGTATCATTTATGTTAGCTAAACGAGCTTCTTTATCATTCAGCACTTTATTCAGCAAATAATTTTATTTATGTTATTTATACGTTTAAGCTGAATAGTTTAAAATTGCCATTTAACGCTTTATTTAGCTATCATTTTCGTTAGCTGAAGAAGAGCTAAAAGCTCAAAGGCCAAAAGTATGACCTATTTCAAAAACAACGCGTCTTGACTTTACTGATAAGAGTTTTTGACTTTTAAACCCATTTTATAATTTCCTCCTTCACTTGTTTCCCTTAGTCACTTAAGCAAATGCAAAAAATTGCCTGCTCATTTACCTTAATAAATACAAGAGCGCAATCAGGAATTGTCCATTACAACATCATAATAGGCACACTTAAAGCTGTCGGCTAACATTTCAAAATATTTATCTGTGCTTTCGAATTCAAGCACTCCAGATTTGCATTTTACTTAACATTTGCATACGCAAAAAAAAAAATTAATAAAAAAAGAACAAAACAAGCGTTTTATACGCGAAGAGTGGTGAAAAAAGCTGACCGGCCACTTCCTAGCTGTCAGCAAGTGTTGAAAAAAGCTAAGTGGCCGACGTTAGAGGTCGCCATTAAACCGATTATCCGAGCGTATAATGGTTTCGGTGAGCGGTTGACTGGCAGGTGAAGTGGTTACGCGTGGCTGATGGACGAGAAGAAAGTGTATTAAGTTAGTGGAGAATGGGGCAAAATGGGAATTAAGGATGACTGCAAGTTTAGAGGAGGTGGACGTTTCGAATTTTTTGTGGATTTTGGTTGCTTGGTTAAAGGCAAGGATGAAAATATAAGCCAGGAAATGCTTATGGGATGAGACAATCCATTTGCTTTTAATAAATATGTTATTTATGCAGTTTAGCTAATTTGAAGAGGTCAAACAATATACAATGCTTTTATTTTCCTTTCAATTGTTCAAACATTATTTTTAATTTCTGAATGTGATATAGAAATCTATTAAATTTTATTGGTATAAGACTGCTCTTATGAAATAAAACAAAAATTCAAAACTTCAAAATAATAAAAAATAATAATTTACTTATTATTCGCCTAAAAGTATGCAACAAATATGTTTATGTTTGCTTTAAGAATTTTTCCTTTAAAAGTAATGATTTTGTAATACTTCTCCCGCGAAACTGAAACCGAAATTCGGGAAAAATATTTAAAACATTCTCACAAAAATTATGGGCCTTAAAGTATGCTAAATTTTTTGTTTTATAATTATTTTGCTTAGCATGAGTGAAAAACTGAATGCAAATGTAAAGTATTATATTTTAAAGACTTTTTAAAAAATTATCTGCCCTAAAGTATGCTGGGTTTTCCTAATTTTTTTTTTGCTGTTTGGGTAAAAAAATATATGTTTTTCAGAAGAAGTATCAAAATAATCATCAGGAAATTAATTTGTATGTGAAGTAACATATTTTAAATCTTTTTCAAATTTCAGCCAACAAATATGCCTAATTTTTTTATCCCTTTTTCATTCGGTATTTAATAAAAAAATCACATCTATTATTATAATACTGACGGAAATAATAAACAAAAAGTAATTTTTAATCTAAAATAATGTGTTGTAAAAGATTTCTAAACAACTTATATAGCTGCCTAAAAGTATGCTAATTTTTCCCTTTTATTGGAATTTGCGAACAAAATAAACGATTTTCTAACTGCGAATCGTCAAATATTTTTAAAAATAAATTTAAATTTGAAATATTAAATTTTCAAGTCATTCAAAATAATTATCAGCACAAAAGTATACTAACTATTTTCAAAACTTTTTCCTGTAACTTTGATGAAAAAAATTAAGTGAAAATTAAAATTTCAAATAATAAATTCTGAATAAAATAATATGTTTCAAAATTGTTTTAAAAAGTTTAGCCTAAAACTATGCTGATTTTTTTCTAAATTTTTTAACTGTTCTTTAAAAGGAAATAAATATTATTCATCCTCATATTGAAATGTTATAAATAAATTATTTAACGTTTCAAAAAATATATTGCGGTTTTAAAAAAACTATCTACTTAAAAGTATGCAGTAATTTTCATGTTACCTCTTCACTTTTTCTTTATTCTGAGCTGTAAGTTTGATTGTTTGTGTAAATAAATGAATGAACATTTCAAAATCATCAACCAAAACCTCCACCACAATCTCAGCGAGCGCAGCTGTATAGTGTTTGGGGGCAAACGCTGGCGGTAGTAGTGGCTTTTACAAAAAATTAAATCTCATAAATCCATTTATGCGAATTTTTCAAGCATTAAATTTGTGCTTTCACGTATTCTTAACTTTCAAATACAAAGGCAGCCACCAACGCGCGTATACACTAGCAACAAAAACGCTAAAGAAAACTGCAGACTCATGCTAGAAAGCGTTTAGAGAATGTTGGTACGAGTAGATACATATGTATATGTAGGTAGATATATATGTTTGTGTAGGCAGGTATGTGCCATCCAAAACACGCAAAGAAAAAAGAAATAAAGCTGCCAGCTAAGTAAAAATTTTCTGCTTACATAGACATTCGCGCAACTGAAGTGCCTCGCTTTTTGGCCAACTCTCTAAAGTGAGGGTGGAAGATGCTAACTCAAGCGCCGCCGACTGGGCACAGGTAAGAAAATGAATTTGCATCATTTGTTTTATGGCGTTGCCGCTCCAACAACAACCGCCACCGACGCTATCTCTGCCTAACAACGCCCCGATGCATTGGCGTGGAAATGGGATGCTACCGAGCGCCACTTAAAGCACTCATTGGAACTTATGAAGCATGCATGGTGATTGCTGTGGTATTGGTTGAAGGCATGGTGAGCGCAACAACAACAACAGCAGAGCAGCCGCAACCAGCCACCCATAACACCAAGACAATGGCGGCGGCGATTGTTTGTAAACCGTTGCTGAAGTAGGCAATTCCAATGCGCGCTTGTACATATATATGTATATACGAGTATATATGTACATATATACATATAAATGTGTGTTTTCGTACGTAAGTGCTTTGCTGTTGTTGCTGTGTAACGGCACCAGCTGCTTTATTGCGGTATAAAATATAAGAAATAAAAGCAATGAAGAAAGTCGTATTCAATTGCTGGCATTTAAGGCAATACGCGTCCATACGCCATTTGTTTATATCACGCAGCAGTGTGCACTACCAACAGCAGCAATAATAACAACAACTCTACGTGGCCTCATCTGCCGCTACTATGTTCTTCGGCTCTACTTGTTCTTCGGCTGTGGCTCCTTCATCATGCCACACTTGCTGGTTTTCATTTTCAATTTGTTTATATGCGCCATTGTATTCTTCGTTTATTCATTTATGTACTTGTTTAACGGTGTATCTTGCGGTTACCTTGCCTCCGCATTTGTGTGTGTGTACTAATGTATATGTTTTCATTTGTAAGTGTGCGCATTTATTTAAGTGTGTTAGTGGCTTTTCTTATCTTTCTTTTGCATACGCGTATTTCAATACAACGCACTCTCTACACACACATACTCCTACGCATACACTCACACTCTCATGTGGCTGATATAAAAAAGTATGCGCTGCTCTTTCATTTCTGCTGTGTGTTGTAGTTTTTAAGTTTGTTGTTTTAATTTTATTTATTTCTTTTGTTTTACTTTCGGTTCCAAACTCAACTGGTCGGTTGAGTGGCGTGCTTGTGGTTGGGTTTGGTTGCTGTGGTCCTTAAATTTTACACTCCCCCACTTAAATGAGTAAACAAATTGAATTCATATGCTTATGCAAGCAATAATTAATTATCGGCTTACTTTCGTTGGTGTATTCAAGCATTTTTATGGCACTTACATATTGTATATTTTGTAAATGTGGCAACTTTAAATTTTCTGTAAGTGTATGTGAGTGGAATTGCTTCATTAAATCAAGTATGAGTGCCTTAATATGTAGTTAGTAAATAAGATTCGTATAGAAAATACTTTTTTTTATGAAAAATGTGGTCCATAGATACTTAAAATGCGTCTCTTTTAGGCTTAACAGTATTTTTTAGGCAGTACGCCAATCTTTGTCGCTTTTGGAATTATTTAGGTAACAGTTTTTTGAGTCATTAAACCGTATAACTTGTTTATTATCTTTCTCCACAAATGTCATTTAATATCTCAATATCGAAAACCACCTCTTCATTTTTAAATAATTTCTTACATCTAAAATATATTTTCCGTGTAAGAAAAGGGAGTCCAACATGTGAATTCACTTAACTTAAAAAAATCGGAAAATATCCTCTGATGAAGACGCATTGTGGAATTTTTAGATTTGCTCGAGTCTGAAGATTCTAAGAGGGGTTAATCGAACAAATAACCAATATCAACAAAATATACTGGTATAAATCGGTTATATGTCAGTTTCATGTGGACTCGTTATGCGTTGATGGCACTAGAAGAAATACTATTTAACGGCAAAGAAGTATGGCATTGACATACAGTGGCTCACAGCTTATTTCATGCAAATGAATTTACAACATTTGAAATGTCATATCTTGTCAACGAAAACATATATCGAAATAATTCAAACTCCTAGTTGTTAATACGAATGTGTAGTTTATAAAAGATACTTCATTTTTTATTTTTATTTATTATTTAATAACTTATAAACAAAAAACCAGAAACCTAAACAAATTTCATATCACAGCTTATTTCATGCAGTGTACTTTTAATTAAAAATAAGATAAATAATTTGTTTAAAATTGATACTTAATACTTAGTATGATATCCGTTAGCTTTTAATACAGCTTTTAGTCTAGCTGGCATGGACTCAACTAGTTTTTTTGTAATTTCTGTTCCAATTTTTTTCCACTCTTCCAAAATAGCACTTTTTAGCTGTTCCTTATTACTGATGCGGTGTTTACGGATGTTATTTTCTAACAAAGACCATAAATTCTCAATCGGGTTCATGTCAGGTGACTGGGCCGGTGGATTCATTAAATGTGGACAATTCCATATTAGCCAGGTTTGTACTATTGACGCTTTGTGTTTAGGATCGTTGTCCTGATAATATCGGAAATTTTGACGGATCCCAAGTTTCTCGGCACTTTGGAGTAAATTTTCTTTCAATATATTAAGGTACAAGGTTTTGTCCATAATACTCTCAATAAATACCAAATTTCCAACGCCGGCTGCAGACATACACGCCCATACCATAACACTGCCTCCACCATGTTTAACAGTTGGCCTAATGTTACATCTCTGAAGCTCTGTATTGGGTTTTCTCCACACGTAAGCCATTCCATCTGAACCGAAAAGGTTGAATTTCGACTCGTCAGCAAAAATTACACTATTCCAGAAGTTAAAATCCTTGGTTTCCAGCTCCCTTGCAAAGGTAACTCGGCTTAGTTGGTTTTTTTTGCTAATGAATGGCTTCTTTCGGGCTACTCGGCCATTGAAGTCATGCGCACGTAGTACCCGACGCACAGTTTCAGCACAAAAAGATTTCCCTATCTCCTCCTGAATCTCTGTAGTTAACTTTGGAGCTGATAGTCTCGGGTTTTCTTTAATTTTACGCACAATTAAACGCTCGTCACGTTCACTGAAAATTTTATTCGGTGCATTTCGGCCTTTATTTTGAATGCGACCTTCATGCACGAAACGCTCAATTATATTTTGCACTGTAGCACTACTTAAATTTACAATCTCAGCAATTTTTCGCTGTGATTTTCCATTTTTGAAATGGTTAATGACCAATTCTCGCTGCTCAATAGTTGTACGGGGGCCCATTTTACTCAAATTGGTACACTGGTGTACTCGACACTCAAAAACTCACTAAAATTTTCTTCAAACTATTACTGAATGCCAGCCCTAAGATTTACAAATGCCTAGTACCGCAACCCAAGCAACGGGATTTCTCCACAACATAGACAAGTGGGTGCATGAAATAAGCTGTGAGCAAAATTCCTGGAAGGTAGCTGGAATTCTTGTCTTTGTAAACGTAAGATTGTTTTTCCAAGAACTTTATTTTGCTTACTATATTAGTAAAGCATTGTAGAATATATATTCATCAACTTTTTTTTTTAAGTGTCTTACTTTCCATCTTATGGCAATATAAACTGAAAAATTTATATTGCATGAAATAAGCTGTGAGCCACTGTATGTAGTCTATGTAGTGTTAATGGTATCATAGCTGTTTCCGTCGACAAGCAGTGACATTATGGAAAAAATGCTTTCGAAGGTTACACTTATGGGTAGCCAAAAATGGACTATGAGTTAACCCTAGTAAACCGAACTGTTTCTATTCAAGAATAAAACTAAAATACACCAATTTTATCTATGCTTCAGTGCCTTATTTCTTTTTTACCAACCTTAGTGAGTATATAACAAACCATTGCCAGTGAGCTGTTAATAACTTTCACTCAACTGGCAATGGTTTCGTGAAAAACTCCCGCTAGATTGGACTCAATGATCGAAGCGAATCAAGACGTCGTCCACCGGCTATCATATCCAGCATCACCACTGTCACAAGCAAGGTAATTTATAAGAATTAAAATTCAATAAAGAACCAACCTTTGGTATATATATTATATTAGACACAAAACTTTGTGGTTTTCTTTTATTAACACATTTTTCTTGTTTCCTATTCCCAACGATCGACGCATCGTCCTCGAGTGACTCGTCGAGTTCGAGAATAATCAAGCACTATTTGTATTGCCTACAGTAACTTAAAATATTCCTCTCGGTTAAAAAATGGAAATAAATCGTGATAATTTTTTATAACTTTTGACGTGGATTAACTCATCAAGAGTGCGTAGATCAACTTTACCAACTTAATTCATTCTCTAATAATGAAGCGCCATCAAGGACCAGTTTTTATCGATGATATGATATGGTGATATGATAAAGTTCTTAAATCACTCCAAGACGAATTTCGAAATGATTGGCCAAAATTAGCTGTTGTTCCGGGAAATATTGATGCTCTGTGCATAAAAAAGAATTAGTGTAACTAACAAACATCCAATATCACATGAACATTTCACTGTAAAAAAATTTATTTGGACCCCAAATAGTTTGTTAATCGCTCAAAAAAAGGCTTGTGTCGATTGGTCGAGGGAAATGTTAACAAAATACGATAGCAGTGCTTCGAATACGTGCGCAGTGCGATGAATCGTAAATTTAGGCATATCAGCCCCTAGTTAAACAGCAGTCTATTGTGCGGGAGCCAAATTCAACAAAAAATGGTTGCCAGTTTTTTTAGAAATATTGGACATATCGTAACCACGCGACTGGAACAACCTGAGCAGTAAATTTTGAGTGGTATACAACCATTTGATTCACAGTTGTCTTTCAAGAAATGAGAAAAAGCAACTGCTGAGGACGGACCACTCTTCACCACGATAATGCGAGCGCTTAACATCTGAAACAACAGCATTTTTGAGCACTCGAAACATCTATTTGATGAAGCATCCACCGTATACTCGTAGTCCTGACTTGTTATCGCAGCGAATGAGTTCTTTTTATTCCTCTTCGTAAATAATAATTAAAGAGATCAAAGTTTTGGGACAGTTGAAGTTGCGGTTGATGCGTTTAAAAGTCATGTTTGGGTGATACCTCAATTAAAGTGGCAAAAGTGCTTCGACAATTTGTTCAAAGGCATGCAAAAGTGCACAGATTTTCATTGACCCCATTTTGAAAAACAATCAAGTTTTTGTTCGCGCATTCCGAAATATAAAAGATAAACTACGTATATGTAATTGATCAGCTTGACAAGCTGAGTGGATTAAGTAGAGCTCGGTTGTATATACGCTTATTACTTTCCCAGTTTTCCAGATATCAAGCCGAAATTTTGCTCATGTCTTTCTTTTCTCAATCTTCTGCTCAGTTTTTGTAACCGTTTATCGACTGAGCGATAGAATACAAGGTCTTGTATAGAAAAATATTTCATTTGACAAGGTGTTGGGAAATTTTCCATTGATTATTGTCCAAAACAACGGTAAAATTTTCAAAGAAATCAGACCACTATAGTGCTTAGTTGGCATTCAAACGGCGTAGAGCCAGAGTATTTTGAAAAAGATGCACTTGTTGCACTTCAAAGGCCTTCAAGATATTCATAAATATTTGGTTTATAATTCGAACTAACTAGTTTTACTCTGTCATTATATACTTTTTACTAGTCACTGTCCGTGAGAGTTGAAAAATTCTTTCAGCAGAACACACTAGACTTCCTTGCTTCGTATGCAATAGACGCTAATATATATTTAAGCAAGCAAATCTGCTTTCATGATGCAAGCTTCAAGATAACTCTTCTACTAACTTCAACAAAGCTGTAGAAAATAATAAAGCAAGTGCAACGGCGAAATAGATTTGAACAACAGCTTAAGGTGTTTAAATAAATATAAAATAATATCTTAAGACACAGCAAGAAAATCTTAAAAAGCAGCAGCAGTACTGGCACACAAGTATTTGCTGAATTATAAGTATTTATACAACCATATAAATATACGTATTTAAGTGTATACGATTATGTGTGCGCTTGAGTGTGTTAGTGCAGAGAATTGTGTGTGAAAAGCCAACATAGCCAATGGCTTAGCGCAGCTCTAGCAGGATGTGCTCGCAAGGACATAGCGCTGGATAAGCCAACTTAATACCAACACACGCATATATGCACATGTATGCGGTATATATGTGTATATGGTATACATGTGTGTAGCCATATGCAAACAGCTTGATTTAGCGCCAAGCATTTGCCACGAATGCAATCAGTGCCCGAGCAGGTGACAATGAAATAATAACTTCAGGTGTTTATAACAGCTTTGCAGCCATTTCTCTCACTCGCCCACTCTTTGTCCTCTTTTACCTTTACTGCTACAATTCTAGCATTATTTGGCTTTGGCTTTGGTGATAAACCAAGTGGGAGCACTTGCCACAATACTTGAGCGTTTAAGAAAATGGAAATAAAGCAGATCGAAAGAAGATAGGAATGGAGGAAAAATAAGAAAAAATCAGGTGCGCTCATAAATAAACCAAAGCCTCGCACAGAGGTGGAGTGTGTGTGTGCAAGAAAGTGGCGCGTAAAGTTTGTTTCCAAGAAGAGTAGAACAGTTGACAACTTTAATGCTGACTTAAAAGGCTTGCCAAGCAGACACCAACAAGAGCTATGAAGAAGAATGCTCGCACGAGCATTAGAAGGCGGAACACAACTTATTGAGACAAATGGCGCACAGCGCATAAAAGATGGCTAAGAAGCTGCTTGCTTTCCCCAGAAACTTCCATACACAGAAGGACAAGAGATAAGAAGACGTAGAAGCAGAAGTAAAAGCAACAGCAGCAACCAACTTCAAGTCGCCAAGACACACAGGAAGCGGCACAACAGTCAACTGTCGCCAGTGCGCACACTTGCCACTGTCACTTTCCGGTGCGGGGGTGTGTAGCACATTGCATATGACAGCAGCTAAAGAATTGGTACTAAAATCTACAGAGATTTAGCGAACGAAGAAGCGAATTCCACTGACCCGCACACACACCTCTGCGCCGCATCACCTCCAATGCGCCGAAAACCTGCAGATTGGATGAAGCAAACTTTTTACTTAGTCCATCAACTTCTTATGAAAATTCAACAACTGCAACAACAAAAATAAGCGCAAATCTCAAACTATGAGAAGAAACCTGTGAAAGTTGGAAAATAATATGAAAGTAATAAACGAAAGGTAAATATTAATGGAGCAAAGGTGAAGCTGCTGGCAAATGCAGCGCACAGGGGCGGCGCGGTTGCAGCAGCTGATACAGGCATTGGCACAGTCAGCGTCACAAGTATGCGGCAAACAGTTGCACGGCGCGCTGTTTCAAGGTGAAAAGCTTCGGCTGTCGTTTCGATGTCATTTTCATTAAAGCGTAAAAAGCCAGCGAGAAGCTGCAACGAAAACATAAAACAAACAAAATAAATAAAATATGAAATATTCTCGCTGCTTAAGCGGGTAAATTGTTGCTGCAGCAACCTGCTTTAATTTCAAGCACATTCAAATTTTGTTTACGAAGCGAAGCATTTAGCCAAAACATATTTTATAAGCGCGCAAAAGAAAAGCACGAGGCGAGTCACAGCTGAGCGCTGGTGAAATGAAAAATGTTCGCCGAAATCTCATTTAATTTGCGTGCAAATAGCGCCAGCGCAGCGCCGCCTGTGACAACAAAACAAATGCCCAACAACTGTAATAACTAATTCAGGCGCCACACGGTTGTGGAGCAGCACAACAACAGCGCGCTTTGTTTGTAGTAGATTAATAAATGCTTTATTTTAAATTTGTCTTCGCATTCGCAGACAAATGTGCAAATAAGCGGTAATGTACTTGCCACATAGTGTTGCGCTGTTGTGCGTTGCTTGGCGCGACTGTGAGTGCATATTAAATGGGGATTTATTTCAGATTTTGCAAGCACAAATATTAGTATTAATTTTCGTTGGGGATTTTTTTTTTTTAATTTTGCGTTAATTCCATTTGAAATGCTTTTAAGTGATTGGATGTAGTTTTTTTAGAAATGAAATTCAGAGAGTGTTACTTCGCAGTTATTATTAAATTTAATAAGAATAATGAAAAACATTAACTGCGGTTGCAACGAAGGTGGAGTACTCTTTACAACTAAAGTGGTTTTCATATAAGCATTTGATTATGTTCACTCAGTTTACATATATGGCAGCTATACGATATACTAAACCGATCTTAACCATGTTTTCAAATATTATTTAACTATTCCAGAAAATAATCTACATCAAATTTTGTTACGATATCATGTCAACTGAAAAAGTTGTTCATACAACCACTTGAATTTGATCGTTCAGTTTGTATGGCAACTACATAATATAGTTGGCCGATCTTGAAAATTTCTTGAAATATTATAGCGTTGCTAGGCACAAAATTGCAGGCCAAAATTTGTGTAGATATCTCGTCATATGAAAAAATTTCCATTCAAGCACTCTATTCTGATCATTCAGTTTGTATGGCAGCTATACGATATACTAAACCGATCTTAACAATTTCTTCAAATATTGAAAAACTTCCATAGGCAATAACGCATACCAAATTTCGTGACTATATCTCGTCACTTAAAAATCTTTTCCATACAATAACATGATCTTGTTAGTTCAGTTTGTATGACAGCTATATGCTATAGTGATCCGATCTCAACAATTTCAAAGGAGATTTCACCATTGTCTGAGGCAATAATCCATGCCAAATTTCTTTAAGATATCTTGACAAATGAAAATGTTTTCCATACAACCATTCTAATCCGATCGCTCAGTTAGTATGGCAGCTATATGCTATAGTGGTCTTATATCGGCGTTTCCGACAAGTAAGCAGCTTCTTGAAGAGAAAAGAACGTGTGCAAAATTTCAGACTGATATCTCAAAAACAGAGGTAGTTCCTTTATATACAAACAAACGGTGTTGGCAAAACCAGTTCAGCGCGTCACGTCTCCCATGTTCCTTCCATTCCTGCTGGGTGTTACAAACTTTGTGGCAATCTTGATATACGGCGTATCAAAATATTACCTATTTTTTATATATTTATCCACTACTCTATACAAAGGAATACAAAGTTCTCTGATTACCAATCACTTGAGGGTGGCCAGAAACGATTCTTTAACACACTGATAAGGTCCAATACGTTTGTTGACGGTGGACTTTAATCTTTCACACATTAGCTCGATAGAATCTTGTATGAGGTGTTGAGGAGCCTTATACCATGATTTTTGGCGCAAATTGTGGCGCCTCTCTTTTTGTGGATTGGGCAGAGCAAACTTAAACTCCAATCGTCGAGCATGCTTACGTCCGACCATATTCTACAAGGAAGCTGATGCTTGCTCCTTATCAGTTTTTCGCCGTTTTTTTGTTCTTCAGACGGGTGATTGCTATTCGAACTTCTTCATAGTCGAACAATGGAACGTCCGACCATCGTCGTCTATTGGAGAATGGGGTTAACCATTTCCTGGTGTTAAGCTTTCACTGCGATTCAGCAGACTTGAGAATTGTTCCCTACATAATTTCTGTATGCTGTGGGTATCAGTCAGTAGATCACTTTAAGGTGGTAAAAAATTTTTTTTTTTTTTTGGTACTTGGAAAAATCGGTCATTAGTTAACTTTACTCTAAAATCTACCCAAATGCATGCTCTTAATTGTAACGGGAAGAAAATCTGATGATCAGTTTTCTGTTTTTTTGTTCTTATTATCAGATGAAAAATTTTGTATCTCGCTTCCAACTACTTAAAAAAAAATATGGTTTCATGGTTTACTTAGACTTAATTATTCATGCTTGAAATCCAATTTAAGAAGATTTTCCCGACATTTTTATTTGTTGCCGGCTGCTTTGCGACGGTTTTCTTGCACCATTGGCCTGACATTGTCTGATTCAATTAAACCGAAAGTGCAAATGTACGATTTTAATGACTTTACGGATTCGCCGACATTCTTTCATTGCTGCTTCCTAGTTAGTTTAGCGTCTTCTGTGTCACTTCCTTCTGTTTGCCACGCTGTCGCTTGCAACTTGCTATGCGGCATTTTAACGAATTTGCGAAAATTAAATAGAATTTAATTTAAATTGCATTAGACAAGGCGCTGTTGCAGACACAAACATGCACACGGACACACATTTACACCACCATCAAAAACAAAAACATACCGCCGTCGCCTATGTTGTAGATGCTATTGTTGTTGCTGCTGTGTTGGCTATTTAGCGGCGTCGGCAGTAACAAAAGCGACAGCCAAGTAAATTAAGTTGTCAGCGAATAGCAAGCAATATTGCAAGTGCAGCGCATACAACAATTTCGCTGGCATTTTGGTGTTAAGCTTTATTGGAATGTCTAAAGCAGCTAAAAAGCAAGGCGAAGGCAAGCGTTTAAACGGAAACACACAATCAAATGGCTGCAAAATATATTTGTATATATGTTATACACTATGTGGCAATTAACCAACAACAAACAAAACAACAATAACAATACCCTAAGCATAAAGTCGCACGTCATGTGTTGGCGTCAATTTAATTGGTACTCAGCGCGCTGGCAGGGACAGTGGCAAAAGCGATGGCATACACGCAAGGCGCGAGACAGCGATGACGCCAATTGCAACGCTTGTGGAATTTGAAAGCTCAACAATCGGACTTTGACTTGATTGCGACAATTGGCAATTGGCAAATGGTGAATGTGATTGACTTAAATTAGAGGCCGCTGCAGGCCAAAAGCAACATGCGGATGGATGTGTGTATATACACATATTCACCTTTATAAATATTCATATATGCGTACATATACTCCAATATGCAATTTGTGCCTTCAAAATCTGCTCAATATTGCTCAAATTGGTGCTTTCACTCTTTGCCGCCCAAAAGTATGCTTCGAATTTGGTAGCACCCACTCCAATTATTGAGATATCGACCTAAAATTTAGCACACGTCTTTTTCTCATCAAAAGGCTAATTAGTTCTCGTCATCATCGATTTTGAACAACTATAGCATATAGCTGCCATACAAACTGAATGATCTAGCTCAAGTCCTTGTAAGGAAAACTCTTATATTTGTCAAGTTAACTTCACGATATTTGATACGGATTATTGTTGAAAACATTGCTATATTGTCCGATTATATTGTTCAATTTAAACAGCTATAGCATATAGCTGCCATACAAACTGAATGATCCAGCTCAAGTCCTTGTAAGGCAAACTTTCTTATTTGATAAGGTATTGGCAAGAAATTTAGAATAGTTTATTATCCAATACTTTTCTGTAATATCGGAAAATATTGTTCAGATCGAACCACTATAGCATATATGTACCATGCAAAATACTCTTTTTTGTGTTCAAAATGCAGCTCTGAAAATTATTACAGCTTAAAGTTAACTTTTGTTTTTGTTTTATTATTATTTTTTTTAATTGTGTCAATTTCGAGAAAATGTATTCAATATATACAAATTTCTAATTGCAAGCTTAAATAATTTACAAGTGCTTATTCAGCAAACTTCTTCAAATCCCCACTTCTTTATACATCACATACTTATACATTACCACCAAACTTATATTAATCTTCCAAAAGTAAAAAAAAATATAAATAAATAGCAACAAGAGTGGCCAAAAAGATATAAATAAGCAAAACATTCAATTCCCAATGAAAGCGCCAAATTAAATCAAGAAATAACCGAAGCATTTATTTTCTATCTCAAATGTGGTTGCGATTTTTCCTCACCACACCTTGCCTTGTGTTTATTTGCGGCTCTTTCTCCGAACGTTCAAATAGAAAAGTCTATGGAATGCCTGTCAAATAGCGGCAATACTCAGGAGGCAAACAAGTATTAGCCGCATTCAGGAATCTAAACAAATCCCACACACAAATACACCTACATATTCCTCACAGAAAAATACCTAGATATGCCGCTATGTATGCTCGTGGGCTCATCAATGCAATCGTGTATGTCAGGTGTGCTAATTTCCCTAAAGACCGAATGCCATTCATCTCGGTTTTTGTTGTTATTTTCTTTTTTTTGGGGCTACTCGTGCTTTTAATAAAATTTTGGTTGCTATTCGCGCTGAAAACGTTTGTGTTGTTATTGTATTGGGAGTTGAATGAGCACGTGTAGGCTGCAAATCATTTCTCATGTGTGCAGATTTTATATAGGGTGGTTGAGTGACTTGGTGTTTGGAGAAGGTTAGAAATTGTGGGTTTTGGAGAGTTATTTACGGAAGAAACCGATTATATAGATATAGATCTGAGATTATTAGTATAGTATTAGATATTTTTGTGAGATTCTTTTTTGGCATATTTGTAAATAAATGTGGTGTTTTTAAAAGGTTTGGTTAGCACAAGTTTATTTTAAAGGAAACATTTTAATTATTGTTAATAGTACAATATATTTCATTTATTTTTTTTAACAAGTTTTTTCTTTCAATAATTATTGTAATTCGCACAATATATAATTTAATTGAATTCTTATCAAATTCTTTCAATTTGAGCTATTTTTTCATTTTTCGTTTATTTATACTATTTTTTATATATAGTTGATTTAAGTTACTACATGGCAACTCCCTATCCCAAACTGAAATGTATAAAATATGCGCCGAAGATTTACGACTTCCACGTGACGACTTCAGTGACACTTTACTTGTTGAAGCTGTGAGAGTGCCAGCTCAGAGCCTCTAGAGTAATTTACGTTAGACAGCTAAATCAATTTCATGAAAGCTTGACTACTACTTTTTTCGAAATATTTAAACTATTGTCATAAATAGTATTGGATTATCAGTTATTTTTGTTATGCAAGCTTCAGGTGGGTTTCGATGTTGAATTTTGTCTCGCAATGAACCTTCTCAATTTCTTAATCTTTGTATTTGATGCATAAAATGAATTATAAAGCGGTTAATTTTTCGGTGTATTAAAACCGTCATAAGTGATTTAAGTTCGTTTAGATTTATGTGTTTTCGTTTACTTCTTTTTTGAATTTTTTGGGATTTTGCCATATAAAAAGGGTAAACTTATTATTGGGTTATATATAAATTATTATATATTGACGTTTTAATAAAATTTACGCTATGTTTGGGGCATAAAAAGATAAGTTTCCACCAAAGTTTTGGAAAAAAATTGTTTTTGTACAAGATCAAAGTAAAAAACCCAAATATTGTATTATGTGAATTTTTCTCATAAGTTTTGAGGTTATGTGACAAAAGTGTATATTCAAGATTTATAGCCCTCTTTGATACGAGTATATAACTACTTTCTATAGGGCTCGTCGTTTCGCCAGAAATAGAGATAAACCATTCCTAACCCTTAAAAACTCAACCACGACGCTCCCTTCCTTTCCGCGACCCGGATCCTCCGTTATTTCTTTTTCCCCTAATATTTGTTATTTTATCTTTCGTGTCCGATGGATTTTACTATATTTTCTACCCATTTTTTTATTATTTCTAAACGCTTTTGCACTAGTTTAAAATTATTATTTTAATATATAGAAGAATATATTATTTTATATTAAAATCTTAAATTTTCATTTTCTTTGAGTAAAAATCTTTGTCGAGCACCGTTGCTTTTTGTTTCGATAAAGTAAAGTGTCTTGTGCTGAAGTCGCGGACCTTCAACCTATTGGAAGCAATTGTTAAATGTTAGGAAGGAGTTCTGTGTTTTGAATTTCTATCATAGGGTATCAATTGCTGAGCTTTCGCCTTCGATTTTTGATTGTTGATGATGATTTTCAATGATTGCAAACTGGATGAAGTGGATGAAGTGATAGTGAAGATGTCATTTTTCTTTTCATCTGTTCTCCAATTGACATCATTAACTTGGCTTTAGAACTGATTCAAATAGTCTCAAGTTGCCCAACTTTTTTTTCTAAAAAATTTTAGGCATGTCGGATACTATATAATTTTATATCTTTTTGTATCTAAAACTTTCCAAAACTGTCACCCAAAGTCTCTAATTTTTCTGCGATTTTTTTGACACCACGAGTTTAAGAATTACTTAATAAACTGTTATAAATTGCCTCGTGTCGGCTGGAACTACTTAAAAATAGTTTTTCTTTTCTTGGATGCTCACAAACTTTCAGATATATAAGACCAACGATTCGATTAACAATTATATTTGCTTGATATGTACCTAAACTAATAGCCTTCCGTTTTGCAAAACACTTGAAAACGTCTTTCATAATTCAAAAATTGAAAACATTTGGATTTTCTTTTAAGCAGTGTTGCTTTACCGCAACTATAGTGTGCCTTATTTTTTATCGATATTTATTGATCTCTCCTTAAAGAGTTAGTTTTCTTGACAATATATGGATACTTACATAAAAATGTTATAAAGTTGGACAGTATTTGGATTTTGGACTTACCTAGAAAGAGAAAATAAAAAATTTATATAAATATGGTTACATTTAGATATTTGTAAAAGGTTTAGAATCTTAATTTATTTACTTATTTTGTTTTCAAAAAAATTATTTTTAAATTAATTAATTAATTTTTAATTTAATTAATCAAATTAATAAATTTAAAAAATTTCAAAGTTTGCTTTAGTATATAAAAATACTTTTAAAAAAGTTATAACAAAAAAATAATTTAATTAAAAATTAATTTTGTTTAATTTAATTTAATTTGATTAAATTGTTTTTTTATTTTTTATCTCTTTTTAATTACAAATTTATTAAAAGAATTTTTATATATTAGATATTTTCTCTGAAATTTTCTAAAAATTTTATCCATTAATCTTCATAAATATATTCAAAAATTTCCTGTTTCTTCCACCGTGTGTCTACCAACACATTTGCCAACTGCTATAGACAATCTGCACAAAGTAAAAAAATAGAATAAAAATAGTAAAAAAGGTAGAATAACAAGCTCGTAAACCAATCTATACAATTACCTACACTTTCAATATGCACTCACACACATACTCTAACGCCGCAGTGGCTTTCATCCCATAAGTATGCTATTTCTACTTGAAGCGCTTTTGTTGGCTATTTCCATTGCTACTGCCGTTGCTGCTGTTTAGGTCGTTGGCAAACGCCTGTTTATCCATTCAACATTTTGATCGGCATCAATGCGGCCATCACCTACACCACAGCTATGTTACCATACTAACTATACATACACATGCATACATACGCATGTAGAAGCCTAAGCACTCGCCCGCAGCGTCAGGCTAACTGTGCTCTGCTGGTGGCTTTTATGCGCCAACAGCAATGAGCTCCTTTAGTCGACTATATAGACGTACTAGTTTATGTATTTTCTCTACCATATTTATTTTTATATGTATTTTCTCTATTTTTATTCCAAGCTCATGCTATTGCGATTTCTACTCGCTTTTGCTATTTACTTATTTATATTTTGTTTTACCGTTTTGCTCGCCATTGTTGCCGGATACTCGCAATGCACTTGCGCTGCTTGCTGTTGTTGTTTTTTTTGTTGTTATTATTTTTGCAATGCTTTGTTATTATATGCTTACCTGGGATTTAATCAAATATTTAAGATGGCTACCCAATTGCTATGGCATGAATGGCGGTTGGACGGTTGTGCAGTCGCTTGGTCAGTCGACTTGCATTCACACACACACACGTACACACAGGCATTCGCACACATATAAATGGGTATTAGATAAATAGACATGAATCGTTAGTGAATAGGTCAACATAATATGGCACCAGGTGGCTCAGTGGCTCAGATAAAAGCGCGCAAGGGGTGCTTCGCAATGCAGTGGCGCATCCACTGCGGAGTATTGAGGTGTGTGGCTAGTTAAAGTCAGTGGAGCAATGTACACTGAAATGAGCACAATAAAAAATAGATATAATAGCCATTCAGAATGCGCTGCTTGAGCGTTTTTTTATTTTCGCATTGAATTTTATTTTTAGTTTGCACAACTATTGTTATATTTGTATTGTTTTAAGGAACCGCAAGTATGCTACGATTAAATGGTGAATGCCGAGAGTGACCACTGTGATGTGCTCTATAAATGAGCAGAGAAAGTTGTGGAATGCTATTATAAACTTTAATAAATACTTTAAACCGGCAAAGAGTGTAAAAAATACGTATAAAATAGTCAGACTAAGATATGGAATTTACTTAAAAATATATTTTGTTATTAAAATATATTTTAAAAATTTACTAAAAAAATATATTTTTATACATAAATTAAATTTTATATTAAAATATATTTTAAAAATTCTTATACATATGTACATACATATTAAGCAAATTTTCATGTTAAGGCTAAAGTTAAATTCAGTTTTAATGTTTAAATTTTTGAATTCCAAGTCTCAAATATTAAATATTAAATTTTAAGTTTTGAGTTTTAAGTTTTAAGTTTTAAGTTTTAAGTTTTAAGTTTTAAGTTTTAAGTTTTAAGTTTTAAGTTTTAAGTTTTAAGTTTTAAGTTTTAAGTTTTAAGTTTTAAGTTTTAAGTTTTAAGTTTTAAGTTTTAAGTTTTAAGTTTTAAGTTTTAAGTTTTAAGTTTTAAGTTTTAAGTTTTAAGTTTTAAGTTTTAAGTTTTAAGTTTTAAGTTTTAAGTTTTAAGTTTTAAGTTTTAAGTTTTAAGTTTTAAGTTTTAAGTTTTAAGTTTTAAGTTTTAAGTTTTAAGTTTTAAGTTTTAAGTTTTAAGTTTTAAGTTTTAAGTTTTAAGTTTTAAATTTTAAGTTTTAAGTTTTAAGTTTTAAGTTCTAAATTTTAAGTTTTAAGTTTTAAGTTTTAAGTTTTAAGTTTTAAGTTTTAAGTTTTAAGTTTTGAGTTTTAAGTTTTAAGTTTTAAGTTCTAAATTTTAAGTTTTAAGTTTTAAATTTTAAGTTTTAAGTGTTATGTTTTAAGTTTAAATTTAAGTTTTAAATTTAAAATTTAAGTTTTAAGTTCAAAGTTTTAAGTGTTATGTTTTAAGTTTTAAATTTTAAGTTTTAAGTGTTATGTTTTAAGTTTAAGTTTAAGTTTTAAATTTAAAATTTAAGTTTTAAGTTCAAAGTTTTAAGTGTTAGGTTTTAAGTTTTAAGTTTTAAGTTTTTAGGTTTAATGTTTTAAGTTTTAGTTTAATTAATATCTTCATATTATTATTTAAATTTAAAGATTTATATTTCAAGATCAAGTTTAAGTTTAAGTTTAGGTTTAAGTTTAAGTTTAAGTTTAAGTTTAAGTTTAAGTTTAAGTTTAAGTTTAAGTTTAAGTTTTAAATTTAAGTTTAAGTTTAAGTTTAAGTTTAAGTTTAAGTTTAAGTTTAAGTTTAAGTTTAAGTTTAAGTTTAAGTTTAAGTTTAAGTTTAAGTTTAAGTTTAAGTTTAAGTTTAAGTTTAAGTTTAAGTTTAAGTTTAAGTTTAAGTTTAAGTTTAAGTTTAAGTTTAAGTTTAAGTTTAAGTTTAAGTTTAAGTTTAAGTTTAAGTTTAAGTTTAAGTTTAAGTTTAAGTTTAAGTTTAAGTTTAAGTTTAAGTTTAAGTTTAAGTTTAAGTTTAAGTTTAAGTTTAAGTTTAAGTTTAAGTTTAAGTTTAAGTTTAAGTTTAAGTTTAAGTTTAAGTTTAAGTTTAAGTTTAAGTTTAAGTTTAAGTTTAAGTTTAAGTTTAAGTTTAAGTTTAAGTTTAAGTTTAAGTTTGAGTTTGAGTTTAAGTTTATGTTTAAGTTTAAGTTTAAGTTTAGGTTTAGGTTTAAGTTGTAATAGATATAAATAACTAATATCTTTACTGTTTTTTAATGTAAGAATCTATGGTTTCTCAGATACATAATATATTTACGTATCAAATGACATTATAATCTGAATCTAGCCATATTTTAGCTATAAACACGTAAAATTTACACAAAAAAAGAAGTTTCGTTCTTCATTTTCACCTTTTCCTTCCCGCGCACTTTGATCATAACAAAATTTATAATTTTACCCCATAACCTCAAAAATTGCGTCCAAATTTTAATACTCACAAGTAAACAAATAAACAAGAAAAGAAGAGTGACTTTATAATTGCTTTCTGTCCACTTCTCTGTCACACTTTCTGCAGCAGAATTGTTTGCTGCCAACAATTGACAATTTGTGCAGCATTCTTTGCACTACACCTGCTTACGTCATTGTGCCAGGCACAGCCTCTTATTGCCATGAAATTGCTTCGTCGCCACCCTCTCTCAAAGTCTCGTCTTTCTAGAATTGCTATATTAGTCTCATTTGTAACTCTATTTTTGCAGTAACTTTTCTTTTCTGCATTCGTAAAGTTTTATTGCTTTTATTACAGCAATTTTATAATGTCCTTCTGCTGGCAACACCTGTGCGCTGCTGCTGCTGTCCTGCCTTCGCTCTTGTTGTTTATAACTTCATTTCTGGCAGCTGCAAGCTGAAGGGAATGGTTATTTTTATTGTTGTTTGCTCGGTAACTTACTTTTCAATTTTTTTGTTGTATCTTCTGAATTTTGCTGCTTTTTTCTAACAACAGCTGCTATGTCTGGTATTTTTAAACACAATTCTTCGTTGCAAAAGCGCACAAGAGAAAATAAAAATTCTCTGGTATAAAGTGAAATTGTTTCTTGTAGCTGTCGGCTGAACTGGCACTCCTGGAATTCTCTGTGCTACCAGCTCTAGCCACCTCCTGACCAATATTTATGTAGCTTCAGTAGCTACAGTAAATCCACACCTAAGTTGTAAACGTGCTCAACACAAATTCTAAGCGCTTAATGTGTGCACAAACGACATTGGTCGGTGGCTCCAGAGTCCCTCAGGTTGCGTGTTGCAGTCGTGTCCTCGATGACTTTTTTGTGGCGTCGCTTTCGTTACACATTTTTGTGTTGTTGTTTCACCTAATTTTTTTTTTCACCAGTGAGTTTTCGAGCTACATAGCATTTGTTCTACCTAAGGCAACTTGCAAAAGCTCTTGCTTTTATGGCTGACATACTAGCCATATGTCCCTAGATATGTATACATATGTAGGCAGTGTAAGGTGGTTTGGTGACCTATGTCCGATATAGGATATTTTATATACATATACAGGGTAGGCCATTTAAAGTTGACCCATCTGGCAACGCTGTAACTTTTAACAGCGCTGACAAATCGGCTAATGTCATACCGCGTTAGAAGCGTCATTCGAAGGCAATTTATACCATGGAACAGTACACTCCAAAAGAACGCGCTGAAATTGTTCAGCTCTATATTCAAAATAACTTTTCAATTGTGTTAACTCAACGTGCGTTTCGCAAAAAAAATAAAGTGAAAAGTGCTCCAGTTAAGAACACAATTAAGTCTTTATACGCAAAATTTGTGAACACCGGTAATCTCAGTAATGCCAGTCATGCATCCAGACAACGCACAAGACGTTCTGATGAAAATATCGAAGCTGTACGAGCCAGTATTGAGGAGACTCCATCGACATCGAGTTATCGCCGCTCTCAGGAATTAGACATCTCTCGCACCACTCTCCGACGCATAATTCATAAAGATTTGAAGATGTTTCCATATAAAATTCACAAAAACTAAACCCAGCTGATTATCCGCGACGCCTTAATTTTGGCAAACAAACAAATGGGTCAACTTTAAATGGCCTACCCTGTATATTTGGGTGGTTTAAAAAAAAATTCTTTTTATCGCTTCGCACTCTGAAAACTTAGTTGATAGATATCTCTAAGAAAGCCTCTCCAAATGTGAGCTCTTAATTGAGATCTAAGTTTCCTTCTGGTTATTACAAGCTTTATGGCAAACTCACCATATCCTGTTCTGGGTTTAATAAAGAAGTTAGAACTATTTTATGCATTGTAAGCCGATTTTCATCCCATTAATTGAAATTATTTGATGTCTTAGTTTGTACTATTGGCAAATCGGCGATGGTATAATCCTAAAATTATGCTATTATTTATGTTTTTTAAATGTTTTGCAAATATTCTGAATTATGGATAAAACTATCCTTCGTTTGAAATACAAAACAGAAATACTAAAAACAATATTCCAATAGATTTGGTAGCACCAGGGTCTTGGTTGTCTATGGTTTCAGAAAACAATGAAGAATTCTTTCCAAAACTGTTATTCAAGCCTAAAGACCAGAGGCTTTCCAAAAATGTTCTTAGCAATTCTTAAGATAAAACAACTTTTGAAAAGCTTAGATATTTGTTATATATTTTCGAACTTTTAAGAAAAGTTATCACTAAGAGCCATGGTCTTATTAAAAAAAAAATTTCATTGCCCAGATCCCACAAATATGTCCCGCTGGATGACCTTAATGTCTGAAAATCGTGTGTACTTGCCTCTAACCGTTTGTATTTATGCATTAATATGGCAGAGTGGGTTAGTGCTGCAGTCTCTTATGCCACACTCAGCTACATTCTTCTTTAAACATACCCACACCAACACCAACACATATACATATATAAATATGTCTATATGTATAAATATATATGTAAGCACACAAAGCTTCGGCATTGTTTGAAGAACTTAAAGTTTTCCATGTAATTTAAATTGGAGTAATGCTCCATTACAGTCTGTACTCGGAAGCAATTCACTCGAAAAAAGCAGCAAAGGAAAGGAACGAAAGGTAGAAAAGCGTAGAAAATCAACAAAAATAGGGTAGAGGAAGAGCACAAAAAGCGCAAATGTAGTAAAAAGAGCATTAAGCCAGCTGCAGCCGGAAATATGGAAATGTGTTGCACAACATACCGCTGCTGCAGCTGTTCGTATGAAGCGTTTGCTGGAAATATCTGCTGCTGGCAGTGACTTGCTATGCTTCGTACACATTTGCTGCAGCTGTTTTCAAATGTTAAATATTGGACATTCATTTCGGGATAAACTCAGCTTAGGGCCGCTCAAAGCACACGCACACATACACACACACATATATATAGAGTATATATGAGCATAGTTGTACTGTAAACTACTGCGTGTTAGAACAATTGCAAAGAAAAAACAAAGCCTAGAAAAATTACATTCACATGAAAGTCAAATAGGATTTCGCTACAAAATGGAAAGCACAAAAGCAGGAAAAAGTAAAGGCATTAAGTGCGAAAGACAGTAAGCAAAGTGAATGTGTGTGCGTGTTAGATATCATTAGGTATACTAAGCAATTTATATGGTCAACTAAGATAACTCTGTTGAGCTGCAAACGAGCTTTAGCTGCTGATTTTGCTGCCTCAGCTGCAGTGTGTCTAAGTTATCGCTCAAGTGCAGTTTATGGCAGTGTTAAAGATTTGCTGACATTTTTTCTGCCAAAGTGCAATTTTTTACAGTCCTATATGTATTTCAAACGTAGCTTACGGCCATGCACAAGTACTACAATTGTACTTTAAGCTGCTAAAGCGCTGATTAAGACTGTTGAGCATAGTGATATTTTTTTAGAAGGTGCAAATAGTGATGATAATTGGCGTCAGTGCAACTATTTGAGGTACAAACTTGAATAGTTGTCTTAGCAGTTGAAATTAAGAGCTTTGTAAAAATCTAAGAATTCTTTTTTTTAGTGTGACTTTTAAGATCTTGCGAATTTTTGAAGCTTTAGCACACACACAAAACGCTTCCTTGGCGCCCTTCACCATCTACTATGCTATTAAAGGTTTTTCAATAATTTAACATTAAGATATGTAATAATAATAGAGTGAACTATTATGAAAATTGAGTATTAAGTCTCTAATTCCATGAGTAATGCAGTATAAGCTGTCCTCGATGCGACCTGCGTTAGTAATCGAGCAGTAAATCGACCAATCTGAATCTTGCGTTAACAAAACCTCCGACATAAATCATTTATTTGTGTGGTAAATAAATTATTCTTTCCTCATAAATTTTATAACAGTTATTCTTTGAATTCGAAAAACGTCCATGCTTTTCGCTGCTATAAAATCATTTTATTTTAATTCAAGTATAAATTATTATAAAATTCAATAAAAATTATTTTCTGCAATCATATTTTATATTTTCTGATTCGATTCTCTCATAACAATAAAATTTGTCTTAAATCAAAAACCAAATTTGGTAGCATTGAAAAAATTTTATCACTTTAGCGAAGATGTCGTATATTCTCTCAATATCAGCCGAGGAAGCAGTTATTCATAAAATCTCTCCAATTACCTCATAGCTGCAGGCACAAGTCCGAAAAAAAGGGATTTTAGAGCTACTTGTATTATGGTATACCTCTTGAAATTCCATTGATACCGCGTTAAATGAAAATAATCGAAAATCGCAAATTGAACTTATGGAACACCGCTTACAGCATCATCCTAAATGTATGCTAAGTTATTTAACAATTTTTTCCACATACACCGGTTTGTAGACAACAATATTGTTGGTTTGAAAACAGTGAAAAAATACAGTTGGAATACTTCACTGCTTGTGGTATTAGAAAGTTATGAAGAATTTTTTTCAAAAATGTACTTAAATTCTTAAAGGGAAAGAACATATTAGAAATGTTAAAGAAAACGAAGCGATCAAACGTCTTTGATATTTTTCCTAACCCTATACAAATGGTCTGCTGAGCTACCCTAAAAACTAACTGAAAATAATAATAATAACTGAAAATATTTTGTATATTCTTTTAATACTTGCAAAATATTTAAAAGTATTGCTAATTAACAAAGTATCATATTGGTAGTGGGAGCTTGCAACCTCAGCAGGTTTTAACCCTGGACGGTCATCCTTTTTTTTTTGTACATTAACGTCATCCTTCGTCAATATGACGACGACTTATTTCAAATCCATTTTCAGTAGGGTGTGAGTCAAAATAACCAACGCGTTTTATTTTTGTTTATTTATTTATTTCATTATTAATAAATACAAGTCAAAAATAAAGAGGAAAACTTATATCGCTGTACGAAAGCGGAGATCAACACGAACAATTAAAAACATATTTACAATGAAAATAAAATAGTTCGTAGTCATTTTGACGAAGGATGACCGTCTAGGGTTAATAAGTAATCAACCTCCTCAGGGACAAATTCGGACTACTTATCGCATTCCAAACTGACCACTGCAAGCTGAAGAAATACGCGTAAATTACCGATTCTGCGAAAGGGAGCTTGAAACACCAGAACACTCCTACTAATTGACTGCATATAGACCTTGAATCCATGTTTCCAAATAACAATAACATCGCTTTGCCAGCACTCAACAGTGTAATGGATTTTATCTATATGCTGTGGATATGTCACACTTACTGATTTGGGAGACCTTCCTGTACACCTAAGATCGCGATACAATCCTCGCCTATTTTTCTAATTTATCTAAGCATCAAGTTCTCAATTGAATTGCTAACTGAACTCGATTTAGCATAAAAGATTTCACTTGTTAATTGAGCAATTAATAATAGAAGGTATATTAATTGGGTCTTGTTAGCAATGTTACTCTGATTGAGGGAAAACAAGTACACAATCGGATGTTAAATGCTAATTGAATGAAGTTTTGTAATTAAGAATGTAAATATTTGATTTAAATATAACTGGCTCAATTAGAAATGAGTTTTAAGATTAGAAAATGTTAGATTCAACTCATTCGGCTCCGATTCTGGTTTTCAGGAATATTTCTATTTTGTGATTATTATCTAACCATATGTGACCTGGTCTGCGGAAAGGGGGCTTAGGTGTCAAAAAATCAATTTTCACTTTTTAGTTGATTCGGATGGAAGATGAGATGCTTTTTCACGTGTTCAGCTGTTTCCCAAAAAACTAGTTTTCGCACGTTACCTCCCTTTTCGTAGACCAGGTCACATATAACGTTTAGGTTAGACTGGTTGCACTATCGATAACTACACTAAGATGAGCAAAAGTGGAACGTGAGGTGTCACTTTTTGCTCGAATATGAGTCCCCGACGGGTTAGCAACAAATAAGTTTCAGAAGATTTTATGTAAAATTCAATGAATCCAGAGTACTTAGTTGGTTGGTTTTTGAAGGAAAAGTCATTGTAAACTCTTTCTAAAGACGTTTCAGACAGTTTCTTAATTAAGTCAATAAACAATTATAAGCAAACACAGGTTCGCTAATTGAGTAAATTAAGAGGCAGTCAGCCAGTATATATCTTAATTTTAAACCGTGAAGTATGTGGAATTGTCTTCTTATTTGAATGCGTGAGTCACTATTGAATTGATGTCACTGGCATTAACTTCTAGAACATGGTCTGAAATCAGCTTTATGCATTCAAACACTGAGCTTTCGGCTTAAGCTTTCCTGACAAGAGCTGTACTCTCATTGTATGTAAGCAAATTATTTAATAAAAATTAAAATAATTATTGAACGAATTTCAATTTTTTAATCAAGTTAATTTTAAATCTGACCCTAAAGCTTTAAAGCTTTAACGGTAGCCTTAAAAGCTTTTTAAAACTTTTATTTCTACAAAAACTGCAAAAGCAACTACAAACATCATAAATTTAAGGTCAAGATGCACTCTGTCTGCCCAACAAAAAATCATCGCCATTTTCGCTTTCCATCAAGTGCAAATGGATGCAGTCGAGAATCGCAAAATAAGCAAAAAAAACAGATTAAGAGAAGACTTGCAACGGAAGTGTTGAAGAGATTTAGTTCCATTTTGTGATTTTATATTGTAACCGACGATGTAGCACATTTCTATTTGTTGGCAGAAAAACTAAAAAAACACACAAAACGCAAATTCTAAGAACACTTAGCCCATAAGCCAAAGAAGAACGCAGTGGTGGAGTCTATGCGTGCACACAGACGCTGCGTCTTTACTGCATGTCCGTCTGACTATGCTGACGCATACATTTTCACGCGCTGGAGCTTAGGCTAAAAGAGGCTAAGACGACAAACGACCAGTAGCGCGTTTGGTAGCGCAGCTGACTAGTTGGCAGGAAACATTAGAGTGTCTAGACACCTACGTCATGCCAAATGAGAATGAGAAAAAATTGTAGTAGTGATTTTGTAAAGACGTGAAAGAGGAAAAAAATAGGAAACGCACAGCCAAAAAGACGCTGATCGAAAATAATGCATTTTGGCCAAAGCAACTCTGCGCTTCAACGGTTTTACAAGCTTTCGAAGGAATTTGAATTTTTTTATATTATTTTTATTTTTGTCCAGCCGCGTCTCTGAAATTTCTTGTGGTGGCACATACATATTTAAAGAAATTTGATTTTATTTTTACTTTTTTTCTCGGGTGCCCAGCTTCTGACGGCCAAATGCGACTTTCAACAGCTTTTCACTGCTGCTGGTTGTCGCTTTAAGCGTAACTAACCTTTGAACTGCTTAATATGCTGAAAATTTCCTTTTTACAAGTATGCAATGATGTCACTTCCGCTACAACAACAACAACAACGAATACAAAAAACATGCTGATCCAAGGAAGTGCTGTTGGCTTTGAAAAATTTAACTTTCTTCCGAATAAATACGAAAATTTTACACATGCTTACAAGCATATATAAGTGTATGTGTACTTTTATGTATAGTATATCTGTGTATAAGTGAACAGCTGAAGTGTGACAGCAAGCAGGCAATGACAGACTTGCCAAACTCACTTGTCAGAATGCGAGCGCTGGCAAGTAAGTAAAATGCAAAGTTGCCGCCACATCCTTCACCGACAGGCAAACTTGGCTGCCAACAACACGACAAGTACCGTACACCATACAAATACATGCATACATGTGCTGTGTGAAGTGTTGTTTTGAAGGATTTATGTTTGGCTTTTAAGTTGGCACATGTGGCAGATGAATGTGCGTACGAGCGGCAGGGAAAAGGAAGAGTGGCTTGGAAAAGGGAGAGCGGCAAGGATAAAGGTAGAGTGGCAAGAAAGAGAGAGTGTGGCAGAAGCGGCAACTATAAGAGTGAAGTCAAAAATATTCAAAAATTGCCATTCAATGGCCATAAATATAATATAGAGACCGAGATAAGGGGAAAGTGTGCTTGTGTGGATGTGTTGGCACTTGCAACTGCGGGCATTTCAGTGTGGCCGTGTTGAGAAGCCCTGCGGGAAAAATATTTGCAAGTTAGATTTTTCTTATATTCGAAAAACGTGGTAAAATGGTCAGGAAATCCTCAATAAATGGCTCTTTGATTAAAATAAGCATTATAACACGTAAGGAGGTGCTAATTTCGGGTGTGTCCCAACATTTTATACTCTTGCAACCTGCAAAGATCTAAAACCGGGAAATTCTTTAAGGGGCTTAAGAAAATTTGTATGAAATTTCGAAAGAAGTAAACATTTATTTTTCGATTAAATCTTAAGAGTTTTTATTTATTTATTTAGTTGTAATCGAAAAAGAATTCTTCGTCCAAGTCTTTAAGAAATGTATCTCAAGGACCTGGGTAAAATTCCATGAAGGTTGGTTGGGTAATTCCCGATAAATATTGAAAACCGACTTCAAAAACATAGTTTAGAAAAAAACTCATTTGAAAACGGCGCACTTAGCTTAGCTCGCCTGGAGCGCACAAGTTCGCAAAGAGGTATCTCCGAAACTATTACTCGGATCAATTTGAAAGTTTAGAAGAGTAGTCTTAAAGTGTTGAAAAATTTATAAGGACAATGAAAGAGGAAATTTTTTGAAACCTCTAAACTCATGTCACCCCTTAACTCATTGGACTTTATGGCAAAGAATAATAACGAGATTTTTCAACAAATATCTAGTATACGGCTAAAAGTATTCAATAAATTTGATAATAATACTGAAAATAATAAATAATGAAAATAAAGTGAAAAATATAAAATAAAAAATTTTTTTTTTTAGTGATTTTCAAATAAATTTTCTAAAAAGTAATAAATTCCGGTTAAATTATAATGAAATTTGAATACCCAAAAGGCGTGTAGAAAGAAGAGCCGCACACTACAGGGTTTGTCCGGAAAGTACTGGGACTTATTTTCTTCCGCCGCCGACCACACTGCCTGGATTCGGTAGAGGGCGCTCTTAGCTAACTTATGGAGAGTCAGAACAAACATTTTCGCGCGACGTGTTTCTGTGAGTGGCGAGGCCAAAAGTGCAGCGTTCGTTAAAGCAGATGTGCGCGATAAAATTCTGTGTGAAGCTCGGTAAATCTGCGACAGAGACACCACGGCAACGCCCCGGCTTACACCGCCTTTCTTGTGAACAATTATCTAACTAAGGTCGGCATGCCAACGTTTCCGCAGCCCCTCTGCAGCCCACATGTGGTCCCTGACCTTTTCGTTTGTTTCCACGAAAAGGCCGTTGAAAGGCAAGCATTTTGAGACGACAGAGGCGATCCAAGCAGTATGCACCTTGGCAAATCGCGCTGGGAGGGCTGCATCGACGCAAGAGGAGACTTTTTTGAAAGTTTTTATAGAATTGTATCGATTGTTTCAATAATATTCTTTTAATCGACTCAGGCCTATTACTTTCCGAACAAACCCTTAATTTACATATTACTTATAATGACTTATAGCACTTCCATTTACATTTGCCGTTACTTTTACTTGTTAAAGTACCAATTATTATTTATACTCTTACTCTTCTCAAAACATTTTTCGTGACCACTTACTTTTTTCAAAGAAAATTAAACCACAATTAATGAAAATTCATTTCTATTTCCTACTGGGATGCTTACAGTGTAATGCAAGCTTAAATTTTATAAAACTGCATAGCGTAATAAATGTATATAAAATCTTCTAGTATATAAGCTTATACGTATTATGCATTAAGACTTTTGAATAAGTTCTTCTATATTAAAGTATGTTATATATAACGTAGATATGTCAACACATATATTTTAGAAATTTTTAGCAGAAATTCCTCGATTTTGTGTACATATACGAGTATATACGCATGTTATAAAGCCTTAACTTCACGTACATTAGTTTTCCGTGCCGTAACGGCAGGTACGAAATTGAATGTCAGTTTAACTTGACAGTTTCACTACCCAAGCAAAGCCATTTAAATATTTACTATATATTGAAATATTGCAGGCACACACTGCTGTCATGCCACACACTCCGCTTTCGGCAAATATTTTGTGTGACACACAATTTGGAATCCTTCAAGAAAATTTCACTCGCAGAGACCATGCACGCACACTTAAGGGCACACACGTGCTTATGCTGCACACATACACAACTGAATTTCTACACGTAAGTGTGTATGCACGCTCATAACATATTTAAAAGTCAAACAGCTGAGTGAGTGATAAATTGAAAGTTTAGCATACATGAAATAGCAACAAATTGGGCAAGTTCAATGAAAGACAACAACAAAAGGCAAGAGGAAAAATCAATCATTGCAACAACACGCTGGTGTCGGCTCACCTGCTGTTTATATACTGACACCCCACAAATTGGAGTAAATCATGCATTTTATGCTTAAATAAAGTCTTGTGCCAATAGTTGAGTGACTGGCAGCCGGCTCACATGAAGGAGTGTGGCAAAAATAACAAAAAATAAAGGATTTGAGATATAAGATCGGAACAGATGCTTTTATGCTGCCAAAACTGTGTCAAATTTGATTTATTGATTGCATTAATGCTGGTAGCTTGGCTCTCTATACAAAATTTGTTACCTTGGACTTTTGTATAGCGGCGCGTGCTCTGCGTTCTTCTTGTTCTTCTATTTATTCATGAGTAGCGGTAATCGTTATAAGGCTATGATCTCTATATTTATTATACTTCTACAACTTTGCCAAATTGCTGGTAATTTGGTGAAAAATTGGCAAAATATGAAAGCCAATGAGACGTCAGTGCTTTGCTTTGCGTTTAGTGAAACTTTTAGTGAAGGAAATGGTGGATACAACATAGTGTAGTTGGGACTTAAAGCTTTATTTATTTATGTCTAGTATTTGATTAGTGTTGTATACAGTTTGTTGGAGACATACAGCATTTTAAAATTATAAGATTTTCGTAAAAATATATTTGAAACTTACTTAGTGTAATATAAGTTGTGATCTATGATACCTTAAACATTTTGTTAGATAAAATTGCAACATTTATTTGATTATATTTCTGAAGCCAATTAAATTAACATTCTTCATTGCCCAAAACCATAGAACTCATTGAAACAGTCTTCACTACTTTTTCCAGCATTTCTGGTGATATTACGATGATTACGGTACTGTGGCCTGCCTTAATCATAATAGTAGTTCGTTTCTTTTTACTATATATCAGCAGAAGTTTACTTTTCTAATAACCTCTGTTTTTCTAAGCTTATTCAAAGAAGAAGTTTACGTATAAAACTTGAACAAAATCAATGGCTATTCAATGTAGATATCAGTCTCACTTTGTCTGGGATCAAATCTAATGAATTTATGTTGGAGAAACTGAACAATTTAATAAGCACGATAAGCGTATAAGCTTTGTCTCGGATACATTACTCGTACAAGAAATATCTACCATTAAGCATGGATGCTGAAGACTATATTTTCACTTATAGACCTTGCTGTTAGACTATCTCTTTTCTTTAGTCACACTCTTTCTCTCTTTCTTCATTTCTTCATTTGCTATCTTTCTTCTCTCTCGAACTCTTTTTTTTTCTTCACTTCTTCGACCCCTATCTTTCTCTCTATCTCTCTCTTTCTGCCTACAAATTTAATTTTAACTGGTTTGAGTATCTTGCTAGAGCCGAGTTGGGAAGTATCTTCTCACAGTTTTAAGAGTCTTTTGACTCTCGCTGAATCTACGTATATGTAATAACTTATCCTCTCGCTGGTGTATAAGTCCAGGTGTCGCTACTTACCTTATCAATAACAATACTAAGGAAAGTTTACTATCTAAGCGGAAATATTTCCTGAAAGATCCTATTCGTGGGTTACATATATCTTGAATTTTTGATTGAAGAATACTCCGATACCTACTTTCTAGTGTATTTTGATATATTTAATTACAGCGTGGTTTACTTAGTAGACTCTATATGAGAAAAAAATGTTTTTGAAAAAAATGTCGAACTTTATAAACTATTTTGCGATATTTAAGACTCCTTATGAAAAAATGGTTTCAAATGCTATAATTCCTAAATGAGGCTTTGTTCGACTATGAGGATTAAATTCAATTTCTGAGATGATCTGTGTAGGTTGAATCATCTTATTGAAATCATAATTTCTTTTGATCCATGGATAAAACCATAAACATAGTTTATCATCATGCCTTTGTACTTATAATACATCATCCTTTAACTAAATATCAAAACAAATTTGAGACAGGATTGGCATTTCTAAAATCTCAATCAAAGTCTCACTCTCTGTGCATGTAAAGACTCTTTTTGCTAATAATATGTGATTTCGATGATTATCGTTTAAAAATAGGAATATCGGATAGAACAATCGGTTGTATGTTGTCCACTTTGTCCGATACTGGCAACTGATCAGTAGAACATTCAATGCTCCTACGTATTAATTTCATTCAGATAGCTTAAAAACTGGTAGTAAAACTTAGTTTTGCAAAGCTTTTTCGAAAATTTCTTAGGGAAAATGTCCTTAGACAAAGTTGTTAGAGATTTTTTGGGCCCTCAAAATTAAAGCACTCTTTAAAAGGCACATACAAATATTAAGAATTTTCAAAAATTCAATACCCAAATTTTAATTTTAATCAAATTTATAATATATTTGTTAACTTTTTGCTAGCTACTATATTATAATATTCGAAATTTTTAACATAACCGGTTAAATTAAATTTTACAAAACTTTTATTAAATTATTTGCCTTTAAACGGCATTGAAAAGTGGAAATATTGATTGATTTCCTCTTTATATACATCAATGTTTGAATTCAAGGTCTTCACATATTTTCATACACAAGCTACTTTCAGTTAAGCATATCAATAATTTCGTAAATTTAAAACTGCTTAAATTTGTATTAAGACGAGAAATTTTTCTCTGTTGCGTGCTTTCCATTACCTTGGCCTACTTTCATGTGTGCAACAGCGTGAAAAATTTCTAGACAGAAGTTTTCATAATGTCATCCATTCAATGACAGCATACAAAATTTCAATTTAATCAGCATCTGTTTGAATAGACCTGTCAAATGTTGGCATGTTGCGCATCAAATTCCCTTCCACTAGAAAGAAATCATTTGTCAGATTTCGCATAAATTTCGATAGCGGAAATAAAATAGGTTCAAAGCGCGATAAATTCTAGCACTGTTTATAGATAGAGGAAATGTGAAATGATATGAGTATATTAGAGTGAGGGGTTTAGGTATATATTCACACGTTTATTCATATAGTTGAAAGTTTTAATGCAAGGGGAAAAGTTTTGGACCAATGTATGAAATAATTCTTTTCTGCATACAAATTTGGATTATTATGTCTAGGGTAATACATTTGTTGTAGCGATCTTTTAACAGTTGCTTCACAATAGACGCTTGTGGCCGTCTTCCTATTCCATTTCCAGTTCAAGAAAGGTAGGGCCTAGTTCATGGGATAGTTTTGTCAATTACACGGTTTTTCACAAACATAATGTTAACTTATTTCTTCAATTGCTATTTACGGTAATCCAAACAAAATTCACTTATTTTCGAGAAGTTTTTTTGTCAATATACCAACAGCTTGAGAATGGTTAGATGATGAGATCGCGTTAAACTCTATTAGTATTTAATTTCAGGTAACTACTCTAAAGCATGGATGATATTTTTTTTTACGCTCGCATCTCTCGGTCAGCTCATATGGCATCTCACTGGCATTAAGTGGTTATATGTCAGTTTTCAATAATCAATTTTTTTGCATACTCAAAAGAATGTAGAGATAAATAAAAAATTTCAAATCGACCTTCTAATATCAAAACCTACTAAATAAAAAAATCAAATTATAAATCGTTGACGTGCGAGTGACAAACTTTATTGCAATGCTTAATACTGGAGGCAGTTCGTGTATTGAATAGCAAAATTTCACAAAACAAAACGTTGTGAGCCAAGTGTTGAGAATTTTTCTAGAACTTCTTCTGCAGTGACTGCAAAAGGCCTTTGAATCTTTCTATCAAGCAGTCAATAAGATTTTCCGTTTTCTTGTGGGCCGCAGATTCTTGATTTTTCTTAGTCAATTTTCAGTTCAGCTACCAATTTTTTCGCGTCTGAATAAATGGATCGAAAATGTTCCTCAGCTTTTTGCCTTCGATTTCGGATCGTTACAAGCCGCGTATTTATCATATCTGATGCCTTTGTCAGCTCAGTCGATTTTTTCTGAAGAATCACGCTGAGTGTATGAGTTAGAGATAGGCAAAAACGACAAATTTTCAGAGAAGTAAAATTAATAAAAATCCATTTAGCCCTTGGGGGAGAAATGGGGGACTGTTAATTCGCAACTGATTGCAATAATAATTATTTTTTGTTTCTTTAATTTTTGGGGGTTCCGCTGGAAATTGGCTATGTGAAAAAGGAATTAAATTTTTTTTTAAATAAATCACCAGTTAGTAAAGTGCATTAAAAGCTGTATTCAGCATTAATAATAAGGGGCTTATTAACAAAAAAAAAAAATACCACTGAAATGTGCATTTTTTGGACATGCAAGTGGATGACTCCTTAATAGGGGTTTATATAAATATTTGCATAAGAAAAACTATTATGGAGATTACATAAATAGGCGGTAGGAGTGCAACCACCAAGTATAGCTGGATCAGTCATTTTGATGCTCTCTCGTAGTCCTTATAATCTTGTTATCTCGGTCCATTACTGCGTTCAAACCATGTTTAGGTCTATATGAAACTACCAGTACTCGTTAGCTGTTACTTATGTATACTTTTTCTCGACCTAATTATTAGGTTCTTGTTTCTCTTCCTGCTATATTTGAGCTATATTTGATTATTGGGTTCCATTTGCTCTCAAAATAGATATAAATACCCCTTTTGATCATTCCCAAGGGGCATGCTATTGATTGCGCTTGAATTTGTCTGAAGATAATCGTAACTTTGTCAACCCGTTTAGTTTTCTGTTAACGAAAATGTTGCAGTGACTGCGAACCTAAATTATGCACAAATGCCTTCCAGTGAGCTTAAAGTCTTCTTGCAATTGAATTACCGACTGGCTGTCCGCGTATATGGTTGTTTTCGGTATACTCCCTCAGCTGTCCAATAGAGCTGAACAGACCTCTGTGCCTAGTTTTTCGACCAGCAAGATGCTGGCTATGTTTGGAGGGTAGATTGAAAATGAGATGCCAAGATCATTTTACCCCCTGTCCCTACTTTGTAGGTATTTTGGAAGGTTTTTGGAGGAAGATATGCGAGGATTATTGGTGTGTACCCCCGTCCTCCCTGTATTTTGGACCCATCTGTATAGATAAACTATCCTCCGCTACAAAACTTTTTCTCCATTCTGGTATAGAGTAAACCCTTATCCAAAAGTGACAACCTTATTCAGGGTATAATAAGTTAACTTCTAGTTGAAGAGCAGACTAAACCAGAATTATAATGAAAATCCAAAAGAAATTAATATCTGCTAGATAAAAATCTTCAGTCATACACTTTTGTATAATTTAAGTACGCAAACACATAGTCAAAATAAAAATTCAAAGCTTTGCATAATCTTAATGAAAATCTAATAACCAGCGCAAGAGTTTTATTTTTGTTTCGCGCTTTACTCCGAAAAACGTTACTGTAAATGATGAGAAAGAAAACACGCTCACTAGCTTAGCATACATGAATTTTTAATACAACAAATTTATGCATATTACTTTCACAGCGCCAAAGTAAAACATGCAAAATGATAACAGAAACTGAAAAAACACACACATGTATGTATGTGTGAGTGTATATTGGCGGTAAAGCTTCAGTGAAAAGCGAGCGTGTAATACAGCAGATTCAACGGAATGAGCATTAAGTTCATTTAGCTCGAAGAACTAGCTGCAGAAGAACTCAAACTAACGACACAATGCACTAACACACCCATACATATAGACTAACACATACAAAAGCACACCTGTTTCTTTGTTGTTGCATTTGTTGTTATCATTGTAGCACCACCACCCTCACCAGCGCCGCACAACGCTATCTGCTTTGGCTATCTGTTGACGTTTTGCACGTTGCAGCGCACTTCAACGGTGTTCACTTCGTCCTGCCGCATGCCACATGCTACGCTCCAACAACAACAAGCGATTTGCTTTCACATGTGATAAGAGAAATTTTCGTTTTTTCCAATTACGTCCAAATTTACATACACATGCATATGCAAGTGAAATTTATTAACTGACATTGTAGCAGTGCAGCAACGACAACAAGAACTACAACAACAACAACGCTAGCAAGCATAACAACAACAATGAGCGAAAGCAGCGGCAACTAACTAAATGCCAACTACAGCATAAAAACTCTGAGCGATGGCAGTGGATAAAGGCGACACACTCACATACACACACACACACATACGCTCTTGCATACATTGTACGCTTGCGTTTGGTTGACAGGATAACTGTGCATGTGTAACGTGCAAAAAAGGACAAATTCGACAAAAGCAGAAAAATTGAAATGAAGTTGCATATTCAGTATGCCAACTCAGCAGCAAATCAAGTCAGCCAAGCTTATGCAGGTTGGTGTAGTCAAGCGTTGCAGCTTTTTCGTAGCCACTGTAGTTTACCTAGATTTATGCTACATTCCCTCGCACATCGCACATACACACGTGGCTATATATAGAGCAACTAACTGGCGATTTGCATGAGATCTTTGATGGCGTGTGTGTGCTTTGATGAGTCTGCGGCATCTATGTATTAGTATGTGTGTGTGTGTGGATTTGTCACAGCGATTTGTAATCGCCCACTTGGACTATGAATATTTTGCGCAGATAAAGTGAGTTTATTTTCTGGGAAAGTACTGCGAGTATTTCCCGTTTGCACACAAAACGATTTCATCTGATTTATCAAGCTAATTTCATTTGTGATTCCAGTTATTTGAAGTTAGAAAGCAAATCGACGGTGGGAGATGGAAAATTATTAGTTGTGTTTTGGGGAAACTAAAAATTAATTTGGTGGAAAAAATTGGAGGTTGTTGTGGGATTTTGCGCTTGAAATATTGGACTTATATGTAAAATAGTTTTTAAAAAAAATTTTAAAAATTTTAGTCAAAATAATTTTATATTTTTTTTTTTTTCTTTTTAAGTGAATGCAGAAATCATGTTTTGAAGATCGAGAGATAGTTGAAGAGATAGTCCGTGGCATGTCTATTAGAGCGAGTGGATTTTTTTTTTTAAAATCACTTAACTTTTTTTCTGAATAACTTTGCATAAGTAGGTCTCCATTCAGCGATTTTTAACACGAAGTTTAAAAAAACCGTATAATCGGGTTTATGGTAGATATGTGATATTGTTGTCCGATCTGACTGATTCCGACAAATAATCAATAGAGTATCAAAATTCACTTACGTACCAACTTTCATTCCGATATTTCGAAGACTAAAGAAAAAATTTTTATGATACCTACAAATTTTCGCCTTAAAAATCGCAACCTCGAAAACGGTTCAGTTTCTTTTGCAAAAATTGTTCAAAAAGAACCGCAGATCATTTCGCGCAGACACGATTTTTCAGTTTTTTGGCTCCCCGAAAAACACTCTAATGTACATTAGGAAGTACACTTTCGTTTTGAAAACTCGTTTTGGAAAACTTATTTGTAATTCAAGTCTCGATTTTTATACATTAAATGAACTATATAAAGTTTGTTAGTTTCTAACACCCAAAAAGAAAAACTTTGGAGATTCTGTTTGTATATGTATGTATATCCGAACTAGTTTTAAAGATATTGCTCTGAAATTTGGCAGTCGAAATGAAGTGCTCGAAAACTTTTCCATTCAACGAGATATCTTCTTGTTCTTCACAAAATGTCACAGTGTGGTGTGTTCTAGGGGCAGTGGAAGTCAGTGAGCCATATTTCTTCAAAATTGAAACCGGTCATAATGTTATAGTAAAGAACGTTATGGAGCCATTAGCAATGTCTTTTTGGTGCCTGAATCGGAGGATATTGACTTCGACGACCATTGGTTCCAACAAGATTGCGGCAAATGCCATATAGCATGTCAATTTATGGAAGGAAAGTTTTGGCAAGGGTGGGAGGTCAAAACAAGTATGAACTATTTTTTTTTTTTTTTTGTGTTAGATGAAGTCAATTTCAGCAAAATATAGTCGAAAATTGAACCTCCTTGCTAGAATTTATTCCAGCCAGCCGTGGCGGTCACTTGCCCGCAATCATTTTTAAAACCAAATGGCAATTATTTATCGTTGAAAATCATATGGTTAAAGAAATACATTGCGTTAGAATCTGCTATCCTTATCGATTGTCCATCTCATTTATTGGAAGTGAAGATATTGCGTTTTAAGTGTCAATATGTTTGAGTTATCGGTACGAAAATGAGCTTCGAACAAAGAGCCAACATTAATTTTTTTTTCCCCGAAACGTTTCACTTGATGAAACAAGTTTATGGCGATGATTGTCGTCAGGATATAAATAACGATCAAAATCTGTGATCACCAGAAATTCCATAGAAACTGTGCGTGAGTTCGGAAAAAAATGAAAAATTTAAATTCATAGAAATGGAATTGATCATCCCCAAAACCTTGATTTATCGCATTTTGTCCGAACATTTGGGCTTACGAAAGGTGTGTGCTGGGTTTTTGTTTCGCACAAATTGACTGAGGGGCAAAAATTGCTCAGAATCATACATTCGGAGGCACCGTGCGACTTCTTCCTTTGTGGAAAATGCATTTTCCCAAAAAAGAAAAGCGCTCTGCAGACGTAGAGGACATTCAAAAGGCTTGCACCGGCATACCGGCCAATGAGCTAAAATTTTGGACCATGCAAAAATCTGTATAGAAGCAAAAACGAGACCATTTTGAATAAAATAAATTGATTTTGCCAAAAAAAACATTTATTCTGTTTTTTTTTTTAAGTCCTGTTTACTTTGGAAAGCACCTTGTAAAAATATATTCTCAGTAATTGGAACAATGTAAGGCTTACTAACATAAGAGCAATAAGTGGTTTGACTGCCAATTTCGGAAGAAAGAAATTGGAAATTCCTGAAGTGCCAACAGTTTTTGGCTTCAAAGCAATAAATTTTCTATATTTACAAATTTACATATTTACAATTTTTAATTTTTTTTTTTTCATTTTTAAGAAAATTGGATCTTTTAGAGGGTGTTTTATAGCATCAATAATTTTCATAAAAATTTCAGTTGGTTTTTAGTCTCATGAAAATGTAAATTATTATTATGTTTTTTTTGTTTTGAAATTTCTTGTATATTTACAGAGATCTTTTATTCCGATTGTTTATAGTTTAAAAAAAAAATATATTTTATCCAGAGTAAATAAAAGTATATGTATGTGGAAAATTTCCTGCAAATATTTCATATTTTCTACGTTTATTTCTTCCTTTTCGCCTTGAAGAATGCTATTTGTAATTTTTTTTTTAAAATTCACACAAGAACACACATATGTATTTTCAAGCACACATTTAAAACAATACTTGAACTCAGATTGATATATATACTAAAATTTTTAAAAAATTTTTTATTTTTCGTACCAATCACAAAAATAAATGCCTTATCAGCATATTTGCGCGAAAATTGCCAAGCAACATTTACCACACACGAAGGCACACATATTTACACACACAGAATTGCCAATAAACCCTAATGCATATATAAAAGTTAATTTATCCCCACTTAAAATACAACTATTGGCAGGTAAATATGATGGCAGATTGCAACGGCGGGAAGACTCAATTTTTTCCACAATACAGCAACAACAACAACGAAGTCTATTGCTGTGGCAGAAATCGACAACGTGTCATGCACGTGACATTGACAAAAGCTGGCAAATTGCGCAAAGATAGACGCTGGCATCAACAGCCAGCAATGTCGTCGATTTTTGATATACCTTTGGTTTTGTTTTTGCTTTGCCACTTGCCTGCTCACCGTGTGGCGTGTGTGCCTGTTGACGCCATTACTGCCAAACGGTTGAACTCCCACAGCTGACTCGTCGCAGGCGCTTCCGCTGGCGCTAAACATTGACTCAGTTGGATGCTTGTATGTATGAAAGTTAATACATGTATATATTTATACAAGAATGTATGACTATACATATATAATATATGTAGTGTTGTCCACAACAGCACGTGCGCACGCTTGGCAGTTAGACAGCTGTCGTTGACGGCTGCTGCGATTTCGCGATTGCCAGCGCCGTTACTGTGCCACAGCGCTGCTCTCACACATACATGCTTCTATCAACACATACACATGTAAACATTGACGCGACGCCGATGCTGTCATTTCCTGCAGTGTCTTGATTTGTTCACTGTGTCTTCCGTTCAACACATTTTGCATGTGAAACGTTTGCGCCTACTTTTCTGGGCACATTAGCGCACATACACATATAAGCACGCACACACACACGGATACACTTAGATTTGCTATGCCATACGCGCTTAAATATTTTGTTATTGTTGGCATTTCCTTTCACTGCCAGGATTATACCCACATATAACGTTAGATTATACATATAACGGCACAATATACATATAACGGTACATTATACATATAACGGTACATTATACCTCTAACGGTACATTCCTCTACTGCCTGTAATATTTCGCTGTCGTAGATTTTTTGAATTTTTCGCCAAACCATTGTTGTTGCCGCGTTGCCATTGTTGTTTTGTTATAGCTTGGGGAAAAATGTGTCAGAGGAATTTGAAATGAGCAGCATTGGCATTTAAATGGCGCGCATGCATGCACCGTTCGTCGGCATTTGCAGGCGGCAGTGCCGCAGACAGCCGACCGAGCTGGCAGCCATTACCAGCGCTCCAGCACGCTGCATGAAGACTATTTGCGCTACGCTATTTACATGCATGCGACGCGTTGTTAGTGTGCGAATTATAGTGTGATTTTAGGCGCTCCATGGAATATTCAATTATGCGCCTTCGTGCAGCAACGTGTTATGCAACATTCATGCGCTCGCCAGCGTGTGCTTTTATGTGCGTGTTTGTGTGTGTGGTATTTACAATATTTTACGTGCACATCTTCGTTGACGGCGACAATTGCAAGCTTTTGTAGCGCATTACTTGTATGTGTTGGCTCAGGTACTTACTATATGTGCATGTGTGATTTTGCTCGCGTGCATTAATACTTCGCAGCTGTTGGGCAGGAGGGATTAGTGCAAGTGCTTAAGGTATTTACATAAGATTTGTTGAAAATTTTTCTACTTCAAATTTTATGTTGGTTTTTGTACTTTAAATTGTTTAAAGCAACAATTTTCAAATATTTTCGAGTACCATATATTTCTAAGGATATGTACTTATTGTTTTTTATACCTTGAACAGGATATTTGAAGTTGCCATCGAACCACTGTACCATACAGCTGTCATAACAGGTTTTTCAAACAAAAACAGTTTTGAAATTCTTTATTCCTGTGAAAATATAAGGAGCCCCATCGCTGAAGATGAAAATCCTGATAATTTTCAAGCTGTTGTTCAGTACAATTCACGAAAAACGACTATTCTAGTGATCAAGCGGCTTCAGTTCTTTCGTCAGTTTGATCTTGTAAAGATATAGGCGAAGATTTTTTCGCAAAATTTGCAACAACGACGTCACAGGGATTCCTAACGCTTGAGAACGACTTGTGAGAGACTAATTTGAGTCTTCCACAATTTATGCGCTAGCGGCAGCAATATTCATGACACTACGGGTACTTCTTTGCCTCACTGACACGAAAAAAAGTTGTACTCTACCTAGCGTTCTTGAAGTTGAGGCCACTGACTCCGAATCGGTAACAAATTTTAATAATTTCGACTCGTTGCTAGATCGTTTACATATCTATCCGTGATGAAATCCCAAAGTGGGGGGAAAATATTTCGTCGTTTGCTACCCTATCGGTCTTCTTTTGCACCGTTCTTATTAAGAAACCCGTAATTATCGCTGACACTATAAGCATTAGGGTGATTCAAACAATTTTTTTTTTCGTTTGGTACTCGGAAAAATAAGTTCCTAAGCACTTCTAAGAAAGCCTCTCCAAATATGAGGTTTTAATTGTAACGGAAGGGTCCTCTTACATACAGTTTTCTATTTTCTCTTATTATGAGATGGAAAAATTTATATCTCGCTTTCAACTACTTGAAAAAATATCTGGTTCCTTAAGTTTTGCAGGAAATTGAATGCCCTAAAAAAAAGGTCTCCTATCATGTTTTCGTAAACCCAACCGTTTAAAAGATATTAACAGTTAAAGTTTGATTATTTTTGGAATTTTTTTTTTTTTAATGGATTTTATTATTCAATGAAAAAAATCATTATGAATGATGAAGCCGATGAGCTTGCAAGAAAGGGCACCCATATAAAAGTTCTATGAAAGTTTTTTTTCCTGTTTTCGTGCATTCGGACAGTGGAATTATGGGCTTCGTGCGAACTCAGCAACTCAGCAAGCGTTGGTCAACAACTAGAGCTTGCAGAGTTGCGAAAGCCTTCTGGAATTCCTTCCTTCATTCCTCGAAGAATGAAATATAAGAGGTCCATTGAAGTGTTAGCACTTAGTATAGCGTATATCACCGCAATTAAAGGTGTCATAACTGGACATTCTCCCGTTGGCACTTACGCGGCGAGGATAAATATTTTGTAAGACGCAACTTGTCAAAATTTAGATTGAAGGTTGAAACATTCCGGTTGCCATGCTCTTACCGAATCCGGCGAATCACCTGGATTTGATATTATCGCCCTCAATAAATTGCCACGCTTTAGTCTTTTTCGATATGAGACAGTTTTTTGATTCACACCTAGGAGTTATGGGCTATAACAGACAAGGGTAACTAACGGTCCAGTGGCATTATTCGTGATCTCGCGGATAATTAACCTATAAACCGGGTAATTAACATATAACCTAACTTACTTGTTGCTGTCTCATGTAAAATTTTTCAAAAAAAAGCAGCGCTCCAAAATAACTGAAACGAAAACGGCTGTTACTAAATTAGCTTAAGTCTACCTTGAAGGGCAAATTAGCAATACGTGTTAAAGAAGTTTTTTTTTGGTTCTTGTAGTATCGTTTATAATGCTCACTCTAAATCTGTTTCCAAATAGTGGTACTGCGGACTCTATCATTTTCAATCTCCTTAAACTTACTTTCAACAAATTTCAAATATTACAATTTAAGGTCTTAAAGATTAGCTACAAGTTTCATCAGACTTTATAATCAATATAAAAAGCATAAAAAATATGATCTAAATTAATAAAGTCAACATACTAAAACTTGAATTTGCCCCCAAAGCACAGACAAAGTTTCAAACCACAAAAACTGGTATTATTCAGAAAACATGAAAACCTAAAGCGAAAATTCCATATTTTTACGCTCCTCCACAGCAATCACCTACGCTTAAGCAAAATAAATAAATCGCCTTCACTTTCGAATCCTAAGTAAACAAACTTAGATTACGCAGCTGTCTGCGCCCTAACCTTTACACGACTCACTAACTAATTAGGTGCGCATACGCTGGCCCCCGAGCTTGTTAAGTGATTTATACGCACAACAACCGCCTGGCACCCACATACACACAAGCAGTACGAAGTTGATTTAATTCGCTTTTAGTCCCTGTGGTGCGTGCTGCAGACACGCAACGGTACAGCCGTTTATTGGATTAACATATTTTCTAAGTGCCTGTGGGGGAGCGCACTAATCGAGGTAGGGTAAACCAGCAGAGACGTCAGCCAGCAAACCGATGAAAGCGTGGAAATATGCAAAAAAAAAAAACAAATAGTAAACAAAAATAAAAATAAATAAGCAACAAATGTGTGGAAAGTCAGAAAAGCGTAAAAAAAGTAGAAAAAAACAGTGGCATTTCTAAATATATGAAAAGTCAACGTGGTTTTGAGACAATATCACGGCACTGACGCGACATAGGCTTGCGCCTAACGTCATGCTACTCACCCAACTGATGTCTGCTAACAAAAACAACAATATTTCGCCACACTGTCTGCCTGAGTGTCTATTTTTTCCGGTTGTCTGCCTAGTCGAGTGGACGCATAGACGTGCAATGACCCCAGCGGGTGGGTAAAAATAAATAAATAAATGCCACACATATACATAAGTATTATACATATATAAAAATTTACATATATTATTATGCAAACGGAGACATATTCATTAGTGTGCGTGTGCACAGCCTTTCACAGCTATTGCAAGCACGCAGCATAGACTGCACTCTGGGGAGGAATTCAGTCAAACGAATAAGGCAGAAAATAAAAATAAATAAAATAGATAACAAGCAAAACATATACAAATAAATCTCACGCAGAACGTGAATGTAAGGCGAGTTAAGAAAATACTCTCGTTGACAGTAGAAAAATAGTCAACGTCATTATTAGCATTTAAATGAGTTTGACCAGGTTTGCTCGGTCTCTGTGGGCATTACGCGCGCTCCGTTTGCTATTTTTGCTTAATCGCTTTGCTTCTCCTCGCATTCCTTGGGTTTCTACGTTGAGTGCTGAAAATTGCGCAAATTTACTGTCGCCTGCTAACAAACTGCCTTAATCTATCGTATTTATTTGTACCACTGCTGGCTATACATCTTCCATGTCTTAGCACCTTCTCGTACCCCTCTGAGCTCATTTACTCTTTACTAGTTACTCGGAGAATGAACTGGCTGTCATTTTATGTACCTACGTTGAGTGACTTTGTCTCATTTATTTACAAGTTGATTGCTTCAGCCAACTTTCACTGTCATCCGTGTGTCAGTGGCCGCTCAGGTTGAGTGATGTTGTGGCATATTTCAACACATGCAGCCTGTTCATAACTCCCACTCGCCTATCCTAGAATTTAGTCTATAAACACACTGCTTCTCTCTATCTACCTCTTCTTTTCGTATACGTTTGTCTCTCCCTTAGACTGCGTTCAGAAGAGCACACTTTTGTCACTCATCACTCGCAAATTTTCTTTTGGTGTCACTCACATTGTTCATACGAGCAAGACGAGTGCGACAACTTGAAATTTTTTCATAATTCATTTGATTTACTAATTTTTGTCCTTATTGGCCTTCTTCTAAAACATTTATATGTTTATCTGCCTGTATGTAATAAAACTTTCACAACCGCGCCCGATCGACACGGTCTCTTCATCGTCCAGTCGCCTCCAAGCTTGACTTGAGTGACAAATCGAGTGGTCGTGTGAACATAGTTCTACTCTCTTTCCTAAAACGATGTCTCACTCCCACTTCTGTATTTCTGTTTCACTTTCACTATCTTTATTGTGACTCTGGTTCAATTTGTCGCCTCTATATGTTTACTTTCCGTTGTTTACTTGCCGCCAGCAAACTATCTCGCTTATTGCTTTGACTCACTGTCACATTGTTATAGTTGTTGGTATTATTAAGTACTTTCTATTGTTATTTTTACTCTGCTTTAACACAAGAACTCAACAATTCCACCTCTTCTACATCCCCCACCTCTCCCACCTCACCTACCGTATTGTATGTAGTTTTTTGATTTATACCGAAGAATATTTTTAGTTGCCTGCTCTCCCGTGCTCTCCTTGTTATTTCCCTATTTAATTAATGATGAGCGGAATTACAAATTCATTGCCTACATTTTGACTTTCAGCTCCATGCTGTTGGTTGTTGTTAACCTTGTTGTTGTCGTATATCTGGTCTTGACAGCGGTTTTTGCTCTGGTCGGCTTGCGTGTTTGACTTTATTTACTCACTTTTTTGGCCGGTTTTATCGCACATTAAGCATTGTGTGTTTTAGTTAGTGATTATGATTCGAAGATAGCGACTACATCCGTGCGATTAATTACTCCCAAAAACGCAATGGCCAGACTGGCGCAGAAAAAAGTAATGGCGAAAATAGTATGAAAAAATAACGTAGAAAAAGTAAAAGTGAAATTGATATTAAAGCGCCGTAATATCCTTAATGATTTGTTTTAGCATTCATTGGTATTAAATGCCAAACAGTACCAATAACAACATTGAATTTATAGAAATTAGTGATTCCAAAAACTTTGATTTTCTAAAAAAAATTTCAAACATTTTTTTAATTTTTTTCTATGGAAATAATCTTTGTTACAACCAAAACTTATATTGCTCTATTAAAGATAGAAAATTTCTCAAAATTTTGGTAACCAATTTGTTTTCAATAAATATTCATTTACAAATTAACAAAGTTGGCAACCCATCGGATTCGACATTTTAAAAAAATAAAGTTTGCCTTAAATACGTTAAGAATTTGGTATTTCTGATTTATTATTTCTTAAAATAAGTATTATAAATAAATAGTTTCTATTAAGAGGCAACTCTATAAAATTATTTTAGAAATTTTGTTTTATAAAATTGCAATAAATATTCACGTTTTATAATTTTTTTTAGAATATTAAATTTAAATTTGAAATACATATATTAAGTGGCAGCATTGTTGTAATATTTTTAAATATTTTATTCTTGTTGTGCCAGTTACTTTTCCTACAATCACATCTTAAAATGCTGAAAGCATAAAAATTTGTAATTGACGTGGTACTCGTCAAAATGTGTTTAAAATAAATATTATTTAAAAATTTTCTTAAAATTGACAAAAAGTTCCAATATTTTGAAAAATAACATTAAAAAATTTTTATTTTGAGTTTACCATTTCCACAAAAATTTATTTGAATTTTTTTTTAATTAGATGGCAACTCTATAAAAAAAAATTACAATTTTTTTTTTTAATTTTTGAGTTTATAAATTCCGTAAAAATTAATTTTAATTTTTTATTTAGGTGGCAACTCTATTAAAATATTTTGGGATTCAATTTTATAAAACTACATTAAATATACGCCTTTTGTAAAATGTTTATCAATTTTTAAGTAACAAACTTTTTGAATTATGTGGCAGGATTGTTTTATTATTTTTATAATTTTGTAATTATTATGCTCTTGCTACAATAACATCTTACAATACACTCTGAAAGCACACACATTTGTACTCACGCATTTTCTTTTAAATAAATATTTATTTAAAAATTGAAAAAAATGGCTACGCTATTTTAATTCTAAGCATTTAAACAATAAAAGTTTACTTAAAAGCATTAAAAAAGTTTATTCTAACTTTATTAAAAATAATTTTTTTTGATAGTATTAATTAGGTGGGTGGCAACTGTGTACAGATTTTTAATATTTTCTTTAATTTGTAATTAATATTTATTTTTTTGTTAAATTCATTCCCTTTTAAGTAAGTTTATATTGGTGAATTATGTGGCAACATTATTGTAATAGTATTATATTGAGCTCTATACCTAAAAAGCCTTCGCCGTTGTAAACTCGGCTATAGCCGCGTATGCTGGGTCTATGCCAATAAAGAAGATATAGTGATTTTTGTTGGTACAACCGATGTGTTTCTCTGACATCGAATCATCGTGAAAAAATCTTTTCAAGGTAAAAAAATCTTGGGAAAACAAAAGGAAATAGGAAAAAATGTTTTAAAAAATATTTATTTTTTAATAATTGTAAAGTTGTAGAAAAATAAATCATCTTGGACAAGATTATTAGAAAAGTATAGAATAATTTCACAGTTCATGGATACAAAAAATAATACAAGATCTCCATTGAAGCTTTTCGAGTTACCACAGAGCCATTAGGAATCCAATGTAATTTCGTATATTCCAAGACAACAAGCTTAATCTGCAATAAGGTTACAACACCTTGTGAAAAATTTTTGGTGTTACTTAACTAAGTCATGTTTTATGTTTCCTCTTGAGAGTTAAGCTTCCTTATCCTCGTTGAAATGACAAAGTTTCGACATTTCATCTAATTGTGAAATTTCAAAAACATGTTACCTTAAAACATCATTTATGCAATAAAACTACTGAATTTAAGAATTCCTCATACCCGCTTTCTACTATACCTGCCAAGAAGCCATTATTAACACTTTCACTTAAAGTACCTGAAATAATAAAAACACCTTGACATATTTTTTCCAACACATTCACACATTCGTCCCATATATTGGCCTTACTATGCGGTATAAATTACAACGCGACTTTAATGAAGCAATTGTTGTTTTTAAATTACCCAACAGTGCTTTTTAAAGACAAAGCCATTCAACGTAACTCACACGCACACTCATATACATATGTACCTATATACGCAGAAAACGGCAGAAACGGCACTGTGTAATGAAAGTATACAAAAATATAAAAACGAAAAGTTGCTGATAATGTAAATAATGAAAATGAAACATAACAACAACAACAACAACAGTGGCGAGTCGGTTAAAAGTGATTGTTCGAAACGCGTAATTTTATGTGAAAACGAAATGAGAAAAATATAAGTAAAATGAAAATAGCGCCTCTGGAAATTCACCAACGAAAAGAGTGGAAAAAATCGGCAAAAAATATAAAGAGGAGAAATTTAAGTGAAACAATATCCTTTGTAAATTCATTAAGTGTGTTTCGTATGCAAATTTAATTACATATACATGAGTTTTCCGCTAATTTTTTATACATTAGTGTGTGCTGTGTGTGTGAGGTTGAGTATACAGAAGAAACCCTTTGAGAAAAATTTGGAAAAAATGTATTTGTTTTACCTTCCAAATTTCAGTGACGTAAGGTATACTTGTGTGGCTTTTTAAGTTTCGAAACTAAAATTATGGAAGGAAAAGTAGTTGGATGCAATCGTAAGAGTTTTTCAAATAATTTTTATAAAATATGTCTTTATGAGAACTTAGTTTCTACAAATAGATTTTAATGAAAGACCTGCTTCACTTAGTCACAATTAACCCTTTTGCCCTTCGAATAAAACTATTACCAACATGCTCTCATTGTGAACCTTCTAGCCTTCACCTACAACCATTCCTACTGGCTACAAACTTAAATGAATTGGCCTAGCATGAAAATATATGAATACTTCAGCATTTGCAATGCAAATTGAATAGCTCGCTGAATATATGGTAAAGTAGATTGAGGCGCTGCAAAGCAAAAAATAAAAGTTAAAGTAAAAATGTGAAAAAAGTAGCGCTATATGCAACTGTCAAGCTGCTTAATGGCATGCATGTGCGCTAAGTCCGCGCTTTTTGCGCATTATACGCATCTGTATGTGCCTGTGTAATTATTTTTTCTTCAAGCATCACATGTCGATATGTACAGGCATGAAATTACCGCCATTGTTGCATACCGCCGGGCGCTGCGTTATTACACATGCAGCTATGCAGGCATTAAGAAAAGAAAGTAAACAATTCTCGGTTGGTTAAATCAATGGCCGGCGGCGTTTAATTGAAATACTTGCTGATTTTTTTACTTGCTTTTATTTTTATTATTTTTGGCTTATCATGTTTTATTAATATATAGTGGGACCAAGATAAGTAAAGTTTTTTTTTTTTTTTCATAATATAACAAAATAAGAAAGCAGTGTTTAAAAAAAATTTCCTACTTTTTTTCTTTTCAGCTGTGAAATAAATAATTTTATTTAGGTAGTAACTCTATTAAAATATTTTTGTAAAAGTGGGGAAAGTTTCTTTACACAACTTTTTCAATCAACGACAATTTTCTTAAATATGTCCTAACAAACTTGAAAATAATTCATTTTAATTTGATGGCAACTCTATGAAAATATTATTCCATAATTTGGTATACCTGCCTAATTCAATATTCAAAACAGTGCTAATTTTTTAAATAAAACTTGCCAAAGTTTGAAATAATTAATTTTAATTTGGGGGCAACTCTTTGAAAATATAATTTTAAAAGTTGGTAATTTTGCCTTACGAATGTCTTCGAAACTTTGAAAATTTTCAAAAATATATCCGCCAAAACAATGCAATAAATAATTTTAATTAAGTGGCAACTCTATATAAATGTAATAATATAACTTGGTATCCCTAAGTTAACTTTAAATTTTCAAACAATGACGACTTTCTTAAATGAATCCTGAATAATTAATTTTAATTAGGTGGTAACCCTGTTTAAAATAAGTTTTTTTAGAAGCTGGCAACCCTGCCTTATGAAAATTTTCATACAATGCACATTTTCTTGTATATATCCGCTAAACAATAAAATAAATAATTTTATTTAGGTGGCAACTCTACGAAAAGTTTTATTTTAAAAGTTGGCAGCCCTACCTTGGCTTCACGTTTTCAAATCATGACAGTTTTCTTTGAAACTATGAAATTTTAATATGCAATGCACACAATTGAAGTAAGAGTATCCTTTCTCTTTACACACAGCAGGACTAACATTTTTGCCCACTTAAGTACTTGTGACGCCCAGAAAGGAGCTTCTCTGAATATGAAAATTATTATAGCTCTTAATGGAAACTATTTTGCACTAAAACTCTGGTTGTAGATGGTTTTGGCGGTCTCTTAAGCAGCCATAAACTCGTTCTAAAATCTATGGCAACACTTTCTATACAAAATAACTTATTTTCGTAAGAGAAAGACTATAATATAACCATATTATTTATTATTTTTCATTGTTTATAAACTTTATTTATGATGGTCAGCTCCTAACATCCCTTTAGTAAGCATTTGCTCTAGTACATATTGAGAAGAACGCACATGCCGGGAAAAATGTAATCAAATATGCATATTTTACGCATATTCTTGACAAGGAAGCCACTGTATTTTTCATTCCATTTATATATTATTACTTACCCACCAGCATTTTACGCATTTAATATTAATAAAAGAGGCTGCAAATGAAAAATGCATAATAAAAAGGAATTAGTGAAAAGTTCTGTGGAAAAAATCAAGTGAACTTTTGCTGCAGGCCATCAAAAGCCATGCACGCGGAAATGCCGGCGTCACTCACTGATCGCCAGGAGAAAGCAGCTGCAGCGATAGCACGCAAACTAACCGAAAAGTCAATAAGAGGGTAGAGAGAATACGGCGCAGATAGATGAGAAGCCTGAAGAAGGGTAGAAAGTAGGTCACATGCCTTACGCACAACGACTGGCAGATAGCCGAAAGCCGAGGAAAGACAAAGCAACTAACGACACAACTGTAATGAAATCAGACAACAAACTGTCAAAGTAAATAGTTGCATAACGATAATATTTATGAATTCATGTTTACTGCACAGCTGTCACTCGCCTGTCCTAACAGTGTAGGGATGGCAAGCATTCGAAGTGCTGTAGTAATGTCTGAAGTTATTAAACAACTGCAAGTACCTTGGTTACCCTACAAGCTGGGCGCAAGTATTAGTTTGTGATTTAGAATGCATAGCTTGGTAGCACAATTCTAAAGGGTTGCAAAATGCAGGAGCAAATATTTAAAAAATGTGCAAAAAGTAAGTGTAAAATATAAAGGAACGACAGCAATACTTGCCGCATAATAAATGTGTGGTAATTAACTTGATGGCTAGATAAATATATGTTTTTGTATGTATGTGTAGGTGCAATAACACATTTCTAGAAATCAGTAACTAGAACTTTATCGTCACCTACATACTCGCATACATAAATTTCCAACACACAACAGTTACGCTACTGCCTACTCACAACACACCTGCCTTCAACCGCACAACTTGCCGAGTAGTAATGTCACTCACCGGTATTTGCTTGAACCTGTGCAAATATCTCGGTTGGTGGTAATTAAAATTGTTACTGCTTAAGTTGTAATTTTCTACGCAAATTAGTTGTATTTTAATTACCCACTTGCCTAGGGGCTTATTATGCTTACCATCGTCACTTTTTAACACACGCACATCGTCGTTACTCATACGCAATGGCAGCCAAGCAACCTCGACCCATACCCGCCAGCAACTTGTATTTGTTTACAGTTATCATTTCACTATTGTGTGTGTTTAAAGTGGAAAAGGTTCAACATGAAATTGATGGCATTACAATGTGCAACTGTCTAAATGAAGCCGCTGGTGCTGGCGTGTGTACTCATGTATGTGTTTATATGCGGTGGTAGCTTATAGTGGCGTGTATTTGACTTAGTTTAAATGCTAATATTGGTATGCTTTGATTGGAGCGGAATATTAGCAGAAAGTATGCATTAGTATGGAGGTTTAATGGATAAGACTTAGTGGTAGCCAGATGCAGTACAATACATACATACATATACACAGGTATTTACAATTTATTATAGATAACAGTAATCTTTTTAAAAGCGAATAACATAGCATTGTTCGGATTGTGTGTTCATTTGAAATGGTTTATGAATTTATATGTACATATGTTTATGGCGTTTGTACAAACTTAATAAGGGTTGCCACATGTTCACTTTTATCTAATGAAAATATATTATATGTTGTAATTTTTTACATATTTGTCGTTTACATATGTATCAAGGAAAGGTATTTAAACAAGCATTAAATAAATTTGTACAATATTAGTTTACGGTGTTGCCACCCAAAAGATAATATACATATGTACGTATATTTTCTAAAATTTCTCCTTTTTGTAATTTTGTTGATAATAATGGCATTTTTTGACAGAATTTGAGCTTAACTAAAAAGAGTGTTGCCATACTTATTATATTTTTAAAACGACATCAAAACATTTTTTTGATATGGTGGATATTAAAATTGTAATATTTTGATGATAATTGTAATTTACCTTAAAAATATTTGTTTAAGGGTTGCCACATTTATTACATTTTTAAAAGGCTACACTTATTATTTTTTTGAAAAGATATCATAACACGATTTTACGTACATACATATGTATCACGGAAAAGTACCTAACCAAGTATCGAATGTATTTTAAAAATATTAGTTTACAGGGTTGCCACCCGAAATTTAATACATGTATACTTACTATATATATGTACATATGTACATAATATGTATGTACATATGTATATTTTTTAAAACTTCTTCTTTTTCCCATAATTTGGCCCCTAAATTGATAATACTGACCTTTATTGCCAGAATTTGAGTTTAACTAAAAACAGTGTTACCATGCTTATTATAGTTTTAAAACGTCATCAAAACATTTTTTTGATATGGTGAATATTAAAATTGTAATATTTTGATGATAATTGTAATTTACCTTAAAAATATTTGCTTAAGGGTTGCCACACTTATTACATTTTTAAATTGCTAAAAAGTAACTTTTTTATTATGGTGGATATTAGAATTGTAAGTCTGATAGTAAGTATATATTACAAAAAAAAAAAACAAAAATATTTATAGGGTTGCCAACTGAAATTTTATTAACATATATTTTATTTGCAAGCTTTTCTGCACTATTTGGTTAGACAAATAATCTTAACATTTGTTGCTTGAATTTGACTTTAAGTAAACAGAGAGTTGCCATTTTTTTAATTTTCTAAATAAACATTAATCATATTTTTTAAATATGGTGGATATGAGGATTGTAGTATCTCGTGAAATTACCATATACATGTAAATTTGATCAAAATTTGGTACTTTTGCGAAAAATTTAAAAAAATAGGGTTGCCACCTTTACTATATTTTTAAATATATATTAATACAGTTATTTTTTCTTTTAATTACAGTTTTGTGTTTAGAATCGGTATTCGAAGCGTATGGTTTTGGAAATGGGCTTTTATTACAGCACCTTAACAGAGCTGCCACATGTTTGTAAATAAAAAAAATAAAATTTTATTTGATAACATTAAATATCTATATCTATGTAAAACTTGGTATTTTTATGAGAAAACTTCGAAAAGGGTTTTTTCAAAAATTGAACATTTTTTACAACCAATCTTCGAAAAAATGAGTAATTATTTAAAAAAAGAAATTTTCTGGTATGATATATTCGTATTATATTCAATAACATATTTTCCTGGTAGATATATTTTCCTTTTGTCGCATTTACGATCTCATTTTCATTCTATATGCGCTGGTCATTTATATTTTTCTATCCTCCTTCCAACTATGTATTAGCCAGCCAAGCACTTCCACATAATTGCATGCAAATTACGAGTACGAATGAATATCTGAGCTTCACTTTTTATTCGGAACGCCCTACCACTGTTCGCACTATCTAATCTTCGCACATATTTACAACCTCGTTTCTTTTCATTGTCGTGTACCTTGCTTTTATGTGCTTTCACTCATGCAATTTTTTGATTTCTTTAATTCTTTTATGACTTGAAAGCACTAACACACACACACACACATAAACACACTGGACTCAGCATATAAATTAAGCGTGCTGGTGCATCATAAAAACCAATTTCAGCCGCTTAATTTCACTTTTTATGCGCATAGACAAATTTTTATGTTGCCTAATTTCAGGCGTCAGCTGTCAGTTGTCATGCTATCAACACAACTACCACTTTGCCTTACACTTAACCGGTTAGTTGGTGCTGCGCTTGCATGCGGACTGATTTATGACAATGCCCTTTTAAATATTTTCTTGAATATATGGGAATGTATGTGTATATGTATAGGTCTTTGCTGTGTTGCATGTGGCAATGGCACTGCTGCTTGTCATGGCGTGTCGTCTGTGCGGCGACTTAAAAAGTGCCTTGAAGTTGGTTGTATTGGGTGTGTTACTACATAAGTGATTTTTTATGACTGCGCTAAGTGTAAGGGACGCAACATGGCGGCAGGGCGGTGTCTTCGTTGCGTGTGTCATAAATTTCAGGTTTATTAGCCAGACAATAGCTAAAAACATGTGTGGGATTTTTTTGCAGTTCAAAGTTGAATATAATTTTGGTATTCAAAGAATTTTGTAATTTAGTGAGCATTAAGAGGTGAGATGATGTACATATATGGCAGCAAATGTGCTTTTTATACTACATCAAGGAGATTTTTTATATTTTTGTAAATTTTTTATTGACTTTATCTTTTGATTTTGGAAGAAAAAATATTTAACAACTTTTAGTATTTTTTAGTTATTTTTTCCTCACCGGAAGTTGAGTGCAGCCAATTAGCAAATAGTTGTGGAAAATTTCATTTCGTTTTGGCTTTTTTCCTGCAGGAAATCGCAAATTGCATTGCGCTAATTCCACTCTATTCACGAGAAAAACTTACAATTTCATTTTACATTCAAGCATTTCTGAGCACGTAACACACGCTCACGTGTTTTTACTAACACACGCGCAACTTTTTGCATGCGTTTACGTATGTGTGTATGTGGGTTTTTGTGTCATCTTTGAAAAGTTTCAAATCCTTGGTCGTCTGCCA
>CM050323.1:42564037-42591872 GCA_027475135.1 Bactrocera correcta
AAGTAAAAAAGTGGAAATAGATATTAAAGCGCCGTAATATCCTTGGTTATTTGTTTTAGCAGTCATCGGTATTAAATGCCAAGCGGTACCAATGACAACATTGAATTTATAGAAATTACAAATTATAGAAGTACAAAGTCTTTACAGTGATTCCGAAAACTTTGATTTTCTAAAAAAACTTCAAACATTTTTTAATTTTTTTTATGGAAATAATCTTTGTTACAAACCAAAACTTATAGTGCTCTCTTAAAGCGAGAAAATTTCTCAAAATTTTGGTAACCAATTAGTTTTAAATAAATATTTATTTACAAATTAACAAAATTGGCAACCCATCGGATTCGACATTTTAAAAAAATAAAGATTGAATTAAATACGTTAAGAATTTGGTATTTCTGATTTATTATTTCTTGAAATAAGAATTATAAATAAATAGTTTCTATTGGGAGGCAACTCCATAAAAATATTTTAGAAATTTTGTTTTATAAAATTGCAATAAATATGTATTCACGTTTTGTAATTTTTTTTAGAACCTTAAATTTAAATTTGAAATACATATATTATGTGGCAGCATTGTTGTAATATTTTTAAATATTTTTTACTTTATTCTTATTGTGTCAGTTACTTTTGCTACAATCACATCTTAAAATGGTCGCTGAGAGCATAAAAATTTCTAATGAACGTGGTGCTCGTTGTGTTTAAAATAAATATTTATTTAAAAATTTTCTCAAAATTGACAAAAAGTTCCAATATTTTAAAAAATAACATTACAAAAATTTTTATTTTGAGTTTATCATTTGCACAAAAATTTATTTGAATTTTTTTTTTAATTAGATGGCAACTCTATAAAAATAATTACAGATAGTTTTTTTTTTGTAATTTTTGAGTTTATCAATTCCGTAAAAATTAATTTTACTTTTTTATTTAGGTGCCAACTCTATAAAAATATTTTGGGAGTCGTTTTTACAAAACTGCATTAAATATACGCCTTTTGTAAAATGTTTATCAATTTTTAAGTAACAAATTTTTTGCATTATGTGGCAGCATTGCTTTATTATTTTTATAATTTTTTTGTTATTATGTTCTTGCTACAATAACATCTTATAATACACTCTGAAAGCACAAATATTTTTACTCACGCATTTTCTTTTAAATAAATATTTATTTAAAAATTTAAAAAAATGGCTACCCAGTTTTATTTTTAAACATTAAAACAATAAAAGTTTAGTTAAAAGCATTAAAAAAGTTTATTCTAACTTTATTAAAATTGTTTTTTTATTAGTATTAATTAGGTGGGTGGCAATTCTGTATAAATTTTTAATTTTTTTTTTAATTTGTTATTAATATTTATTTTTTGTTAAATTCAAACCCTTTTAAGTAAGATTATATTAGTGAATTAAGTGGCAACATTATTGTAATAGTTTTCTATTGAGCTCTATATTTGAAAAGCCTTCGCCGTTGTAAACTCGGCTATAACCGCGTAAGCTGGGCCTATGCCAATAAAGAAGTTAAAGTGATTTTTGTTGGTACAACCGAAGTGTTTCTCTGACATCGAATCATCGTAAAAAAATCTTGGGAGAACACAAGGAAATCGGACACAAGGAAAACACAAGTTATAGAAAAATAAATGATCTTGGACAAGATTATTAAAAAAGTATAGAATATTTTCACAGTTCATGGAGATATAAAATAATACAAAATCTCCATTGAAGCTTTTCGAGTTACCCTAGAGCCATTAGGAATCCAATATAATTTCGTATATTCAAGACATCGAGCTTAATCTGCAATAAGGTTACAAAATTTTGTGAAAAATTTTTGGTGTTACTTAACTAAGTCATGTTTTAAGTTTCCTCTTGAGAGTTAAGCTTCCTTATCCTCGTTGAAACGACAAAGTTTGGACATTTCATCTAATTATGAAATTTCAAAAACATGTTACCATAAAACATCATTTATACAACTACTGAATTTAAGAATTCCTCATATCCGCTTTCTACTATACCTGCCAAGAAGCCATTATTAACACTTTCACTTTAAGTTTCTGAAATAATAAAAACAACTTGACATATTTTTTCCAACACATTCTCGCATTCGTCCTGTATATTGGCCTCACTATGCGGTATAAATTACAACGCGACTTTAATGAAGCAATTGTTGTTTTTAAATTACCCAACAATGCATTTTAAAGACAAAGCCATTCAACGTAACTCACACGCACACACACATATATATATATACATATATACGCAGAAAACGGCAGACAACTACGCTGTGTAATAAAAGTATACAAAAATATAAAAACGAAAAGTTGCTGATAATGTAAATAATGAAAATGAAACATAACAACAACAACAACAGTGGCGAGTCAGTTAAAAGTGATTGTTCGAAACGCGTAATTTTATGTGAAAACGAAATGAGAAAAATATATGTAAGTAAAATGAAAATAGCGCCTCTGGAAATTCACCAACGAAAAGAGTGGAAAAAAGCGGCAAAAAATATAAAGAGGAGAAATTTAAGTGAAACAATATCCTTTGTAAATTCATTAAGTGTGTTTCGTATGCAAATTTAATTACATATACATGCGTTTTCCGCTAATTTTTTATACATTAGTGTATGTTGTGTGTGAGGTTGAGTATACAGAAGAAACCCTTTGCGAAATATTTGGAAAAAATGTATTTGTTTTAGCTTCCAAATTTCAGTGCCGTAAGGTATACTTGTGTGGCTTTTTGAGTTTCGAAACTAAAATTAAAATTATGAAAGGAAAAGGATGTTAGACGCAATCGAAAGAGTTTTTCAAATAATTTTTATAAAATATGTCTTTATGAGAACTTAGTTTCTACAAATAGATTTTTATGAAAGAACTTTTTCACTTAGTCACAATTAACACTTTTGCCCTTCGAATAAAACTGTTACCAACACGCTCTCATTGTGGATCCTCTAGCCTTCACCTACAACCATTCCTACTGACCACAAACCTAAATGAATTGGCCTGGCATGAAAATATATGAATACTTCAGCATTTGCAATGCAAATTGAATAGCACGCTGAATATATGGTAAAGTAGATTGAGGCGCTGCAAAGCAAAAAAATAAAAATTAAATTAAAAATGTGAAAAAAGTACCGCTATATGCAGCTGTCAAGCTGCTTAACGGCATGCATGTGCGCTAAGTCCGCGCTTTTTGCACATTATACGCATCTGTATGTGTCTGTGTAGTTATTTTTTTCTTCAAGCATCACATGTCGATATGTACAGGCATGAAATTACCGCCATTGTTGCATACCGCCAGGCGCTGCGTTATTACACATGCAGCTATGCAGGCATTAAGAAAAGAAAGTAAACAATTCTCGGTTGGTTAAATCAATGACCGGCGGCGTTTAATTGAAATACTTGCTGATTTTTTTACTTGCTTTTATTTTTATTATTTTTGGCTTGTCATGTTTTATTAAAATACAGTGGGACCAAAATAATTAACGTTTTTTTTTTCAAAATATAACAAAATAAGAAAGCATGAGTTAAAAACAAAAAATTCCTAATTTTTTGCCCCTCTGATTTTAAATAAATAATTTTATTTAGGAGGCAACTCTATTAAAATATATTTGTAAAAGTTGGGGAACCTGGCTTTACACAACTTTTTCAATCAACGATAATTTTCTGTTCTAACAAACTTGAAAATAATTCATTTCAATTTGGAGGCAACTCTATGAAAATATTATTCCATAATTTGGTAACCCTGCCGAATTCAATATTCAAAAACTGTGCTAATTTGTTTAAATAAAACTTGCCAAAGTTTGAAATAATTAATTTTAATTTGGTGGCAACTCTTTGAAAATATAATTTTTAAAGTTGGCAATTTTGCCATACGAAAATTTTCGAAACAATGAAAATTTTTAAAAATATATCCGCCAAAACAATGCAATAAATAATTTTAAATAAGTGGCAACTCTATGTAAATGTAATATTAAAAGTTGGCAACCCTAGGTTAACTTAAAATTTTTAAACAATGACGACTTTCTTAATTGAATCCTCCCTAATACTAAAACAATTAATTTTAATTAGGTGGTAACGCTGTAAAAATATGGTTTTTTAGAAGTTGGCAAACCTGCCTTATGAGAAATTTCCGTGAATGCACTTTTTTTTTTTTTACATATCCGCTAAACAATAAAATAAATAGTTTTATTTAGGTGGCGACTCTACGAAAAGTTTTATTTTAAAAGTTGGCAGCCCTACCTCGGCTTAACGTTTTCAAATCATGACAGTTTTTTTAACTTCTTCTTCTTCTTTACACTCGTAGACACCGCTTACGCGATTATAGCCGAGTCAACAACAGCGCGCCAGTTGTTTATTCTCTTCGCTACGTGTTTTTTTAACTATGAAATTTTAATATGCAATGCAATCAATTGAAGTAAGAGTATTCTTTCCCTTTACACACAGCAGGACTAACATTTTTGCTCATTTAGGTACTTATGGCGCCCAGAAAGGAGCTTCTCTGAATATGAAAATTATTACAGCTCTTAATGCAAACTATTTTGCACTACAACTCTGGCTGTAGATGGTTTATGCGGTCTCTAAAGCTGCCATAAGCTCGTTCTAAAATCTATGGCAACTCTTTCTGTACAAAATTACTTATTTTCGTAAGAAAAAGACTATAATATAAAAATATTCTTTATTATTTTTCATTGTTTATAAAATTTATTTATGATAGTCAGCTCCTTTAGTAAGCATTTGCTCGAGTAAATATTGAGAAGAACGCATATGCCGGGAAAAATGTAATCAAATATTCATATTTTACGCATATTCTTGACAAGAAAGCTACTGTATTTTTCATTCCATTTACATATTATTACTTACCCACCAGCATTTTACGCATTTAATATTAATAAAAGAGGCTGCAAATGAAAAATGCATAATAAAAGGGAATTAGTGAAAAGTTCTGTGGAAAAAATCAAGTGAACTTTTGCTGCAGGCCATCAAAAGCCATGCACGCGGAAATGCCGGCGTCACTCACTGATCGCCAGGAGAAAGCAGCTACAGCGATAGCACGCAAACTAACCGAAAAGTCAATGAGAGAGTAGAGAGAATACGGCGCAGATAGATGAGAAGCCTGAAGAAGGGTAGAAAGTAGGTCACATGCCTTACGCACAACGACTGGCTGATAGCCGACAGTGTGCAAGGAAAGACAAAGCAACTAACGACACAACTGTAATGAAATCAGACAACAAACTGTCAAAGTTAATAGTTGCACAACGATAATATTTATGAATTCATGTTTACTGCACAGCTGTCACTCGCCTGTCCTAACAGTGTAGGGATGGCAAGCATTCGAAGTGCTGTAGTAATGTCTAAAGTTATTAAACAACTGCAAGTACCTTGGTTACCCTACAAGCTGGGCGTAAGTGTTAGTTTGTGATTTAGAATGCATAGCTTCTAAAGGGTTGCAAAATGCAGGAGCAAATGTTTAAAAAATGTGCAAAAAGTAAGTGTAAAATACAAAGGAACGACAGCAATACTTGCCGCATAATAAATGTGTGGTAATTAACTTGATGGCTAGATAAATATACGTTTTTGTATGTATGTGTAGGTGCAATAACACATTTCTAGAAATCAGTAACTAGAACTTTATCGTCACCTACATACTCGCATACATAAATTTCCAACACACAACAGTTACGCTACTGCCTACTCACAACACACCTGCCTTCAACCGCACAACTTGCCGAGTAGTAATGTCACTCACCGGTATTTGCTCGAACCTGTGCAAATATCTCGGTTGGTGGTAATTAAAATTGTTACTGCTTAAGTTGTAATTTTCTACGCAAATTAGTTGTATTTTAATTACCCACTTGCCTAGGGGCTTATTATGCTTACCATCGTCACTTTTTAACACACGCACATCGTCGTTACTCATACGCAATGGCAGCCAAGCAACCTCGACCCATACCCGCCAGCAACTTGTATTTGTTTACAGTTATCATTTCACTATTGTGTGTGTTTAAAGTGGAAAAGGTTCAACATGAAATTGATGGCATTACAATGTGCAGCTGTCTAAATGAAGTCGCTGGTGCTGGCGTGTGTACCCATGTATGTGTTTATATGCGGTGGTAGCTTATAGTGGCGTGTATTTGACTTAGTTTAAATGCTAATATTGGTATGCTTTGATTGGCGCGGAATATTAGCAGAAAGTATGCATTAGTATGGAGGTTTAATGGATAAGACTTAGTGGTAGCCAGATGCAGTACAATACATACATACATATACACAGGTATTTATAATTTATTATAGATAACAGTAATCTTTTTAAAAGCGAATAACATAGCATTGTTCGGATTGTGTGTTCATTTGAAATGGTTTATGAATTTATATGTACATATGTTTATGGCGTTTGTACAAACTTAATAAGGGTTGCCACATGTTCACTTTTATCTAATGAAAATATATTATATGTTGTAATTTTTTACATATTTGTCGTTTACATATGTATCAAGGAAAGGTATTTAAACAAGCATTAAATAAATTTGTACAATATTAGTTTACGGTGTTGCCACCCAAAAGGTAATATACATATGTATGTATATTTTCCAAAATTTCTCCTTTTTGTAATTTTGTTGATAATAATGGCATTTATTGACAGAATTTGAGTTTAACTAAAAAGAGTGTTGCCATACTTATTATATTTTTAAAACGACATCAAAACATTTTTTTGATATGGTGGATATTAAAATTGTAATATTTTGATGATAATTGTAATTTACCTTAAAAATATTTGTTTAAGGGTTGCCACATTTATTACATTTTTAAAAGGCTACACTTATTATTTTTTTGAAAAGATATCATAACACGATTTTACGTACATACATATGTATCACGGAAAAGTACCTAACCAAGTATCGAATGTATTTTAAAAATATTAGTTTACAGGGTTGCCACCCGAAATTTAATACATGTATACTTACTATACATATATGAACATATGTACATAATATGTATGTACATATGTATATTTTTTAAAACTTCTTCTTTTTCCCATAATTTGGCCCCTAAATTGATAATACTGACCTTTATTGCCAGAATTTGAGTTTAACTAAAAACAGTGTTACCATTCTTATTATATTTTTAAAACGTTGTCAAAACATTTTTTTGATATGGTGGATATTAAAATTGTAATATTTTGATGATAATTGTAATTTACCTTAAAAATATTTGTTTAAGGGTTGCCACACTTATTACATTTTTAAATTGCTAAAAAGTAACTTTTTTATTATGGTAGATTTTAGAATTGTAAGTCTTATAGTAAGTATATATTACAAAAAAAAAAATTATAGGGTTGCCAATTGAAATTTTATTAACATATATTTTATTTGCAAGCTTTTCTGCACTATTTGGTTAGACAAATAATCTTAACATTTATTGCTTGAATTTGACTTTAGGTAAACAGAGTGTTGCCAACCTATTTAATTTTTTTAATAAGCAATAACCATATTTTTTAAATATGGTGGATATGAGGATTGTAGTATCTTGTGAAATTACCATATATGTACATGTAAATTTTAACAAAATTTGGTACTTTTGCGAAAAATTTATAAAATAGGGTTGCCAACTTTACTATATTTTTAAATATATATAAATACAGTTATTTTTTTTTAATTACCGTTTTGTGTTTATAATGGGTATTCGAAGCGTATAGTTTTGGAAAGGGCTTTTATTACAGCACCTTAACAGAGCTGCCACATGTTTGTAAATAAAAAAAATAAAATTTTATTTGATAACATTAAATATCTATATCTATATAAAACTTGGTATTTTTGTGAGAAAACTCCGAAAAGGGTTTTTTCAAAAATTGAACATTTTTTACAAACAATCTTCGAAAAAATATGTAATTATTTCAAAAAAGAAATTTTCTGGTATGATATATTCGTATTATATTCAATAACACATTTTCCTGGTAGATATGTTATCCTTTTGTCGCATTTACGATCTCATTTCCCTTCTATATGCGCTGGTCATTTATATTTTTCTATCTCTCTTCCATCTACTAGCCAGCCAAGCACTTCCACATAATTGCATGCAAATTACAAAATCTTCAATTACGAGTACGAATGAATATCTGAGCTCCACTTTTTATTCGGAACGCCCTACCACTGTTCGCACTATCTAATCTTCGCACATATTTACAACCTCGTTTCTTTTCATTGTCGTGTACCTTGCTTTTATGTGCTTTCACTCATGCAATTTTTTGATTTCTTTAATTCTTTTATGACTCGAAAGCACTCACACACACACACATAAACACACTGGACTCAGCATATAAGTTAAGCGTGCTGGTGCATCATAAAAAGCAATTTCAGCCGCTTAATTTCACTTTTTATGCGCATAGACAAATTTTTATGTTGCCTAATTTCAGGCGTCAGCTGTCAGTTGTCATGCTACCACTTTGCCTTACACTTAACCGGTTAGTTGGCGCTGCGCTTGCATGCGGACTGATTTATGACAATGCCCTTTTAAATATTTTCTTGAATATATGGGAATGTATATGTAGATGTGTACGTGTATATGTACAGGTCTTTGCAGTGTTGCACGTGGCAACGGCACTGCTGCTTGTCATGGCGTGTCGTCTGTGCGACGACTTAAAAAGTGCCTTGAAGTTGGTTGTATTGGGTGTGTTACTACATAAGTGATTTTTTATGACTGCGCTAAGTGTAGGGGAAGCAACATGGCGGCAGGGCGGTGTCTTAGTTGCGTGTGTCATAAATTTCAGGTTTATTAGCCAGACAATAGCTAAAACCATGTGCGGGATTTTTTTGCAGTTCAAAGTTGAATATAATTTTGGTATTCAAAGAATTTTGTAATTTAGTGAGCATTAAAGAGGTGAGATGATGTACATATATGGCAGCAAATGTGCTTCTTTATACCACTTCAAGGACATTTTTTATATTTTTGTAAATTTTTTATTGACTTCATCTTTTGATTTTGGAAGAAAAAATATTTAACAACTTTTAGTATTTTTTAGTTTTTTTTTTTCGTCACCGGAAGTTGAGTGCAGCCAATTAGTAAATAGTTGTGGAAAATTTCATTTCATTTTGGCTTTTTTCCTGCAGGAAATCGCAAATTGCATTGCGCTAATTCCGCTCTATTCACGAGAAAAACTTACAATTTCATTTTACATTCAAGCATTTCTGAGCACGTAACACACGCTCACGTGTTTTTACTAACACACGCGCGCATACAACTTTTTGCATGCCCTTACGTGTGTGTGTATGTGGGTTTTTGTGTCATCTTTGAAAAGTTTCAAATCCTTGGTCGTCTGCCATTTTCATATTTACAGCACGTCTCTCAATTTTCTTAGACCTTTCAAATACTGGTTTAGTCAATTTGAACGAAATATTGAAGCAAGCGCATTACGGATGACCTATTGGAAAAGTTTGAAGCCGTTGTAAAGATGGTTTTGCGTGGTTTCCGGAAGCTGACATTCAAAGTTTTCTTTGGCGTATTGTACTTTGAGTTTTCATAAATGAACAAGATATTTTAAATCTTAATTTAGTGATTTTTTTTAAGAAATTTGTGATTAGTTATTCGGTCGTATAATATTCCGGTAAAATGGCTAAATTTTCGAGTAGAATGATTAACTTTTCCAGTAAAATGGTTAAGTTTTTCGATAAAATGGTTAATTTTTTCAATAAAATGGTTAAATTTTCCAAATTTTGCCTAGAGATATGTTGTCAAATTTCAACGACATGGTAACCAAAAGAACTTAAGTCGATTTTCTATTGTAGAAATATTTTAAAATTATTCTTGAAGACTTCAAGACTAAAAGTACTTAGATCAGAAGCTAAAATTTGGGTGACAGTCGGAAAGGTATAGAATTTAAGTATTAAGCCCGCCTATGCTCCTTTAAGATATAATACTAATGATATTTAAGAGGCTTTGGTTTACATATCTTACTCCTTTATGAGTCTTCTTTCGATGGGTGAGGTTAGATTACACTATTCCAAGAAGCGCATTTTGATTTGGGCTGAAGTTTGCGTCGCGCAGCACGTCAAAATTTAAAGAGACTTGATGTCTAATTCTGATAATTCATTAAGTATTTTGAACTACAAAGCTCCATGATATCTGAGTCGAGTTGTAGATAAGACCAGACAGGAAGCAGAGGCAGCATCTTTTATCTACTTGCCTGCACTTTCTGCTTGAGTCTTCGCTAATAGTCGCTATACGGCTTGAATGTGAAGCCAACCGTCGGACAGTATTTTTGAAACCCACTGAGTAAAAGAACTCCCTGGCGATTCCAAAAGGCATTCCATTCCAGCTTAATCCGTAAGCATGGGCTTTTCTCCTTCTCCTGCTCTAAAGGCTTTGTTGCCTTAACCGCCGTTTGGCTCTTGACTTATATACTGATGTTTTTTCGTTGTTTTTTGTCACTTATTTTAAAATAAGAAAGGTTTCCTAGGTGATGAATTTTATTAATAAATCCGAGCATACATTTTGGAGAAGCATTCATACTGAATGAACATTTTTATCTGTTGATCTACTTTGTGAAGAATAACAAAGCTAATTCATCTCATTATTATTAGTAACATGGGTCTCTGCCTGATAATACTCAAAAAAGGGTAAATACGTTCAAAATTTATAATTTTTTATAATTAATAGCATACCTTAAGGCGGACACTTTCATAATGACCTTTGGTCTCCATTTCTCTACTGGAACTGGAATTCATTATAGGCTGACTACACTCCACAATATTACTCGATCAATATTTTAAATAAAAGAAGTTATAATTCTACTTAACCCAATAACGGTCATGGTGAATCGTATATAACCGATTTTATTTATTATATGTACTTTTTGCATTTTTTCTATTACAAAAAATTACTTTAATAACGTTTGAATTTCATTCACTCTTATTTTTTTTAATTGGCGAATATATTCTTCGCATCATTCCCTCCAATAAATCACTTTCTTTCACCAACAATTCGCTACCACGTTTAAATTTATCGATTACTTACCATTTAACTTCAATAAAATTTCACATTAACTCCAAGCATTTCCACATTTTTCCTACACACCCTTATCAAACCCTTCATTTCCAGCCAGTCCTCAGTCAACTTATATTTGCCTTTCAACAACTTGGCGCTTAAAGTTTTGTGTCAGAATTCCGTGACAAAAGGCAACTTTAAGTTTTCTTCGCAAACATACACACATGCATACAAAAATATATGTGATATATACCGCTAACTTGGCATTTACTGTTCCATTCACGCATGGTTACAGACAAATTTACATTTGCATTAATATGTGCACACGCGCGCTGCTACATACAGGCGTGGGATTACAGTTGCATGGAAGCATGAATGTATGTGTGTGTGTGTTTTATCTTCTTGTATAGTTATCTGAACTTTTTCTTTCAAGTACGCTGTATGCCTGCACCCATACGCCATCGACTTTTGCTTCAACTTTCGCTTTGCTTAAATACTTCGCAGCTTAGTATGAGCTAAGAATGTATTTACACCTAAAAGTATGCTAACATTTTGTGGCACGCACATTTTGTGGCGATTAAAGGGAGTATATATGAAAATCTATATGTTTTGTTAGGAAATTAGCAAAGAAAAAGATATGTTCGGAAGCTCAACAAAAATACACTCGAAAAATTTAATTTTAAACTTAGAAAAATTTTGGAAATTGAAAATTTCGAGAAAAAAAAATTTAGTTTTTGGTTATAAGATTAAATATGTAACAGTAAAGATTTTAAAACCATTTTTTCTAAAGGTTTTAAAAATTCGAATTTTCGAAAATGAATTTCGAAAAATTTTGTTATAAGACTATTCTTTTTTAACTATTTTCGTAAAGGTTTTTAATAGTATATTGATTATAAAAGCTCTTTGACTGTATGACCAACTGAAATTATGACTCCTTGTTTTTTTTTTTTGATTTTCTTTACTTTTTCAAAAAATATGTAGCTTTTATAACATTTTTCATATTTTGTTTTTAAATTTGTGCTAAAACATACCAATTATTAGTGAGTTTGTCTTCTTCTTCTTCCCAGATGCACACATAAATATTTCCATGTACATAGATATACATATGTGTACATATGGCTATATATGTACAAGACTCGGCGACTGGCACATATTTTATCTGCTCTTAGTATGTACATACACACTTCTTAAGATAAGCATTCTTTTGCTTGCCTACAAAGCGGAAGCATTTCACTGGCATACATTTAGGCGGACAAGCTTAAAAGTTAGCTGGTGCGTGCGTGTCATATCTGCAGCGGTGCGAACAAAATCCTTCAACACACGACAAACTACAGCTGCTCGCTGCTATTGCCACAACAGCAATGCTTGAAGTGGCATGCCGTAAAGCACAAACACCAACAACAACAATATAAGCGTCATGTACGCAACGGTATAATATAGTTTGGCTATATACCACAATACATTCTGTATACATAGTTGCGAGCGCTATCGTGGCTTGAAGATATGCCGGCGCTCAGGTAAAGCGACGTCGGCAGCGAGACGGCCGACGACGGATGTCGAAGCAGTTGAGCGCAAGACGATTGTTCAAGTGTGTGGCAGCTTGCCGGCATGGAACGGGTTGCTGGCGGAAATGTGGTGTGCTTTTAGGAGCCGTAGACACGCACTCGGAAAGCCAAACGCAATTCAAGTGTCGGCAACAATTTTCCTCAACACACGCACACATATGTATAAACTTTACAGCTTGTGCTTTTCAACAAAAGCAAAAATAGAATGAAGGCAAAAAAAAACTTGTTTGTTTGTTTTTAATTCCTTTTTCTTCTACTTGGTATTCTTATTTAGCTGCTACGTTTAATTCATGTTGCTTTTGTTGCAATGACACAACGTTGTGTGTGAACCTGTGCGTGCGTAAGTGTGTGTAGACAATCTTAAAGACATTTGCCGCTTTTGTTAAACGAAAAATGTGCGTAGAATTTTATTAGAGTTTGCTTTTCTTGTCACAAGAATGAGTTGGGCATGAGATTTGCGGGTGCGGAAAATGGAAAAGCGGATTAGGAATGAACAAATGGCTATATTGCGGTGTTGCTGTGGCAGGAAGGTAAAGTGCGGTGAAGCTGGAGGTGCTTTACACATTTCTTTAAATGGCATATTGACTATTGATTTGCAATGAAATAAAAGTGAAACGTTTTTCAAGTGTTTGGGTGTAAACTCAGAGAACGTATATTATATTATGTCAAGTCTCTTGGAAGTGGAATCAGCTCTGATAAGAATTTTCCATTAAAAAGCGTAGACTAAGAGAGTTTGAAATGCTTCTTTTGTGTTTCTAAAGTTTTCGAAATGTTTCCTTAGAATACCTAATTTTTGCTAAATACTATAGGAATTAACATTTTTATTCTCTTTAGGTGTGCGACTTTGCTAAAAAAAACCCTAAATGTAGGCAACAAGTCAAGAAAATTTACAAATATACTAAAAATTTGAATTCAATTGTTTGGATAACTAATAGGTCTTGAATTATTGGTCCTATACTCTTAGGCCATTTAAACATTTTTTTGGTCATTAGTGCTAAAATGTCCCTTCAGAATGATACCAAATTTGGTTAAAAATACTTTTTATCAACAAAAGTAAACTGATAAGCATTGAAATGCTTTTCTTGTGTTTTTCAGATCTTCAAAATATTCTTTTAGAATGCAGTGTTTTCTCTTCATTATAATCAAGCAAATAGCAAAATTCAAAAATATTTTATTTTTAATTTTCACGAAGTGTACGACTTTGTTAAGATATCTCTAGATGTAGACAACAACACAGCGAAATAATTATTTTGTTAAGAAACAATTAAATATATGTTTGGTGGTAGAGAGAACTTCAAGTGACAAGAAATATTTTTCAGGTATTTTAGTTTCGATGATTAATTTTTTATTAGGTACGTTGTTTTGCTAAAATTCCTCTAATATTTAGCCTCAATTCACTAAAGTAAATCAATATATTTCTTTTCAAAAGCAAATCACATGTTTCTACGGACCGAACTATAAATCTAGCTAAATCAAAATCTAATTTTGCAAATTTTGATAAGAAAGGTGCGCGTCTTCGCTAAAAAATCCCTAAATGTAGCAACAGTTCTTTTAAGTTAGTAAATACGCTAATTATTGCCGATCCAATGTTTAAGAAATGATGAACTATTAACTTAAAAAAAAGTATACATTAAATAAAAAATTTACTCATAAGATAAAAACTGCAAATATTTTTCGATTTAATAATTCTTTGGTGATAAGAATATATCTCAAAAGTTCCTGCTGTGAGACTTCAGGCCTAGAAAGCTGTCTAGTAATAACATGGTACATGTTTACATACTATTAGCTATAAATGATGCTCTAAAGACCTCTCTTGTCATGTTGCGCCAAAAGTACTATATGGTTTTTAGATTTTAAAAATATCTCTCATTTGTTTTTCAAATTCATTGTTCTAGCATTGAAATGATTTCATTTAAAAAATATGGACTGATCAACATTTAGTCTAATATTTACCGCCGCCACGGCATTAAAAAGCTCACTAAATAAAATTCCTCTTCAAACAAAATGAAGCCATTCATTTACGCAGAAAGCAACTAAAAAAACTCACACGAAATATCACCTAATTTTTTAAATTACCGCTGTTATTTATCGTGTCATATTTTCACCGCCCATACATCCGGTAACATATTTCCGTTTCAACTAAATAGCCGCGGTGTCGGCAAACAAAGTGAACGATCAGATTTGCCTGGGCGCGTATAAACCAATTTATTTGTGCGGTGTGTTAGTCAACTTTAAAAGAACGCACCAAAGCAGTCTAGCGGAAATTCGTTTAAATTTTCTTACAAATTCTTTTATTAAGCCCCCTCTCTCTGCGTGTCTGTCCAGCAAACAGCCGGTGACGCGTCACTCAGAAATATTTATAAATTTATGTATACATTTATGCATGTATTTGTTATAACACCGCCTATAAAAGTTCAACACCCAGTGTGGCATCTTGGCTTATTGCCGCCTAGACGATAAATAGGAAAAAGGGTGCATAAATTAAGGCGCTTCGGCATGTTTGTGCGCAGCGCTTTAAGAAAGTGGACGCAACTGACGCATGTTATTGATTGCCATCAACTTGCCGGCTACAGCTGAGTTGGCTGTCTGTGCTTTAAGATTTAAAAAGATTTGAGGCGTCATTCGTGCGCATTCGAAATGTGATACTTTCAATTTTTTTAGGTGTCCGAATATTTCGATGCGCCCTGTGACATGTGTAGTTGATGGTGATATTAATGTGGGGGTATAAATTTTTTGCAGGTAAGATTTTTATGCTAGCAACCCTTAAAAATAAATATTTGAAAGGAAATACGCCTAAAATTATGCTTTGTAATATTTTTTTCTTTAAAACTTTATATATTCTGACTTCAAGCTGTTGCATTACACACTGCCCGTGCAGACCACAATTTATGCTACTTGGGCTTAGAAGTATGCATTACCGTGGTAAAATCTCCGTTCCGCACTTAAAATTATGCTACAGAACGCTGTTATTTGCAATTTAATGTGTGTAGAATTACGCAATTTCACTTTCCGAGAAGGAAAATATTAAAGTTGACGTCTTATGATGCCTAATGTGTGCCACATTTCTTCGGTAGCCTTGCCTGGCATATGCAACACTAAATTTATGCACCCATCTTCCACATAACCACCCTCCAACTCCAAGTAACAGCATTTTAGTTTCATGCAAGAATTTTCATTTTTAAATTAGCGGTTTTATGTGCAATCTGGCATAGTTGAAGGGAGCGTGTGCGGGTATACAGACACAGCCATATAAACGTTTCATACTATTTGTGCCTGCATGTATGCTACAGTATTTTTACTCGACTCTTTCACGCTTAAGCTACTGCAACGAATTTTATTGCATAATTTTAGACGTTATTACAGTTAAACGCGCACAAAAACATGTGGCTTTGTATGCAATTTCATGCGTCACTACGACTTCCTTCGAGTACATCTGCCACACGTATACCCTTGAGGTGCTGACATAAGCGGGGTATAATCTTCAGTTGGTGGCAAAAAACTTCAAATGCTTCTAAATGCTCAAGAGTAGTGAATTATATATATGTATTTTGTAAGCGTAAGGGCCTGAAACAGGGTGCGTGTAATTTTGTCTATATTCTCTTGCCTGCTTTTAGGCGTTACAAATTGTATTGCAATTTTCTACACATTTTTCTAACATTTTATTTTGACCTTATAGCGTATGTGCGGCATACAGGCGACGCTTAGCGGTGTGCTGAATTTTATGACCATTTCCTAAATAACTTCTGGTCCTGCCGGGTTTATTGCGAAGGCTGTATACACAAATGAAGTCGTTATATTGCTAGTGAATTATGATGATTTCGTCGGCCGCTTTTGGTTAATGGAGAAATTTAGTGAAATAAGTAAGATTTGGAGAACTTCAATGTGACGTGGAATAATTTTTTAGCATAAAAATTAAGTAATTTTTTTTTTTCTGAGTGGAAAACAGAACTTTGGGAAATCAGGTATTTTAGTAGCTTGTGGAAAGCAGTCATGTTTTTTGTGTCAAAAATACAAAAATTTAATTTTATTTGATAAATGAAATTATAATAATGACAAACTAATAGAATTTGTTCATGAAGCGTACCTTTAGGCGCTTGCTTGTATTTTTGAATATATGACACATTTTGTTACAGCATACCATTAGGCGCATTATATATACCTACTTGTTATTTTATATTATATGGCATACCACTAGGCGTAAATTTTACCTATTTTTATGTGTTAACATAAAATAAATTTCCATGAAGCATACCATAAGGCGCTTGCTAGCATTTTCTATGTAATATTGGTTTTTCCTTTGCAAGCAACGCTTTGCTCAGCGCCTCTCATAAACGACATAACAATGGTTTCATACTCACAAACAATGCAATTTTCACTCCAACTTCAACGTCTTCAAGAAAAACAAATCGTATGCTTACCTGTAAATAAAAAAGTAGATATTTCATTAATAATAAATATTTTATTGTTAAATAATACTATTCTCCTGCAAAAGTTTCTATGAAACTCTCTATTTACTATGCATTAGAAATGCGCATAAATATGAAATCAACGTCATTTAACCCCTACTCAAGTCCACCTCGCTCCATCGTTTTCCTTTGTTACTTTTATTGCTGAAAATACTTCCAGTTGCTAAACACAATTGGATTCATAAAATTTTCATGTTAAATACATATGAATCCTTAGCAGTATTTACGCCAATAATTCTACGAATTGTCTAACGCACACAGCCCTATGCACGTGTATAAAGTGAGTGTGTGTGTGCATAGTATTGTGTGGTCTCACGGAATTTGCTCGCTAAATTATGCATGTGTATCAGCGCGTTTGGCATGATTCATATTTTATTAGCACATTATCCAAACAATATAGTAAACTATTCATAGTTCACACGCGTACACATGCATAGAGATAGTCACCACTAACTTGTGATATTGGTGAGTTGCTCAGCTGTCCTCTTTATGGGAAACAAATAAATGGCTTTCCGATAGTTTTATTTGTTCGATAACATATTTACTTCGTCGGATTTTGTTTTCGCTGTAACTATACTAGAAATAACAGTGTCTAGGATTTGTGCCTATTTTTCTGTCAGTTACGCATATCCATGGAAATTTTCCGTTATTTATGTGGCAGTCGCTGTTCGGTATAAAATTTTATTTGGTGCAAACATTTTATTAGATTTTTCTTGTAATACAGACTATTTTCACATAAGTAGAGAAAAATCCCATATTACTTGTAATATATAAAAGTTTGAAATATTATAATTAAATAAATATGTCATTCAATATGGATCATCACCATCCATTTAAATGGTCGGGAAAGTACCGTTAATAAACCTATCTTTTTTTATTTAAAGAATACATTTTTCAGAATATCCTTACAGTAGAACATCTCCAATATGCATATCTGTACAACGAGAGGATTGTCAGATGGATAAGGTTAACAGGCCATGCAAAGAGGTGATTAGTGTTGTGCAGGAGCTCGGTGCACACTGGACGTATGTTTGATATTGCAGGGTCTATTCTGCATAAGTAGGAGTTTAAGCTGCTCCAATATCTAGAATAAAACTGCCCAAGAGTCACTCTCGATTCTCGCGGCGACAAGAGCCTTTGTCTGCTTCGTCTGGGTGGTGGTTTGACTAGAAGTACTCCATTCACAGAGAGGGAATCGGTGAAGGTGTTAATGGCTTCACTATGAATGGCAGTCAAAGAATATCTGAAGTTTGTTGCGTCCGAAGTCTGGTCGTTTTTCTGCGAAATTACCGCAGCGGAAACACACAGATTGATCGACAAGTTCGGTAAACAATCAGACAAATGCACTGACGTTAAGACATGTAGTGTCTGGGTCCATGTAAAGTTAAAGCTCGATTTCGACAATTTATGGACAAAGGATTAACCAGCTTAAGAAAACCACTTGTGGAAAGTTTTACACCGATAAAGATTTTCACTGTTGTTTGATGTTATACTGAATGTTTAAGAATCAGCTGGAATTTAAAGTTGTTTTATATGGGAAGTAGGTGTGGTTACTCATTTTTACCATGCAAGGTAGGTATGGCTGAGGAACCTTACATTTCAGAATACAAATTTCGTTTAAATTGTTCGGGAAGCTCCTGAGGTATAACATTTCACCTAAGTTGGTGCCACGCCCATTGTCTAATTTTTACACCTGCTTCTATAAAGCTGTTACCCACCATATTACTTGTGTTGTGGAGAGTGGGCGTAGTTATTAATTGATTTAACCCATTTTTATAGTGCTTAAAGGCCTCTTTTCAGCAAGTTAGCTTCAGCGGTTTAGGAGAATTTTTTTTATGCAGTGGGGTGGCTAAAAAAAAAAAAAAAAAAAAATGACCATACAATAAGCCATATAAAGATAAACTACACATCACTTTCTGAATAAGTTTACTTTCAGGGATTTTTCGGTAAAGGCTTGAAAGAAGGCTGTAGATTTAAAAAAACAGACATAAATTCAGATATAAAACATTATATTCGCGAAATATATACATTGTGTCCAAAAAGTACCCGGAAATTTTAAATAAAACGCAAAATATTTAAGTGATCACCATTTGTTTTGTCACCTTCGCAGTAATTTCCATCAGATGAAGACACTTATGCCAACGATATTTTCAGTCAGCGAAACGCTTTTCATAAGCACTTTTTGGGATGACTGTCAACTCCTTCAGCAAATTTTGTTTTATTTCTTCGATATATCATTTACCCGGAGAATTCAATTGCAATTTACGGGTGCTTTTTTGTCTCAATGTAATACTTGTATTAGCTATTAAATTTATAAAATACATATATATATGTATTTGTATTAAAATATTACCAATTAACATAATAAGTAAACTATGACACTATGAAGGTCGAGAATCCACACCCACACTCAGATCCACACCCATAAATCGTTAAGTGTGGGGAAGGAAATAAAACTAGTGAAAGTTTTCCAACATTGACACATCATTACTAGTAGAGTAACACTCGTAAAGGGCAGAAAGTCGAAACAAAAAGAAAATATGAAACAATAAAATCAGGCGGAAGTCAGCAATTTGCTAGAAACTTTAATAATAATGGAAATCGTTTGTGGTCAAACAATGAACACACCTACAAGCATATATCAAAAGCAGTAGATGAGAATTACTAGAAGAACACGAAAGCATAGGTGGGTACAATTAAAGGTATATACTATATAGTACATATATATATGTATATAAGTAAGTGAGTATATTTATCTCTTGCTAATGATTTTTTCTATAAATGTGGAAGCTTACATGCATACACATACTATATATGTATGTGTATGTAAGACATAAATACGATTGTGTTAACTTATTCACCTCATTTGCTGCCATTCATTCATTAAATTCCACACATTTGCGGCGCATGGACATGAACATAAGCTAACACTCACACAGCCGCAAACGTTTGGACATAACCTCACACTTCTCGCATGACGCGCGCGCATGTTTTGAATACACCGCAACGCCTTTGAATGGTCAGCAGTGGCGTGAGGAATATCGATTGACCCGTTTTCTATACAACAACTTCACGTGCAGTTTGTTTTCCCCTAACTTGGAATTTTGTGGATTTCTGGGCTTCGATTGTTTTACAAGTTTAGTTGATTTACTCCGTTGCCCTTTTGGGCTTACTCTGGCAGCCTACATGTTCGATCTTGTTTTATTTACTCTGCCATTTGTTGTTTTTGTACTGCCTTAAGTCCATTCGGATACGGAAAATAAAAAGCCAACTAGCGCCAGCATTAATTTTATTAAATCGCAAATGAATAAGATGTTGAATGGGCCGACGAACTAACTAAGGTTCCACTGAGTTGGCGTGCTGTGAGGGTGTAGACTTGGAGAAAATCACTTTCAACCTGAAATTTTGTTATTTGTATGTGTGTGGAGGCTCTAGAAGATATGTGGTATATAGGCAAAAATATAGGTATAATTTGAAGATGTATGTGTGTAGGTGTCTGTTTACTTGTGCTTCTTTCAATACAAATGGCTAAAGCAGAAATTCATTTATAATAAATAATAACGGGAAAACAAAAGCCCACATGTATGTAAGAGCTACCTAAACATATAATAAATAATTGCAAAGGCAGGCAAACAGTGAAAGAAGACGCAACACGCAGCGCACAGAAGGCAAAAGGCAAAATGAGGAGCATCTAAATTAGTTGCCATAAAAACAAGTGGTTGTAGGAGTACATATCTATGTATAAAACAATATTTATGTGTTGAATAATGTGCATGTGGAAGACAATGCTTAAATGTGTATGTATGTGTGTGTTTGTGAATATTTACATTTGTATGTGTTCGTGTAGCAACCGATTGGCAGACGAAAGCTATGAAGTTGTTGGGCTTAATTTCTATATTTTCAACAAACAAATTGAAGCAGCAGCCCTAGCGCACATACATACATACAAATACATATTTAATATTAGCAATTATGTATTCAAACACAACCCTACACAACAATATATATATATATATATATATGTGTGTGTAGAAGGCAGCTTTACAAAATATATTCAAGCTACACACACACACATGTCTAGATATTTATTTTTGTTTGATTATGCCACAGCGCACACATACACATGCACATTTATGCTTGTGTGTATGCCACATAAACAGTTTCAGCTACTCTCCACAAATCATTTGCATTCTCTCAGCGCTAACATTGACTTAGGCGTCTGTTATTAGATCCTATGCCGTTGGCTTTGTTGTTGTTGCCACTTAGAACAATGCTTATTGATTCATCTGTGTATTTTTTGTGTGTTCTTTTTTTGTTTTAATGGGAAAAACAATAAAGTGAAAAATATTTATAAGCTGCCATTAACATGCAGATGTATGTTTATGTGTGTGAAAATATGTATTCCTATATATACAATATGTATACATATATGTATGTATATGTGTGTGTAAGTGCTAGTACCTATATACTATATACCTTTGAATGTATGTGTTTGCGCCTGACTATTGTTTGTCGGCTTTTCAGCCACGAAGGTTTACAAGGGTCTACACAAGTTAGCTAGGGCACTGGTGTTATAAGCGGCCATTGGCTTTTGCACACACACATCTACAGATATGAGTGTTCGGCGTAAAAAGTTTGTTTCACAGGCGGTTTTCAATTTATTTATGTATTGCTTTGCTATACTTTAGCCGAGTAAGCCGGAAAAAGGTTACTTGTGTGTGGTGTAAATATTTATAAAGTTTGAACTCCTATGATTCCTGATTATTGGCGGTTTTTGGTGTTTGCGATTTTTTCATATTTTTTAAAAAAATTCTTGTTTGCTTTTTAAATTAGTAGAAACTATTTTTATATAGAAATATTTAGAACACATTATTCATTTTCTGCGACTTTACATGGAGCACAAAGTTTAAAAGATAAAATTTTTAAATCGGTAAAAATAAATATACATTATAACAGAATGTTCTGAAAATAAATGTTCCCTCTAAAATATTTTCTAAGAATTCCGAAATCGGCAGAATGTAATATGCCATATGCTATTACCATTTTTCGTTTCTATGTTCTAAAAATTGATTACCATTAGCTGTAGACGACTGCAGGAGCTTTAGTTTTGCTGAATCTAACAAACAACTAGCATAAAACCAATAGAGAGGCACAAGTAAGTGCGGATGGTAAGCTCTTATACTTCTTCTTCTACTTTTACTATAGATGTTCTTTTGCATTATATTGGGGGTTTCAATTGGCATGATATGATTACTAATTATTACTCGGCCATTTTTAATATCGGATAGTCGAAATAGTCTTTTCGTATTTCTAATTAAACTTCAACTTTTTTTTTGCACAAAAAATTTAATGAACCAACTATATACCATTTTGGTCGACCACTGTTTGTCATTTTTCCTCTAGAGACATTATTCAATCAGTGTAAAACTTTTCTGGTTTTTCGGCGAAAAACTGCGACAAGTAATTTTCAGAGGCTTCTCTAGAACCCAACTTTACTCTATTAAGAGAGTTCTACATTGACCGAAACAAAAGGTAGTTCGATGGTGCAAGGTCAGGGCTATATAGTGGATGCATTAAAACTTCCCAGCCAAGTTTGCCCAGTTTTTGCCGAGGCATCGAAGATGTGTGTGGTCTAGCGTTGTCCTGATGGAAGATGCAGCCCTTTCTTTTAATCAGTTCTGCCATTTTTTCAATTGCTTGCTCATCACCTTATCATTTTATCAGTTGTTGACAGTAAAAGGTAGAGTCAATCGTTTGACCAGGCGAGAACAGCTCATATTGGTTGATTTCTTTCCAATCTCACCAAACACTCAGCATAACCTTTCGAGGCCAACATTTTTGAGCTTCACCACGCTTAGACAATGATCTTTTTCGCACATTACTGTCGTCTTTGATCTACTTTTCGTCTCTTGTAACCATTCGCTTCAGAAATGTTTCGATTTCATTTCGTTTTAGCAAAGAATCACAGATATTAATTCGGTCCGTTAAATTTTTCACAGAGAATTCATGTGTTACCCAAACATCGAGCTTCTTTATGTAGCCATCCTTTTTTAAATGATTCAAAACCTTTTGATGATGAATATTAGGTTCCTTAGTGATGTCATGGCTGCTTATGTGACGGCTCTGGTCAATATTTTCCTTAATTTCATCGACTTTTTCAACGATAGCTTGACCAGAGCGAGGTGCATCTTTCACATCGAACCATTGTTGTGCTACACGAATTGATACAGCATCATCTCCGTAAAATTCACATATTGACCGTTATTCTTGTCTGAGGATAAACCCCGCTTCAGAGAGTTATCGGCAATTGTAAAAATTAAATTTTATGTGTTTAGTGTAAAAAATCTATAATTTCGAAATATTGTCCAATAGAGTTGCCACCTATTGATTATTGTTAATTAATCAACAACATCTTATTATATCATTATTTCAGCCAAATAATTAACAAAATTGCCACGAATAACCAAATTTTAATTTTCTTGCTTCTTATAAAGAATTTAAATTCTCCACTGAAATGCCCGACTAAAAAATTTAAGTTTTAAATATTTATATGTCAATTTGCTATTGACTACGTTTATGTTAATTTATTTCAGCTTGTCGCAAATTAATGAAATACACGCGGCAGCAAGCGATATATAACGGCAGTATTTCATCAACCAGATAACAGGTACTTAACATAATTTATTGTGAGCATGTTTTATTTATAGCGCTTTTTAACATAGACAGGTGAATTTAAATGTGGTAAAAATAGCAGGTTACGCGCCGAAATGGAACATTTGAGTAAAATCGATTTAATTAATTTATTTGAAAAATGGTGTCAGTTTCATTTTGTGTGTGAAAAAGCGTTTGATTTATTTTAGTGAACTTGTTTTGGGAAAAGCCAATATATTATATGGCTATATATATAAATATATATTTATTATATATTAAATAATTTCGCACAAAAAGGTTATGCTGCATTTCAATGGTCAAATGCTGACTGTGAAATGTGAAAGATAATACGAGGTGTCTGCTTTTTAGTTGAACTTATTTTTTTTAAGCAATACTATATACAATATCAAACATTTATCAATTTGGCATCATCAACAAACTGTTACCTCTATATATTTTTATTTTTATCTCACTTTTTATCAAATGTGACTCAGAAGCTCTTAACCCAATCAGCATATACTTTTTTAAACATTTTAATTTTATTTTTTACTTTTTTGTGTATAATTATCATTATTTTGTGTTAAAGTGATAAGGTAATTGCAGCGAATATTCCTCATAGGTGCGCATAGCGAGCAATGTAATCACATCACTAAATATTTTTCTATAAAGGCGCCTATAAATAGTATAAAAAACATTTTTTACTCGATTTGAAATTAAATATCGGGCTTTGAACCTATTTGAAATCAACTGCACTGTCAATATGTATTTTAAAAATAATTTTTCCTAATGAGTGGAAAAGCAATATTTAGGGGTGAAAAGGTCATGTGCAGTTAACTATTGAACCCAGAGATTTTGTTTCTACAATATAACGACAATGTTCGAACAGATACTCTAACATGGATTTGAATATTTTTAATTATTATTCTGTTGTTATTATCAAATAAAGTTATGATTTGATTAAATTATAATAAATATAAAAGCTTGTTAAAAATGCTACTGTTTTATTTCAAAAAATAGTAAGGCTTTTTAATTAAAATTTTGCAAGAAAATGGCGAGCGAGCGAATCGTGCGCCAAATGTCACAACAAAATAATCATTAGTGTTTAGTACACCTGTCTGATTGTCTTTCTGAAGTACATAAGATATATTCAACGATTTTTACTATGAGTGAAATCATTCAATCTAGAAGCTCCATTAAATTTAGTGAGCGGAATCAAACTTCTGGTAGCGAAATATTCACAATGATGGGTGCAAATTACGGAAAGAGGGTCGAGAACGCGTTGAAGTTGAATCACGTTCAGAACAGCCATTAACACCAACAAAATAAAATCGTTGCTTGAGAAACGACGTTTAACCGTCAAAGATCATACTGACATTATTGGAATATCGGAATGATCGTGGAAAACTATTGTCAAAGATAATTTGGACCAAAGAAAAGTGAAGCACGATTGATTCTAAAGTCATTAAATTGTTTCCAAAAACAGCTTCGTGTTAATGTCTGCGAAACAAAGCTTAAGGCTAACAGGATATCATGAAACATTTGATTGCTGGCGATGAGTCTTGGCTCTATTCTTACGACCCAGAAACAGACGATCAATCGATCGAATGTTGTGACAAAGGTGAGCTGAAGCAGAAAAGATCACATAAAAGCAACTCAAAAATCAAGTTTTTTTTTCTGATAATTTTTATCGATTATTAAGGTGTGGTGTACTTCGAAATTCTTTCGACCGGCCAAACTGTCAACGGGGAATTCTTTTTGACTGTTATGCGTTTACTGCGTGAAGCTATTCGTAGACTGAAGCCGGAATTATGAGCTGACAACTTTTGGTTTTTTCCCACGATAATGCTTCTTGACATACTGAATGGAATCTTAGTGAATTTTTCGCCAAATTTTCAACCAATAGAGTGCCACAACCACCATATACGCCTGATTACTACGCGTATTGAAAGCTAACCCAGAAATTGATTTTAACAACGGTTTCGAGGATTTGAAGAAACGTTGCCACAACATACCATTCGAAGAATGTATAAAAAATTTTTTAAAATTTTTGAATAATGTCTTACTATTTTTTGCCCGCAGTTGTATTCCCACATTCCCGATACCACATACTTTCTGGTTTAATTCAAAACTTCGAATATTCACAAATATTATGGAATTTTGAATTTTTTTACACTTTGAAAATCATTATTTATATTTTTTTTTTATTTTTTTATTGTATACAGCTCATATTGGTATATTCCAAAACTATTTTTCAAAAAAAAAGAAAAACAAAAAAATATTAATCTCTAACAAATTACAGTGAACTTCATTGTTTGTGTTATCAAAAATTTATTTGGTGACACTACATACACACCGTTATTGTAACGAAAACTAGATAGAGCACTCTAACAATTCTTGAACCTCTGAAATATCGGCAGAGCCAATCAATCGTCAAAGGGAGGTTGAGTTGAAGTGTTAAGCTTACGTTCGTATAATAGCAATGGTGATGGCTATCGGCTATTATTAATTATTTTAATTTTTAATATTTTTTTGTAAAATTTTTTTTCTGTATTCTTAAGATGTCAATAAAAAGAGCATAAAAAAATGGAAAATAAAAATATTTTTGGTTGTTTTTTAAATAAATTTCAAAAAAAAACCGCCCAAAATTTGATTTCTAGCGTAGAATACCCCCTTAGACTAAGATCATGTCTTATATAATTATCACAACTGACGGCGAGGGCTGTATTTCTTACGAAGAAAACTATTTTAATATAAAAATAGTTATACGGTCTAATATTTACGACTTTTTCTCAGTTTTTCAATGATAAATAAGTTAATTTTCTTTGATCTACTTTTTATAAACAAGAGGTACATTTTTATAAACCCAAAATTTTTTTTTCAATTATGAGCTATTTTTATTAATTTTTTTTTCACTGAAAAATGTACACTAGACTTTTCAGTTCCCAGAAATTTAGATTTATAATACATATTTTATATGCACATAAAAAAATAAGCTGCTCATTGCTCAGTTATCACTGACTTTCATGAAATATTGGAATACCTTTGAATTGCACATAACAAAATAAGAACTTAAATTTTGTTCAAGCTATGAGTTTAATGCAGCTTCAGTACCCCTAACACTCTTCATGACTTAGTGAAATTATAAAATCCCCTCACATGACACCTTTTGTACATTGTCCAACTGTTAATTTGATATTTAACAGGTAATTTCTATGCAACACCACAACTCAGCGCCCACAAATTGCTTTTATTGCAATACGTTCTATGCCAACTGCCCACACACTCCGTCCACCCGCCAAATAACTACACGACGAGTAAAGGAGTGAGGAGTGGGGCAGGAGAGATGTGAGGTATGTGAAAAATACCAGAAAAATGCCAAGATTGTTTTAGTGCTGCACGATAATTCGTCTGCAGGGGGTGGCTGCATATGACATGCATGTATGTACATATGTATGAGTGTGTGTGAAGATAGTTTGAGGGATGGCAACACTGGCTTGTAGTGACGAAAAAAGCATAAAATTCAACAAACCAAATTTTACTTTCGCAAGCTGCTGCAAATTATTCAAACACTGCACGTAAACTACAAAAACAACAATAACAACAACAATAAAAGCGACATCAAAATCAAATTTTGAAAGAGATATTCGATGATTCAAAATAAATAGATGTTCATAAGCAGTGAAGATGCGTCCACAGCGGAAGAGAACAACCCTCACCGAGGGGAGATGCGTTGCTTAAATGTAAGCGGACGTTGCGAGGCGTTGCATGCCGCACATCGCGCTCCACATACCAGCAAAATATTTTACCAATATATTATTTAGTTTTTGCACCAACACACACACTCCTACATAAGCACATACTTATGCACTTAAGTGAGTATTTATAAGTCGAATTGTCAGTGTGTCCGTCCGGGTGTCCATACGTTCATTGTTTGGCCGGTGTGTGGCCGAAGTATTTGGAAAACAATTCGTAAAATGCGCCAAGACAAATGAAATAAGTGAATAAGTAACGGCCGAGTGCGTGGGTGAGAGTGTACAGAAGCCTATACACACACACACATACAAATGTATTTAAGCTCACTTACTCAAACACACAAGGCAAGTTTTCAGGCATGTAAACCAATTTATGTATGACCGTTGGTGTGTTCTAAAAAAGGAAATAATGAAAATAGTCGATGGGCAGTTATGGAGAAA
>CM050323.1:42592872-42634934 GCA_027475135.1 Bactrocera correcta
GCATTTCACTGGCATACATTTAGGCGGACAAGCTTAAAAGTTAGCTGGTGCGTGCGTGTCATAACTGCAGCGGTGCGAACAAAATCCTTCAACACACGACAAACTACAGCTGCTCGCTGCTATTGCCACAACAGCAATGCTTGAAGTGGCATGCCATAAAGCACAAACACCAACAACAACAATATAAGCGTCATGTACGCAACGGTATAATATAGTTTGGCTATATACCACAATACATTCTGTGTACATAGTTGCGAGCGCTATCGTGGCTTGAAGATATGCCGGCGCTCAGGTGAGGCGACGTCGGCAGCGAGACGGACGACGACGGATGTCGAAGCAGTTGAGCGCACGACGATTGTTCAAGTGTGTGACAGCTTGCCGGCATGGAACGGGTTGCTGGCGGAAATGTGGTGTGCTTTTAGGAGCCGTAGACACGCACTCGGAAAGCCAAACGCAATTCAAGTGTCGGCAACAATTTTCCTCAGCACACGCACTCATATAAACTTTACAGCTTGTGCTTTTCAACAAAAGCAAAAATAGAATGAAGGCAAAAAAAAAACTTGTTTGTTTGCTTTTAATTCCTTTTTCTTCTACTTGGTATTCTTATTTAGCTGCTACGTTTAATTCAGGTTGCTTTTGTTGCAATGACACGACGTTGTGTGTGAACCTGTGCGTGCGTAAGTGTGTGTAGACAATCTTAAAGACATTTGCCGCTTTTGTTAAACGAAAAATGTGCGTAGAATTTTATTAGAGTTTGCTTTTCTTGTCACAAGAATGAGTTGGGCATGAGATTTGCGGGTGCGGAAAATGGAAAAGCGGATTAGAAATGAACAAATGGCTATATTGCGGTGTTGCTGTGTTGCTGTGGCAGGAAGGAAAATTGCGGTAAAGCTGGAGGTGCTTTACACATTTCTTTAAATGGCATATTGACTATTGATTTGCAATGAAATAAAAGTGAAACGTTTTTCAAGTGTTTGGGTATAAACTCAGAGGACGTATATTATATTATGTCAAGTCTCTTTTGAAGTGGAATCAACTCTGATAAGAATTTTCCATTAAAAAGCGTAGACTAAGAGAGTTTAAAATGCTTCTTTTGTGTTTCGAAAGTTTTCGAAATGTTTCTTTAGAATACCTCATTTTTGTTAAATACTGTAGGAATTAAAATTTTTATTCTCTTTAGGTGTGCGACTTTGCTAAAAAACCTTAAATGTAGGCAACAAGTCAAGAAAATTTACAAATATACTAAAAATTTGCACTCAATTGTTTGGATAACTAATAGATCTTGAATTATTGGTCCTATTCTCTTAGGCCATGTAAACATTTTTTTGGTGCTAAAATTGTGCTAAAATGTCCTTTCAGAATGATACTAAATTTAACTAAAAATACTTTTTATCAAGAAAAGTCAACTGATAAGCATTGAAATGCATTTCTTGTGTTTTTAAGATCTTCAAAATATTCTTTTAGAATATAGTGTTGTCTCTTAGATCATTATTATCAAAGCAAATAGCACAATGCAGAAACATATTTTTTTTTTTGTTTTAATTTTTACGAAGTGTGCGACTTTGCTAAGATATCTCTAGATGTAGACAACAACACAGCGAAATAATTATTTTATTAAGAAACTATCAAATATATTTTTGGTGTTAGAGAGAACTTCAATTGACAAGAAATATTTTTGAGGTATTTTAGTTTCGATGATTGATTTTTTATTAAGTATGTGATTTTGCTAAAATTCCTCTAAAATTTAGCCTCAATTCACTAAAGTAAATCAATATATTTCTTTTCAAAAGCAAATCACATGTTTCTACGGACCGAACTATAACTGATCAACATTTAGTCTAATATTTACCGCCGCCACGGCATTAAAAAGCTCACTAAATAAAATTCCTCTTCAAACAAAATGAAGCCATTCATTTACGCAGAAAGCAACTCAAAAAACTCCCACGAAATATCACCTAATTTTTTAAATTACCGCTATTATTTATCGTGTCATATTTTCACCGCCCATACATCCGGTAACATATTTCCGTTTCAACTAAATAGCCGCGGTGTCGGCAAACAAAGCGAACGACTGGGCGCGTATAAACCAATTTATTTGTGCGGTGTGTTAGTCAACTTTAAAAGAACGCAACAAAGCAGTCTAGCGGAAATTCGTTTAAATTTTCTTACAAATTCTTTTATTAAGCCCCCTCTCTCTGCGTGGCTGCCCTGCAAACTGCCGGTGACGCGCCACTCAGAAATATTTATGAATTTATGTATGCATTTATGCATGTATTTGTTATAACACCGCCTATAAAAGTTCAACACCCAGTGTGGCATCTTGGCTTATTGCCGCTTGGACGATAAATAGGAAAAAGGGTGCATAAATTAAGGCGCATCGGCATGTTTGTGCGCAGCGCTTTAAGAAAGTGGCCGCAACTGACGCATGTTATTGATTGCCATCAACTTGCCGGCTACAGCTGACTTGGCTGTCTGTGCTTTAAGATTTAAAAAGATTTGAAGCGTCATTCGGGCGCATTCGAAATGTGATACTTTCAATTTTTTTAGGTGTCCGAATATTTCGATGCGCCCTGTGACATGTGTAGTTGATGGCGATATTAATGTGGGGGTATACATCTTTTGCAGGTAAGATTTTTATGCCAGCAACCCTTAAAAATAAATATTTGAAAGGAAATATCCCTAAAATTATGCTATGTAATATTTTTTCTTTAAAACTTTATATATTCTGACTTCAAGCTGTTGCATTACACTCTGCCCGTGCAGACCACAGTTTATGCTACTTCGGCCTAGAAGTATGCATTACCGTGTCAAAATCTCCGTACCATACTTAAAATTATGCTACAGAACGCTGTTATTTGCAATTTAATGTGTGTAAAATTACGCAATTTCACTTTCCGAGTAGGAAAATATTAAAGTTGACGTCTTATGGTGCCTCATGTGTGCCACATTTCTTCTGTAGCCTTGCCTAGCATATGCAACACTAAATTTATGCACCCATCTTCCACATAACCACCCTCCAACTCCAAGTAACAGCATTTTAGTTTCATGCAAGAATTTTCATTTTTAAATTAGCGGTTTTATGTGCAATCTGGCGTAGTCAGAGGGAGGGTGTGCGGGTATACAAACACAGCCATATAAGCATTTGATACTATTTGTGCCTGCATGTATGCTACAGTATTTTCACTCGACTCTTTCACGCTTAAGCTACTGCAACGAATTTTATTGCATAATTTCAGACGTTATTACAGTTAAATGCGCACAAAAACATGTGGCTTTGTATGCAATTTCATGCGTCACTACGAGTTCCTTCGAGTACATCTGCCACATGTATACCCTTGAGGGGCTGACATAAGCGGGGTATAATCTTCAGTTGGTGGCAGAAAACTTCAAATACTTCCAAATTCTCAAGAGTAGCGCATTATATGTATATATTTTGTAAGAGTAAAGGCCTGAAATAGGGTGCGTGTAATTTTGTCTATATTCTCTTGCCTGCTTTTAGGCGTTACAAATTGTATTGCAATTTTCTACACATTTTTCTGACATTTTATTTTGACCTTACAGCGTATGTGCGGCATGCAGGCGACGCACAGCGGTGTGCTAAATTTTATGACCATTTCCTAAATAACTTCTGGTCCTGCCGGGTTTATTGCCAAGGCTGTATACACAAATGAAGTCGTTATATTGCGAGTGAATTATGATGATTTCGTCGGCCGCTTTTGGTTAATGGAGAAATTTAGTGAAATAAGTAAGATTTGGAGAACTTCAATGTGACGTGGAATAATTTTTTAGCATAAAATTTAAGTAATTTTTTTTTTCTGAGTGGAAAACAGAACTTTGGGAAATCAGGTATTTTAGTAGCTTGTGGAAAGCAGGCATGTTTTTTGTGTCAAAAATACAAGAATTTAATTTTATTTGATAAATGAAATTATAATAATGACAAACTAATAGAATTTGTTCATCATGCATACCTTTAGGCGCTTGCTTGTATTTTTTAATATGTGATACATTTTGTTATAACATACCATTAGGCGCATTATATATACCTACTTGTGATTTTATATTATATGGCATACCACTAGGCGTAAATTTTACCTACTTTTGTGTGTTAACATAAAATAAATCTCCATGAAGCATACCATAAGGCGCTTGCTAGCATTTTCTATGTAATATTGGTTTTCCCTTTGCAAGCAACGCTTTGCTCAGCGCCTCTCATAAACGACATAAAAAAGTGTTCATACTCACAAGCAATGCAATTTTCACTCCAACTTCAAAGTCTTCAAGAAAAACAAATCGTATGCTTACCTGTAAATAAAAAAGTAGATATTTCATTAATAATAAATATTTTATTGTTAAATAATGCTATTTTCCTGAAAAAGTTTCTATGAAACCCTCTATTTACTATGCATTAGAAATGCGCATAAATATGAAATCAACGTCATTTAACCCCTACTCAAGTCCACCTCGATCCATTGTTTTCCTTTGATACTTTTATTGCTGAAAATGCTTGCAGTTGCTAAACAGAATTGGATTCATAAAATTTTCATGTTAAATACATATGAATCCTTAGCAGTATTTACGCCAATAATTCTACGAATTGTCTAACGCACACATACCTATGCACGTGTATAAAGTGAGTGTGTGTGTGCATAGTATTGTGCGGTCTCACGGAATTTGCTCGCTAAATTATGCATGTGTATCAGCGCGTTTGGCATGATTCATATTTTATTAGCACATTATCCAAACAATATAGTAAACTATTCATAGTTCACACGCGTACACATGCATAGAGATAGTCACCACTAACTTGTGCTATTGGTGAGTTCCTGCGCGAGGACAACTACTTTATGGGAAACAAATAAATGGCTTTCTGATAGTTTTATTTGTTTGATAGCATATTTACTTCGTCGGATTTTGTTTTCGCTGTAACTATACTAGAAATAACAGTGTCTAGGATTTGTGCCTATTTTTCTGTCAGTTACGCATATCCATGGAAATTCTCCGTTATTTATGCGGCAGTCGCGGTTCGGCAGAAAATCTTATCTGGTGTTAACAAATTATTATTTTTCTTGTAATACTGATTATTTCCACAAAAATAATTTTTTCATAACTACAGGAACCTATTATAATAATTTATGATATCATATACCTGAATTTTTATGGGTCTAAATTCCACCTGAAACAATATTTATTTTGCTACCAAAAACAGAGAGAAAAAATAAATAAAATTTGGGACGCCCAAAAGTTAAAATTTTAAGATAAGCAGTAGAGAAAGGCTGAGATCGGGTGTTACCGAACACATTTTACACTCGCAAAGTAAAGTGATACATGGAGTTTCGCATAAATTTTAATTAGAAAATTATTGGATATACAACCACAGGCAAGAAGTTGTAGTTTTGCTGGAAAGAGATTCTTTTTGAAATTCATTAAGATTTATACACAATACGGATAGATACAGTATGAGGTTTTGACCCAATTTAATCAATTTTTGGTACAAAGGCATGCTGCCATCATAAAAATATTCTCTCGGAATTTCAATACTTTAACTTACATATTGATTGTAAGGAGTAGATAAGTTGTCATCGAGTTCGTCCGGAGGTAGACCCAGGAAATGTGCTGTTGCAAAGAGGGGGTTAGTGTTGTGGGACTCGTTGCATGCTAGACCGGGGTTAAATATATCACGGTCTATTCTGCATAAGTAGGAGTTTAAGCTGCTCCAATATCTAGAATAAAACTGCCCAAGAGTCACTCTCGATTCTCGCGGCGACAAGAGTCTTTGTCTGCTTCGTCTGGGTGGTGGTTTGACTACAAGTACTCCATTCACAGAGAGGGAGTCGGTGAAGGTGTTAATGGCTTCACTGTGAATGGCAGTCAAAGAATATCTGAAGTTTGTTGCGTCCGAAGTCTGGTCGATTTCTGCGAAAGTACCCCAACAGAAATACACAGATTGATCGACACCTTCGGTAAACAATCAGACAAATGCACTGACGTTAAGACATGTAGTGTCTGGGTCCATGTAAAGTTAAAGCTCAATTTACCTAAAGAAAACCACTTGTGGAAAGTTTTACACCGATAAAGATTTTCACTGATGTTTGATTTTATACTGAATTTGTAAGAATCAGCTGGAATTTGAAGTTGTCTTATATAGGAAGTAGGCGTGGTTGCTCATTTTTACCATGTAAGGTAGGTATGGCTGAAGAACCTCACATTTCAGAATAAAAATTTCATTTAAATTTTTCGGGTAGCTGCTGAGGTATAACATTTCACCTTAAGTTGGTGCCCCGCCCTTTATCTAATTTTTTACACCTGCTTCTATAAAGCTGTTACCCACAATATTACTTGTGTTGTGGAGAGTGGGCGTAGTTATTAATTGATTTAACCCATTTTTCTAGTGCTTCAGCGGCTTGGGAAATCTGTATATTAAACAATTTAGGCGTTGGGGTGGCTAAAAAAAAAACTTACCATACAATAAGCCATATAAAGATACACTACATATCACTTTCTGAATAAGTATACTTTCAGGGAGTTTTCGGCAAAGGCTTGAAAGAAGGCTGTGGATTTCAAAAACATATATTTAGATATAAAACATTATATTCGCGAAATATATACATTGTGTCCAAAAAGTACCCGGAAATATTAAATAAAACGCAAAATATTTAAGTCATCATCATTTGATTTGTCACCTTCGCAGTAATTTCCATCAGATGTAACACACTTATGCCAAAGATTTTTTCAGTCCTCGACGCACTTTTTATAGGCACTTTTTGGGATGACACTCAACTCCTTCAGCATATTTTTGTTTAGTTCTTTGAAATATCATTTACCGGGAGAATTAAACTACAATTTCCGGGTGCTTTTTTGTCTCAATGTAATACTTGTATTAGCTATTAAATTTATAAAATATATATATATATATTAAAATATTACCAATTAACATAATAAGCAAACTATGACACTATGAAGGTCGAGAATTCACACCCACACTCAGATCCACACCCATAAATTGTTAAGTATGGGGAAGGAAATAAAACTAGTGAAAGTTTTCCAACATTGACACATCATTACTAGTAGAGTAACACTCGTAAAGGGCAGAAAGTCAAAACAAAAAGAAAATATGAAAGAATAAAATCAGGCGGAAGTCAGCAATTTGCTAGAAACTTTAATAATAATGGAAATCGTTCGTGGTCAAACAATGAACACAACTACAAGCATATATCAAAAGCAGTAGGTGAGAATTACTAGAAGAACACGGAAGCATAGGTAGATACAATTAAAGGTATATAGTATATAGTACATATGTATATGTATATAAGTAAGTGAGTATATTTATCTCTTGCTAATGATTTTTTCTATAAATGTAGAAGCTTACATACATACACATACTATATATGTATATGTATGTAAGACATAAATACGATTGTGTTAACTTATTCACCTCATTTGCTGCCATTCATTCATTAAATTCCACACATTTGTGGCGCATGGACATGAACATAAGCTAACACTCACATAGCCGCAAACGTTTGGACATAACCTCACACTTCTCGCATGACGCGCGCGCATGTTTTGAATACACCGCAACGCCTTTGAATGGTCAGCAATGGTGTGAGGAATATCGATTGACCCGTTTTCTATACAACAACTTCACGTGCAGTTTGTTTTCCCCTAACTTGGCATTTTGTGGATTTCTGGGCTTCGATTGTTTTACACGTTTAGTTGATTTACTCCGTTGCCCTTTTGGGCTTACTCTGGCAGCCTACATGTTCGATTTTGTTTTATTTACTCTGCTATTTGTTGTTTTTGCATTGCCTTATGCCCATTCGGATATGGAAAATGAAAAGCCAACTAGCGCCAGCATTAATTTTATTAAATCGCAAATGAATAAGATGTTGAATGGGCCGACAGACTAACTAAGGTTCCACTGAGTTGGCGTGCTGTGAGGGTGTAGACTTGGAGAAAATCACTTTCAACCTGAAATTATGTTATTTCTATGTGTGTGGAGGCTCTAGAAGATATGTGGTATATACTAGGCAAAAATATAGGTATAATTTGAAGATGTATGTGTGTAGGTGTCTGTTTACTTGTGCTTCTTTCAATACAAATGGCTAAGGCAGAAATTCATTTATAATAAATAATAACGGGAAAACAAAAGCCCACATGTATGTAAGAGCTACCTAAACATATAATAAATAATTGCAAAGGCAGGCAAACAGTGAAAGAAGACGCAACACGCAGCGCACAGAAGGCAAAAGGCAAAGTGAGGAGCATCTAAATTAGTTGCCATAAAAACAAGTGGCTGTAGGAGTACATATCTATGTATAAAACAATATTCATGTGTTGAATAATGTGCATGTGTAGGACAATGCTTAAATGTATATGTGTATGTGTGCGTTTGTGGATATTTATAATTGTATGTGTTCGTGTAGCAACCGATTGGCAGTCGAAAGCTATGAAGTTGTTGGGCTTAATTTCTATATTTTCAACAAACAAATTGAAGCAGCAGCCCTAGCGCACATCCATACATACAAATACATATTTAATATTAGCAATTATGTATTCAAACACAACCCTACACAACAATATATATATATATATATATGTGTGTGTGTAGAAGGCAGCTTTACAAAATATATTCAAGCTACACACACACACATGTCTAGATATTTATTTTTGTTTGATTATGCCACAGCGCACACATACACATGCACATTTATGCTTGTGTGTATGCCACATAAACAGTTTCAGCTACTCTCCACAAATCCTTTGCATTCTCTCAGCGCTAACATTGACTTAGGCGTTTGTTATTAGATCCCATGCCATTGGCTTTGTTGTTGTTGCCACTTAGAACAGTGCTTATTGATTCATCTGTGTATTTTTTGTGTGTTCTTTTTTTGTTTTAATGGGAAAAACAATAAAGTGAAAAATATTTATAAGCTGCCATTAACATGCAGATGTATGTTTATGTGTGTGAAAATATGCATTCCTATATATACAATATGTATACATATATGTATGTATATGTGTGTGTGATTGCTAGTACCTATATACTATATACCTTTGAATGTATGTGTTTGCGCCTGACTATTGTTTGTCGGCTTTTCCGCCACGAAGGTTTACAAAGGTCTACACAAGTTAGCTAGGGCACTGGTGTTATAAGCGGCCATTGGCTTTTGCACACACACATCCACAGATATGAGTGTTCGGCGTAAAAAGTTTGTTTCACAGGCGGTTTTCAATTTATTTCTGTATTGCTTTGCTATACTTTAGCCGAGTAAGCCGGAAAAAGGTTGCTTGTGTGTGGTGTAAATATTTATAAAGTTTGAACTCCTATGATTCCTGATTATTGGCGGTTTTTGGTGTTTGCGATTTTTTCATATTTTTCAAAAAAATTCTTGTTTGCTGTTTAAATTATCAGAAACAGTTTCTAATATATAAATATTCAGAAAAAGTTTTCTGCGAACTGTACATGACAATATTTATAAAAGTTTTCCAATCACTAAAAATTAATAATATTATAACAGAAATTTCCGTTTATTACCATTTCTTTGTTCTAAAAATTTTTTGATATTAGCTGTCGTCGATTACGAGGTCCTTAGTACTGTGCCCAAAAAATAAGGGGACAGTGTATTTATTTTGAAAATTCTTTATATATTCTTCCAAATCAATTTCATCCCCTTCAAAGTAATCCCCTCCCGATGCAATGCACTTATGCCAACGGATTTTCCAATCTTCGAAACACTGGTTGTAGTCACTTTCCGGAATTGCCTTCAGTTCCGTCTTCGCTGCGGCTTGAATCTCCTCTATTATATAAAAACGGTGTCCCCAGAGCGATCTTTTGAGCTTGGTGAACAACCAGAAGTCGCACGGCGCCAGATCAGGTGAATGCGGTGGTTGCGGCACGATATGGGTTGTGTTTATGGCGAAATGATCACGAATTAAGAGGACAGTATGGGATGGTGCATTATCGTGGTGTAAAAACCAAAAATTTTCTTTCCACAATTCCGGCCTTTTTAAGCGGATCTTCTCGATAAAGCTATAAAAATAATCGTCATTCGATTAAAATTTTTCTCTGCTCGCTTTTCATCGAATTGTTGAGCATACATTATACATAATATTCAAATACCAGTAAGACAAAAAACCGCTCGAAAAAATATAAAAATATTGCTGCCGTTCAGGCAAGTGTTGCTGAAGACCGCAATTTATCGATTCCAAGACGTTCTCCAGAATTGGGACCGTCTTAAACGACAACCTGGTGGATCTTGAGAAAAGATTTCGGCTTGCATCCATATAAAATTTTTCTGATTCAAGAACTGAAGCTATTCCACCACCGTAAATAACGTAAATTTCCAAAATAATGGAGCTACGTACCACATAAGATGTGAAACAACCGAACCGTTGCGAAAAAAGTTTGGAGATGCGATTATTTCAAGATATTGTGCATTGAATGTCCTCAAAGATGTTGACATTTATCACCAGTAGAGTACTTCTTGTGGGGCTATTTGAGTCAATAGTCTTTAGCAATAAACCAGGCTCTCTTCAAGCTTTTGAAGTCAATATTTAACGTGTCATTCGTGACAAACAACTTGTTTTACGTAGAGCAAAAAGTAGTCAAAAATGTGGTTCATCGAATTCGTTCCTTCAAAAAAAGTCGTGAAGACCATTTTAATGATGTTAAGTATATTCAAAACCTCAATTGTATCGATTTTAGTTCAGACTAAATAAAAATTAAAAAAAAATTAATTTTCAATTTCCTTAAACATTTTTGGTTTCTTTTTTTTAAAGAACTCATATAACTCTTATTGGAAAACCCTGTATCACTTAGTTTTAGGTTATGAAAAAAAAGGAATTTATGGAAATTTAGCAGTTAATATCATCTGGGCACTTGGTCATATAGGAACAGAAAGCAATTAAAAGGCAGACGAACTGGTCCACCTGCACTCAGCTGGAGACCCCTAAGCTGCTTACAGAGTTACTGCATAAGGCTTAAATGTTTACCTCGCATGGGAACAATGGGCTTAATGTTGACTTAAGAGTGTCCGTATGCGGCCCGGCGTTTGTGCATCTGCCTTTTCAACCAACCAAATTATCTTTTCAAGATTATTTTACTACAGTCACCTTTCGTATCAATAGAGAATGTAGTTTCTCTCATAAACTTTATGTAAGAAAGTTTAAATAACTTTTAAATTTTATTGAGCTGTGCTGCCTTAGTTTCAGATTTCATTTAACCAGATCGGTCTGAGTATTGCTTTATATACATATGAGTAGCTTGTTCTTCAGACTGAGGTGGAATCTTTCATATAGTCTGATTTTGATTCTTTTTATTTTCATACGATTCTACATTTATATTTTTCGCTTGTGCTTGTTAGTAGTAATTTACCATATTTCGTATCAGAGGATATACCCTGCTTTATGGACTTATCGTTATTAATGCCAATGGTCCACTTGTTGATTAAAAAATAATACCCTTAGATTTTAAACTTGTAAAAACTCAATAATATGTTTTTTGAACTGTGGTAATACTCGCATATTATAATAGCGAGTTATTAGTCCACCAAATCTGGCATTGCGAATATTTGTAAATAGAGTTGCCACTTATTATTTATAATTAAGGAACAAACGAGATCTTAATATACCATCGTTGCAGCCAAATAATTAAAAAAATTTCCACCAATATTAAAATTTTAATTTTCTTCCTTCTTATGAAAAATTTAAATTTTCCCTATAAATTTCTTCATATAAAGTTAAAGTTTAAATTATTTATATGTCAATTTGCTATTGATTACTTTTATTTTAATTTATTTCAGCTTGTCACAAATTAATGAAATACACGCGGCAGCAAGCGATATATAACGGCAGTATTTCATCAACCAGATAACAGGTACTTAACATAATTTATTGTGAGCATGTTTTATTTATAGCGCTTTTTAACATAGACAGGTGAATTTAAATGTGGTAAAAATAGCAGGTTACGCGCCAAAATGGAACATTTGAGTAAAATCGCTTTAATTAATTTATTTGAAAAATAGTGTCAGTTTCATTTTGTGTGTGAAAAAGCGCTTGATTTATTTTAGTGAACTTGTTTTGGGAAAAGCCAATATATTATATGGCTATATATGTAAATATATAATATAATTTTGCACAAAAAGATTATGCTGCATTTCAATGGTCAAATGCTGACTGTGAAATGTGAAAGATAATACGAGGTGTCTGCTTTTTAGTTTAACTTATTTTTTTAAGTAATACTATATATAATATCAAACATTTATCCATTTGACATCATCAACAAACTGTTACCTCTACTCAGACTCAGAAGCTCTTAACCCAATCAGCATATACTTTTTTAAACATTTTAATTTTATTTTTTACTTTTTTGCGTATAATTATCATTATTTTGTGTTAAAGTGATAAGGTAATTACAGCGAATATTCCTCATAGGTGCGCATAGCGAGCAATGTAATCACATCACTAAATATTTTTCTATAAAGGCGACTATAAATAGTATGAAAAACATTTTTTACTCGATTTGAAATTAAATATCGGGTTTTGGTTTCAACTGCACTGCCAATATGTATTTTAAAAATAAATTTTCCTAATGAGCGGAAAAGCAATATTTGGGGGTGAAAAGGTCATGTGCAATTAATTATTGAACCCACAGATTCTGTTTCTACAATATAACGACAATGTTCGAACAGATCCTCCTGTATATTTTTTAATTTTTTTGATTAAATTATAAGAAATATAAAAACTTGTTAAAAATACTACTGTTTTATTTCCAAAAATAGTAAGGCTTTTTAATTAAAATTTTGCAAGAAAATGGCGAGCAAGCGAATCGTCGTTGTTATGACCGTCAATGACATCTGTGCCAAATGTCACAACAAAATAGTCATTAGTGTTTAGTATACCTGTATGATTGTCTTTCTGAAGTACATAAGATACATTCGACGATTTTTGCAACGAGTGAAATCATTCAACCTAGAAGCTCTATTAAATTTAGTGTGCGGAATCAAATTTCTGGTGCCGAAATGTTCAGAATGGTTGGTACAAATTATGGAAAGAGGGTCGAGAACGCGTTGACGTTGAATCACGTTCAGAACAGCCATTAACACCAACAAAATAAAATCGTTGCTTGAGAAACGACGTTTAACCGTCAAAGATCATACTGACATTATTGGAATATCGGAATGATCGTGGAAAACTATTGTCAAAGATAATTTGGACCAAAGACAAGTGAAGCACGATTGATTCTAAACAGGATATCATGAAACATTTGATTGCTGGCGATGAGTCTTGGCTCTATTCTTACGACCCAGAAACAGACGATCAATCGATCGAATGTTGTGACAAAGGTGAGCTGAAGCAGAAAAGATCACGTCAAAGTAACTCAAAAATCAAGTTTTTACTGATAATTTTCATCGATTATTGAGATGTGGTGTACTTCGAATTTCTTTCGACCGGCCAAACTGTCAACGGGGAATTCTTTTTGACTGTTATGCGTTTACTGCGTGAAGCTATTCGTAGACTGAAGCCGGAATTATGGGCTGACAACTTTTGGTTTTTACACCACGATAGTGCGTCTTGACATAGTGCATTGATTCTTCGTGAACTTTTCACCCAATTTTCAACCAATAGAGTGCCACAACCACCATATACGCCTGATTACTACGCGTATTGAAAGCTAACCCAGAAATTGATTTTAACCACGGTATCGAGGATTTGAAGAAACGTTGCCACAACATACCATACATTTCGAAGAATGTATAAAGAATTTTTAAATTTTGAATAAAGTCTTACTATTTTTTGCCCGCAGTTGTATTCCGACATTCCCGATACTACATACTTTCTGGTTTAATTCAAAACTTCGAATATTCACAAATATTATGGAATTGTTTCGAATTTTTTTACACTTTGAAAATCATTATTTATATTTTTTTTATTTTTTTATTGTATACAGCTCATATTGGTATATTCCAAAACTATTTCTCAAAACACGAAATATTAATCTCTAAAAAATTACAGTGAACTTCATCGTTTTTGTTATCAAAAATTTACATTGTGACTCTACAAATACACGGTTATTGTAACGAAAACTAGGGAGAGCACTCTAACAGTTCTTGAACCTCTGAAATATCGGCAGAGCCAATCAATCGTCAAAGGGAGGTTGAGTTGAAGTGTTGAGCTTACGTTCGTGTTATAGCAATGGTGATGGCTATCGGCTATTAAAGGGTTATTCTACTCTAGAATTTAGAAAAATTCGTTTTTTTTTTCATATATTTAAAGTTTAGACTTTCAAAAATATGATCTTGGAAGGATTTTTCAAAATTCGACTTATTTTTGGAGACACAGCCGATTTTGTGTGATGGCGTCCGTGTTCACTAGAATTGTCTCCTAAATTTTAAACGCGTTTTTCTCGACACTACTTTTTTCCACACGGTACCGGCATTATCTCAAGTTCTATACAACCGATTTACTTGAAATTTTGTGTGAACCTTCTTTATATAATCCGTTATCGTTCCTTCCAGCATCGTGTTAAAATTTTTGTTTTTAATATTAAAAAAAAAAAATTCATGAATTTCAAAAAAAGCGTAAGAAATTATTTTTATTTTCAGGTAGTCGACATTTTTCAAAAAAAAAAATTTCGTATTCCCGGACTATAACAGCATCCTTATTGATTAAGAATTTCTTTTTATTTTTTTTTTTTGTCAGACCACCAGGAGAGTCAGGATCAATGTTACCAGGATGCGCCATTTTTTTACACCTGTCTTTCCCCCACCCTTTAATTATTTTAATTTTTAATATTTTTATACCCTGAACAGGGTATATTAACTTTGTCACGACGTTTGTAACACCCAGAAGGAAGCGTCGGAGACCCTATAAAGTATATATATAAATGATCAGGATGTTGAGCTGAGTCGATTTAGCCATGTCCGTCTGTCTGTCCGTCTGTCCGTCTGTCTGTATATATACGAACTAGTCCCTCAGTTTTTAAGATATCCTTTTGAAATTTTGCAAACGTCATTTTCTCTTCAAGAAGCTGCTCATTTGTCGGAACGGCCGATATCGGACCACTATAGCATATAGCTGCCATATAAACTGAACAATCGGAATCAAGTTCTCATATGGAAAACTTTCGCATTTGACAATGTATCATCACCAAATTTGGTATGGATTATTTTCTAGGGAAAGAATGTAATATCCGAGAAAATTGTTCAGATCGGTTAACTATAACATATAGCTGCCATACAAACTGAACGATCGGAATCAAGTCCTTGTATGGAAAACTTTCACATTTGACAAGATATATTCACGAAATTTGGTATATATTATTTTTTAAGGTAACAATGTAATCTCCCAAGAAATTGTTCAGAACGAGTTACTATAGCATATAGCTTCTATACAAACTGGACACATAGTTACTAACAGAAATGCACCTGTGAAGGGTATTTAGCTTCGGTGCAACCGAAGTTAACGTTTTTTCTTGTTTTGTAAAATTTTTTTTCTGTATTCTTAAGGTGTCAATAAAAAGAGCATAAAAAAATGGAAAATAAAAATATTTTTGGTTGTTTTTTAAATAAAATTCAAAAAAACCGCCCAAAATTTGATTTCTAGCGTAGAATACCCCCTTAGACTAAGATCATGTCTTATATAATTATCACAACTGACGGCGAGGGCTGTATTTCTTACGAAGAAAACTATTTTAATATAAAAATAGTTATACGGTCTAATATTTACGATTTTTTCTCAGTTTTTCAATGATAAATAAGTTAATTTTCTTTGATCTACTTTTTATAAACAAGAGGTACATTTTTATGAACCAAATTTTTTTTCAATTATGAGCTATCTTTATTAAATTTTTTTCACTGAAAAATGTACACTAGACTCTTTAGCTCCCAGAAATTTAGATTTAAAATACATATTTTATATGCATATAAGAAAATAAACTGCTCATTGCTCAGTTATCACTAACTCTCATGAAATATTGGAATACCTTTGCATTGGACAGAACAAAATAAGAACTTTAATTTTGTTCAAGCTATGAGTTTAATGCAGCTCCAATACCCCTAACACCCTTCATGACTTAGTAAAATTATAAAATCCCCTCACATGACACCTTTTGTACATTGTACATTGTCCAACTGTTAATTCGATATTTAACAGGTAATTTCTATGCAACACCACAACTCAGGTAAAACATAACAGAGAAGGGCTGAAGGGCTCATCAGACCACACCGCAAAAAAAAAAAATACAAATGAAATAAGTTAAATGGGTGGAGCACCACCTAACCGAGCGCCCACAAATTGCATTTATTGCAATACGTTTTATGCCAACTGCCCACACACTCCATCCACCCGCCAAATAACTACACGACGAGCAAAGGAGTGATGAGTGGGGCAGTAGAGATGAGAGGTATGTGAAAAATACCAGAAAAATGCCAAGATTGTTTTAGTGCTGCACGATAATTCGTCTGCAGGGGGTGGCTGCATATGACATGCGTGTATGTACATATGTATGAGTGTGTGTGAAGATAGTTTGAGGGCTGGCAACACCGGCTTGTAGTGACGAAAAACGCATAAAATTCAACAAACCAATTTGACTTTCGCAAGCTGCTGCAAATTATTCAAACACTGCACGTAAACTACAAAAACAACAATAACAACAACAATAAAAGCGACATCAAAATCAAATTGTGAAAGAGATATTCGATGACTCAAAATAAATGGATGTTCATAAGCAGTGAAGATGCGTCCACAGCGGAAGAGAACAACCCTCACCGAGGGGATATGCGTTGCTTAGATGTAAGCGAGCGTTGCGAGGCGTTGCATGCCGCACATCGCGCTCCACATACCAGCAAAATATTTTACCAATATATTATTTAGTTTTTGCACCAACACACACACTCCTACATAAGCACATACTTATGCACTTAAGTGAGTACTTATAAGTCGAATTGTCAGTGCGTCCGTCCGGGCGTCCATACGTTCATTGTTTGGCTGGTGTGTGGCCGAAGTATTTGGAAAACAATTCGTAAAATGCGCCAAGACAAATGAAATAAGTGAATAAGTAACGGCCGAGTGCGTGGGTGAGAGTGTGCAGAAGCCTACACACACATACGCACATACAAATGTATTTAAGCTCACTTACTCAAACACACAAGGCAAGTTTTCAGGCATGTAAACTAATTCATGTATGAGCGTTGGTGTGTTCTAAATAAGGAAATAATGAAAATAGTCGATGGGCAGTTATGGAGAAAACCAATTTTATTTTACCCGGATTTTGTGTATGTATTAACGTTATTGGAAAACTCCACTTTATCCACTTTCTTTTGTGCAAACTTTCTGGGTTGGTAAAACTATATGAAATATAAGGAAAAACACGCGAATGGTTAATGTTAGACGGCGCAGATTTAACCCAGTAAGCCAAATGCTCTGTATAAATTTTTTAAAGTTCAAAAAGACTCAAAATTCATCCCTGCAAGCTAAACGATAAAAATAAATATTTTTATTTGGAGCGGCACTGGGTTAGTTACAAAAAGTGTAAGAAGCTTGCCACCTTTTGGAAATTTTGATGTTAAAAAAAAAATTAAGAAATGATGTTACGCTACAATTAAGGTGTTTTAAGATAGCTTATAATGAGAAATTTGCAAATCAGTGTTGCCACCTGTTTGAATTTTTTACAAAAAGAAATTGCAAAATAAATAACTTACATGCATTTTACGGTATGGCAATAAATGTAAACAAAGTAATGCTTGTTTTTCATATGCCATATTTCTCAGAGTTGCCACCTGCTAATATTTTAAATAAAAGAAATTTATAATATAATTGGAATACGTGCAACATATCAAAAAGTGGAATTTTTGCAACACAGTCAAAATATTTTGGAAAAATGTTGCCACCTATTTGTATTAAAAAACATAAATTTCAAAATATATAATAAAATTTAATATAAAAAAAGGAACATGATAGTAAAACTAAACAAAGTAAAGAATGATTTTCGTTCGCCATATTTTTCAGAGTGTTGCCGCCGGCAAAAATTTTTTGAGTAAAATAAAATTATAATTTTTTGGAATTCTGAAAACAAATAAAAAATTGGAGTTTTTGCAATATAGAAAAAATAATTTTAAAAGGGTTGCCACTCGCTTCTCGCTAAATTAGTTAAATAAGACCTATAACCAAATTTTATTACGGAAGGTGTTGCCACATTTAAAGATTTTAAATTAGGGGATTTAATTATGGAATATTAAAAGTACTTAGAAATATGTGTATAGGTATTTTCAAATATTTGCATAGCATTTAAGTGATTTTTATGGCAAGATAACCGGATAAGTTAGCAAAAACGGCATTAGATAATTTATCCACAATTTATGATTGGTTTATGCCAAGAATAATGCATTCTCAAGTATTTGCAGTTATAAAAGTCTTTCTGCATGGCAGCATTTTTTCCAACCGCCGCCTCCGTACTAAATTCTTCGGACGTATTTATGACTAGACGCTTATTTTGAGCCGAAAAGTATGAAAAAATCGGAAAGAATAGTGATTTTTACCTCGTCTATCTTTTAAGGTAGACAAGGGGAAACTCAAACTAATTATAGCGTATTATATAACTTCAAATCCTTTATTATTACCTCTACCCCACTGAGTACACCCTGTTAGCTTTCCTATCAGCTTGGGATAGAAATATGTTCTTTTAATTTTTGAAGCACTGTACCACAACCACACAATAATGCAATTGAATCGAAGCGAAAGCTGAAAATCGAACGAACATCGAACATATTTTCTTGTCCACTCACACCAAGCATTACCGTTAGAAAGCACGCGCTAGCAAGGCGGCGTTGTGTGCCAGCATGTACACACCCCTCGCTCATATATGAGGAGAGTTATTAAACGACGTCTTTGATCTAACAACGTTCTCTAGCTGCCCAAGCTATTTTTCTTTAATTTGCTCAAGTAGTTTTGTGCGCACGACAACAGTTCGCCCCCAAAACGCGCTGGCTGAATTCTCCCTTCATGTGCGCTGCCAGCAAAGCATTAGCGCAGCACAGGCTTATATAGCTGTAACACAGCGCTGGCGTTAAAGCAGTGTGCATTGCTGTTTGCTTCCCTTGGGGTCGCTAATGTTTTGACTGGCATTGACTCGCCTTTTTGGCGGCCCCTTTTCCACTGAAGTACCCCTTGTGTTTGTTGAAAGTTTTCGATGAATTTCTTTGAGTTTTGTTATTTTTTTGTTGTAATTTTTGGGGTACTTTCCCTTTCGTTTCTTACTGGACCAGCCTGCTACAATTCGGTGTGCGCATTTTAATAGCTATTTGCCCGCTTGCATGCACAAACACCCACCCACACAGTCAGCTGGGCAATTTATCGAAATGCATTTATAATAAATGGCATTCTTGCAGAGGCTTGACGCTGGCATTTCCATTCACTTCCGCCCATATACGCAATACGCAACACGCTGCTGTTGTTGGCAGCTTAAATAGTTACATTTAATATTAACATTATTATTGTTAAAGTGTACATGCGTGTGTGTGTGTTGTTGTTGTTGTTGCTCGTTTACTGTGTTTATTTGCATTGTTTGCCTGGCTTTCAGCTTGTTTGTTTATTTGCGCGTTGTGTTTGTTGTTTTGTAGGGTTGTTGTTACTTGCATTGTTGTTGTTGTATTTGTTGCGTTTGTTGCTTTGTGTTGTATTTGTTGTTTGTGTAAATGTAATCATGAAATATTAACTGATAATTGAATTAACTATGTATTGTAATATGGCGTAGCATACTTGCAGGCGTTTCCGTCCACTCACCACACACACAGCGCCATTCGTTGCTGGTTTCCTCATTACATACATGCATTAATGACTTGTTTATTGCTGACCGCAGCACTTTAACGCGCTGCGATGTTAATGACACAGATAAGCTTCGCAAGCACCTTCGTCGCTGACGCCGCTTTAATGCACCAACACATGCATATTTACGCACATAAATCGCTTAGCTTGCACCTTTTGTGTCTTGTATTGTTTGTTGCTGCGCTTTTCGTCATTTTACATGCCGCACAATGCGCCGTGTTATGTGATTTTAAACCCAGATCTCATTGCAAGTAAAATATTTATGTACACATTCATAATCCCGCGCTTGTATGTCCTTCGTGCATTTCATATTTGATAAATATTTACGCATATACTTAGCGTGTGTGCAGCATACATGTATATTGAGGTAATACAGTGTTGCATTTCGCATCTATCTGTATGTTTTTAATCAATTGCTCTGTGTAAACATTCGCACGCGATCTCCGCTGCCGCTTCGCCAATCGCCGCCGCCGCCGCCGCCGCGATGAAGGCATTACGCTCGTGTTGGCTTGGCCGTGGCACGCAGTCAACAGCTGTTGTGCGGTCAAAAGCTGTAATCGTTATTATTACAGTTACTTATGTAGTTATTTGTTTATATGTATGTGTGTGTACATATGTTGATTGTTCCGTTAGCAAGGCACGCAATACAGTTATTAATAATACAGTATTTGCAGTTAACTTCGATGTGAACAAAAAAAGTATTACAATGAACTTATGATTTTTTAATTCATATATTCAGCACCCGCAGACTACAAAGCGCGCACGATGGAGTCTTGTTCTTCATTTTTAGTTGGTTTCTTTTACAATTCACCGATAAACGCTGAACATCAGCGATTCCTAAGTGCAAGCTCGTTGGTTAAATATAATGTTTATAATGATCTATTTTAGATTTCTGTGCTTTGTGAGTTTGCGTACTATTTGCAGATAATAGAGACCAAGTTAAACTTTATTAACAGAAATTATCATCACTTTAGACCTAATCTAGTCTTCAACTAGAAGTTTGTAAAAAATGGAAAATTTTACGCATTTCTTCACACAGCGAAAGAAGAAGTCCCTTATAAATTTTTTTTTTTTTGTACCCTCTACATTCGTTTTTGCGTTTTGATACCAATACTACGAGTCAATTCCAAAGCTCCGGCCTAATACGTAGTTGACGCTACTAGAATTAAATCCATATGACTCTTAGTTAGCCATAACCTTTAGAAGACGCATGTGTAAATTTAACAGCTCTCGCATCATTTGTTTGTGAATTATATTATTTGATAGCAGCAACTTTTGATATTGTGAAAAAAAAGGAATTTTGCGTGCTAATAAAATATTTGTTTTTGGAGTAAAAAATACTATTCTTGCCAAGGTTTGGATTGAACAACATTGTATGGACTCTGCAGCAGGAAAATAAACCATGAGGTTTGGTAAGCTAAGTTTAGACGTGGCGAAATAAGCACCAAAACCGATGCACTGAGCACCCAAAAGAAGTTGTTAGAGATGAAAATATCAAAAAAGTTTACAAAATAGCATTTGCATAACATATAATTCACGAATATTTTGGTATAAAAAAACTCTCTGTGCAAAACGGGTGGCGCGCGAGCTCATTTTGACCAAACACGACGATGAGTTAATGATTCGAAGCAGTGTTAGGAGAGGTTTAAGCGTAAGAAAAAATGCTTTTGCAACGATAGGTGAGAATAGATGAAGCATGGCTTCTCAAATTTACTTCGAAGTCGAATTGACAGTATGGACCCACTCCAAAGCGTGGAAAAACGCAAAAGTTGGCTGGCAGGGACGTGGCGTCTGTATTCCATGGCAGGTATGGCATGGAATAATTTTTATTGACTATCTTTAAAAAAGAAAAGATCGTCAACAATGCCTATATATGAAGAACAAAATCGCCGGAAAACGGCAGTTTTGAAAAAAAAAGTGAAAAGGTGCTGTTTCACCAAGAGAACACATTGACGGTTCGCCAAACTGAGGGCGTGAAACCTTGGGTTTGAAATTGCGATCGTCCCCATATAATGGGTTGTTAAAAAAGTCTTGCGGTATTTTTATTGAATCAATTCGTGTGGCACCCATACATCGAGTTTCTTAGTCACTCCAAGCTTCTTCAAATGGTTTATAACGGTTTGATGACTACTATGCCGGTCTCTTTCGACCAATTCGGCGATTTTATCGCAATTTTCGACGACAGGCCTTCCGGTGCGTGGCGCATCTTCGACCACCTCTACACCAGAACGAAAACGTTGAAACCATCGTTATGTGATGAAATAGAAGCTGTATCGGGTCCATAAACTGCACAAATTTTATTGGCGGCTTAAGATGCATTTTTGCTTTCATCGTAGTAGTACTGTAAAATATGCCGTATTTTCTCTTTATTTTGCTCCATGTTTGCGTCGCTATAACTCACGAACAAAAGAAACGACAATCAATCAAACACGTTTTAGCGCGTGAAATGAGCTTTCCAAAAAGGTATAGCATGACCCGATGCGACGAATAAAACTAGAACTACGTGCTTTCAGCGCCAACTACAAGACCGCAAGACATTTTTGACAACCTATTATATCATCAAATTTGTAGAAAAAAGATCGGTCTGCATCATGCTATAACGCTCGCGCTTGATGGTCGCCGAATTTTCTGCTTAATTTCGAAGTTAATAACACACCAGAATACCACCATACCACAATCTGCACTAAAAGGTCAATTTGCGGTGATAAAACAGAGTTTCCTGAACCACATCAATATTTGAATCATGCTTATAGCGAAAATTTTGTTCTTTGACGAACCCGAAATAGGATTCATCCGAGAAAAAGATTTTTTGATAAACGTGAATTTGTGAACTTTTCGCCGAACGTGAATTTGCGTAATAATATTGGACAATTTTCAAGTGTTGTACCCGGGTGAAACGTTAAATGATGGAATGGGAAATATTAGTGAACATACTGTTAAGATTTGACACAAGTCCGTGAGCCAACATGGCCGCCACGAGCTATCAAAATCACATAATTGCTATTGGTAGATGCTGTATAGACTTTTTGTGACAACCTTGAGACATTTTCCTCGTTTACCTCCACCTCCAATATATTACTACCTTATTTGGTCTTATTTTGGAAGTCTTTTGAATTTTTTGACTTAATGTCTCTGAAAATTAAGTTAAATTGCATATAAAAAGGGGGAAACATTTAGTTGTGTCTTATACAAGATTCGCCCGTATTATCTGCACATAATTGAAATTTAAACATAATTCAAGTTTCTTATTTTTTTTATAGGTGGCAACTTCATTTAAAATATTTTTTCCTTTATTACATTTTGTTATGATATATTGATTATATTGAATTTAATTATAATCTTATTTAATTTGCGAAGTAGCTAAAAATATTATAATATTAAAAAATGGTAAATATACAAGTTTAGCGTATATTAATTTACTTCAAGTTTTAAGTCTCTTAATTTTTTTTACCTAGGTGGCAACGCTTTTGAAATTGTAAATTTGTTTTAACCTCTGCTATTTCACTTTTATTAAAAAACTTTCAAAGAATATATTTAAATAAATTTTACATTATTAGGTGGCAACCCTCTAAAGAATAACTTGTAAGCAGAGCTAGCTTTTAATCTCACAATGGTGAAATATTTGGCCTTATATTTGTAAATTTTGGTCGCAATTCAAGTTTCAAGTAAAATTTCTTAACTTTTTTGTTTCTCTCTTTTATTTAAGTGTTGCTTTTACCTTTATTTCCATAATATTACATTAAAATTTTATATTTTAAATTACAATATTTTTGCCCATAATTTTTTGCAGATTATTGGCAACCTTTTTAGAAGGTATTTTTTAGCAAATTTTTTTACCTAAAAAATAATGCAGTTAATGTGATTAATTAATTAATTGTAATCTGTAATTATAATTTTTTTTTTATTTAAATTTAAGATGATTCTTTTTTAATTTTTTTATGAAAATTAAAATTTTTCTATATTATTTTATGAAAAATATTTTTGATTTTACTTAAATCTATTACAGCAACTCTGAATAAATGACATTTTTTTATTATAATTTTTTTGTTGTTTTTGTTAGTCCACAGCTTTAACAATGTCCACAAATGTTTCAGCGCCCTGCTTGCTATTTTATTTTTTTTAGTGATTTTTCAAATAAGTTACCTTGATTCTTCCCTCACATTTTTTTGTTTATTTTTCTCTGGTGAACAAACATCGCAATAAAAACAAAAGCTCCCTCTTTTCACGCTTTTTATGTGCCTTGCTATTTTTGTCACCTCGATTGTTATTGCTTTTACAGGTTTGTTTTATTTTAGGCGCTTTTTATATTTTACTAAGTGAGCACGTGCCTGCTCCGGTGAATCTTTTCGCATTTATTTTTTATAAATAAACTTTAGTTGTGTTTGTTTGTGCGTTTGATTGCCGCACCCACTTTGTATAGTGAAGTCTGGCGGAGGATTTGATTGCCTGCGGCAACGCAGTCAGCAAAAACTTACAAACTGTCTGACGGATTTAGCTGAGAATCATTGCGTGAGGGAGCGCCTAAAAGCTAGCTACTGGTGGAGTGCGTGCTGGTCTTTGCGCGCTGAGATGTAGGTGAATGGAGAAATTTTGATGTTGTCAATGAAGTTACATATATATGAATGTATATTCATATATGTGTGTATGGAATATAGGTACAAACATTCGCAAATATATATGTACTACATTGAAAATTGTCAATTTTGTTGTCGTTTCGTTTAGCTAAAATATACTTAAAAGCAAATTTTCATTTACTTATGAGACAAATAAAGCTAAAGCTGTACATTTATATACATATGTATTTTTATCCTTTGATGTTACAATTATCATCTCCGTTCTCCGCTCTCTACAGTCTGCTCGTGAAATGTCACGCTGAGTTGTCTGCTGTCGAATATTACATACAGTCGGCGCTGTTACTCACTTACACATATGTATACATACACATGTATGTGTTGGCGCGCTCATTTACCTTCAACTTGCAGGTGATTGTACTTATGAGTGCCTCTTGGCTGCGTAGACGCTTCGAGCTAGGGCTTTGTGTCACCTTGCTTGTTTAATGTCTGCATTCATGTTTTTATTGTGTTTGTGTTTTCTTGTTGCTTCCGTTATTACAGTACTTCGTGAGTATTTTACAGGTTTAAGAAAAAAGAAATAAATGTAATATCTTTCTGATTTTCAAGGACGTGTTTTCATTGCCACTCATGTGTGTGAACATTTTTATAAAATGTTGTTTCGATATTAAATGTATGAAGGTTGCCAGTTAAATAAGTAATAAATATTAAGAAAAATACTAATGATATTGTGACTACTTTTGTAAAGTAGATATTTTTACTTCTTGAAGAAAATTTGAGAAAAATTAAAAATATATATGTACATGTATGTAAAGCATAATAGCCTTAGGGTTGCCACTTGAAAAAAAAATTCAAAAATATTTCGGGATGCCACTTAAAAAAAATTCAAAAATATTTCCATAGTGATTTTTTTACTAGAAGGTTTCTAAAAAAAATTTTCCTAAACAGCGTTGCCACCTCAAAATTTTTTTTAATTTTTTAAAAACAATAATATATTAGAAACAACACATATTTTGCTTTAGACTTACGGATAGATATATTTTTGTGAGGGTTGCCACTAAAATTTTGAAAAATTCTAAAATGTGATAAAAAATATTGGCCACACATTCTTTGTTCTTTAATTTCAAACAAAAATATAAAAGTATTTGGTTTAAGAGTTGCCACTACAATTTTGAAAAAATCTTTAAATTGAATTAGGAGTGGTACGTAAAGCATGTATCATGTCACAACTAGTTAATTGTTTTTTTTTTTGTCATTAGTACTGTAAAATTTATTACTAGAGTTGCCACAATTTTTTTTGTTTTAACATACGTTACCATAATGTGCATAAATGCATACTCTTCTTACTAATTGTGCAAAATTTTGTACTAATGTTGCAATATAATTTTGTTTTACTTTATAGAAAATTCTTTTAGCAAAAGGAGTATGAAATGATTTTTGAAGAAATAGCAAAACATTGTGTAAATTCTGATATTTGTTTAAGCAAAACAAAATCTGTTAGATTTTACGATGCTCTTGCAATTTAAGGCACCAATTTTTGCTTTACTATTGCAACTTTAGTCCCAGAGTTGCCACTTTAATCAAATTAAAAAAATACGTAAGGCATATATTATGCCACAACTATGTAATTAATTTTTTTTTATCAGAAATATTGCAAAATTTTGTTACCAGAGTTGCCACATAATTTTTTTTTTATTTTTTTAGCAAACATATTTAATATGTTACAACATAAATATGCAAAATTCACTCTTTTTGGTAAAAATTTTGCAATGTTTGGTATAAGCGTTGCCGCATAATTACATTTTTTTTTAACATTTTAACATATTATAATGACAATTTGTACAAACAATTATATTAACTTTTTTTAAATTTTTTTGGAATGTATTATGGAATATGATATATTATTTTATTATATGTACGTATGTATGTATATTCTCCTCTTTCTACACATAACCTTCTCTTTTTAATTAATTATAATTTTTTATATACAATATTTTATTGCTTTCAACTCTGAACATCGAAATCGTCTGTTTCACAATTAACTCTTGCTTAACTTTTTAACTTTGAATAATCGCGTGGCAATATAAATTAAGTCGCCAATCGCAAAACTGGCATTTCCCATTGCCTGATGACCTAATTTCCTTTCACGGATAGCGATGGAGAGCAAATCGATAGGCACATTATTATAGTCAAATATTCACAACCATAAGTTTATATTTGCAAATATATTGTTGTGTGCGTAAACCACTAGTCATGGACTCACATACATACATACCACTATATAGCTCGGCAAAGCCGTAGCCTACTGCCAGGTGCGCTTATGTCCTACCAGGGCAACATAATTCAGCCATTTACCGCACACACCTACAAATCGTAGCGTGCAACGAAAGCCGTTGGCATATTAATAGTGGACCGAGATTTATTTATACACACATAGGCTGGTGTAAACAAAACCGTCTCTGTAGGCCACCATACATGCCAGTTGTTTCATATATTTATCAGCACATTTGCACATTATGGCAATAATATTTCTTCATTATATAAAACAAACACCAATTGCAGCAGCAGAGGTATACAGAAGCAAACATATGTATGTGTGTATGTGCATCTTGCAACTATTGTTGCCAAGCACGCCACATATGTGCGCGGTCGTTTGAGTAATAATTTCTCCATGTGCCAAGAATTATGTGTGTATATCGTGCTCACACACACACATACACACACACGCATACCAATGTGCATTCCCACATTTAGATATATGCCAAATACAATCAGTGCAAATAAATTGCGGTTAATGTCTCTACACTCATTGCTATCAATTCGGCCGTGCGCCTTTGTGTATGCAAACATTTGGCCGCTTCGCTTTGCACAGACGTCTTTAGTGATGCAGTGCTTTGGTGAAGGTTGTTTATGAAAAAGTCGTTAAACGACACTGGTAGTGCCTACAACACATTAAGTATATTTTCTCTTAAAGCGATTTTTGCCATTTCTTTGTTGCTTTCGTTGTTGTTCGCAACACAAATGGCATTTAAGATAAGCGAAAATAATCCACTGGCCATTCGCACGTTATCGCTTACTAAACGCTCATGCCGACTCAAGGCGTGCTGAAAAGTGATATATCTCTTAGAGGTTGGCTGGAGGCGGTGAGATATTTAATTAATGAAAACAAATATGTTCGAGAGTTGATTGCGACCAAGAGGAACGCGAGAAAAGCCTGTGACTTGAAAGATATGTTTATTGCTTTCCTTGTTTAAAAAAACTGTTTCAATTTAAGATATTAAATCATATTTGAAAACATTTCATTTATTTTTTTTTTTTTTTTTGAATATTTTGTATTATTTAATTTTTTGTTATATGGCAACTTCATTCCACAATTTTTCTTCGAGCTACATGAAAATAGATTTATTTATTTTATTTAAAATGCTAATTAATTTTAATTTTTTCTATGACTTTAAGTAATTTTTTTAGTTTCAGGTGGCAACCTTATTTAATTAAAATTTCCCTTCAAGCTTTGTTAAAATAATTTTTATATGCGTTCATTGATAAGCGTTTAAATGTTTATTAGTGAAACATGTGGCAATTCTGTCAGTACCTCTTTTCATTATGCAGAATTATTAACGCCACGATTCCACTCATATTGTTGTAAAATAATATTACATTTAATTTCCTGGTTAGATATTTAAGTTTTTCTCTCAGTGGCAACATTATTTCCAAAGACAAGTTGCTAATAATGAAATATGAATACAAATTTCTCAGCTGGAGGGAAATAATTTTTAAGACAACACTAACTTTCTTCGATTACATTTTGTAAAGATACTGAAAATAGGGTGGCAACCCACTTTAATAAGTTTCGTTTTTTTTTTTTAACTTTCATTTTCCAGTTATTTTAAATAATATAAGTAATATAGACGCAAAGTTATAGCAGTAAATTATTTTTGTTAGGTGGCAACTCCGATAAAATATTTTTATTTCGGAAATTTTTTAAATAATTTCCTTTTTTAATTATAATTTCCTCTTTGTGTTACTTTTTCGTTATATTTCAAAATATTATTTATGAAAAATTGGCAACTCTTTCATTAAATAGTTTGATTTCAAATTTATAAAATACATAACTACATTTGTATGTATGTATGTATATATTATGAGTTTATTATTTTATCTAAAATGCTTATAAGAGTTGATTAAAGTAGAACGGTGTTAAAATATGTAACCCTTACAGGTAAATAAAAGTTCTGTTATGAGGCAACTCTATTCAAAAAATTTTCAGATAACAGAGCTTTTTAATCATAATATTACTTTTAAAATGAACATATTTTTATATACATTACTTTCAGAAAAATTTAGTATACGTATGTAAATTGCAAAAAGTGGCAACTCTTTGAAAAAGTGTTTGTAGAAAATGTCATTCAACATCTATATTTTAATAAGAAAAATGGCATTTGTATTTTAAACAACATAAAAATATTTTAAATTCGTGAACAGGTGGCAACCTCTTTTTTTACAGAAAAATCCTTTTAGCTTAAGTGAACTTAACAAGTTATTTGGTCGTCTCTAATCTTAAATTTATTTTTAAAACATGAGATCGTAGCAATTATGCATATACGGTATACCCAACTCTATCCGCTCGTCTTCTCCCCAGTCTCATTAATTTCTATACATAAAATATATACTAATTTCGTGAACTTCTTAAAAAGAGAAGACATTAAACTGAAATAAAATTAAATCCCTAGTTGTTCGAAGACGCTGTCTGAAACTTAAAACATAAAACCGCGCACAGACTTAAAATTAACAAAAACAACAACAAAGTTAGTGGCAACAAGCGCCGAGAAAATCTTGTACTCTTAATATCCTTAACACTTAATTGCCATGTCGGTATTTGTGTTAATTACACACGCCCCGACACTAAATAAAGAAATCCGAAAATGCAGCTAGTAGACGAAAGGAACAACAACAAGCGAAGAGTATTATCAAACAGCGCCCAAAACCGGACAACTATGCCATAAACAAACGATGTTGGCTAATATTGGTTAACTGAAATGAAAAATGTGAAGAAAAAAATCACACTAACGAAAAACGGAAATAGCTCCCTAGGCGCGGTTGACCCGAGACTGTGGAGAGCACAGCGGGTAGAAAACAAGGAGAAAGTTTGTGCGTATGTGTTTGTGGAAAGGTTATTAAAGCAAATGGTGGTTAGAAAAGAAACCGCAAGACAAAACCCAAAATACCAGCTGACCAAAAAAAAAAAAACAAAAAAAAAACTATAACAACAAGGCAGGTCTCTATTGAAAGCTGAAGAAAATATTTTCATCCAAATTTTAAGTTAAAGAAAATCGCATAGAAAAGAGTGTGAGAATTGAAATTGTGCGCTGCACTGGCTTGAGCGTCTTCGGTATAAGATTACTTTAACGAACAACAAAAATAATGACAACAACGAATTTCCATAAAAATAAGCCAAAAGCAAATGTGTTAAAAGCGACCCAAACCATTCAAGTGTGTTTCAAGACCTTAAAAAGAATATCCTCCGGCAATAAGCGCGTTCCGAAGCATCAGCGCGGCGCAGACGGAAAGTAAAAAAATATTAAAATGTTTACGCTGTTAATTAAAGAAAAACAAGCAAAACTTTAATAGCCACTCTTATGGTCGGGGCCAAGCGGTGGAACCCACGCCGCCGACGCAACAACAAGCAACACATAACAAGTATATAAGTAAACCCGACGAACAATAATAAAAACTAGCCGAAAAAAATAAAAATAAATAAGCCAAAAAGGACACGAAAAGCGCAGGAAAAGCGCAGAAAAACTTCACAACCCCAACCGACCGCGCAGACGACCGACGAACCGACCGCCCGACCGGCCGAACAAATAAAACAAATTCGCCAAACAACAAGTAAACCTTGAAAAAGGTGGCAAAGTGTTGCTGCGTAGGGACATAAAGCTAAGCGCTACAGTAAAGAAGGATAAAAACTTTTCCAAAACCGCCAAAACCTATGTATTACTTACATACATACATATAAACACGTAGTCGCACGTACACCGCGCCGACGTTGGCTGGCGATATTTTGCGGCTGCGGCACGCACTCGGCGTCGCTGTGAACGCATACAATGTGTACAAAATGTATCGCCCACAACAAAAACAGCTACAACACAAAACAAGCACTGGCATAACAAGTGTAATAAGAAGCGCGTACACTACAACAGCAACAATGTGATATCGTTATTTCAAAATTGCTCTGCAACGGGTGCGAGAACGATAAACTTAAGACAAATGTTTGCCTTATAACTTAGTGCGGCCGACAAGGCGAAAGGTGAGGTGGCGCAAATTGTAAAAGTAGACAAAAATGCATGCATACATACAAACATTTCGTATATAAGTGAGAAGGTGTGCTCTGCAGAGTTGTACAGTGTTTGGTGTTCGAATGGCTATGAAACAAAGGGAATGGTTAGCCGAAGATTTCTAAAGCTATTTCGAAATCAAATTTGAGGCTCGGAAGGATAGGGTCCTAAACTAATGTGAGGTACTGTAAAAATGGCGATAAGTCAGAAATATTTACACCCCTATTCAGTTCACTATACAAAACAGCTCAAAATTGACGATTTATGAAGATTTTTTTGCTTTGACATAACTAGAAAGCTCGATTCTTGATAAATGGATAAGGTTGACCAGATGTGAAATGCTTGAAATTGCTGGAATATTGAGAAACAAGAAAAAACGTTAACTTCGATTGCACCGAAGCTAAATACCCTTCACAGGTGCATTTCTGTTAGTAACTATGTGTCCAGTTTGTATGGAAGCTATATGCTATAGTTAACCGATCTGAACAATTTCTTCGGAGATAACATTGTTGCCTTAGAGAATAATATATACCAAATTTCGTGAATATATCTTGTCAAATGTGAAAGTTTTCCATACAAGAACTTGTTTCCGATCGTTAAGTTTGTATGGCAGCTATATGCTATAGTTAACCGATCTGAACAATTTCTTCGAAGATAACATTGTTACCTTAGAAAATAATATTTACCAAATTTCGTGAATATATCTTGTCAAATGTGAAAGTTTTCCATACAAGAACTTGATTCCGATCGCTCAGTTTGTATGGTAGCTATATGCTATAGTTAACCGATCTGAACAATTTTCCCGGATATTACATATTTGCCCTAGAAAATAATCTATACCAAATTTGGTGAAGATACATTGTCAAATGCGAAAGTTTTCCATATGAGAACTTGATTCCGATCGTTCAGTTTATATGGCAGCTATATGTTATAGTGGTCCGATATCGGCTGTTCCGACAAATGAGCAGCTTCTTGAAGAGAAAATGACGTTTGCAAAATTTCAAAACGATATCTTAAAAACTGAGGGACTAGTTCGTATATATACAGACAGACGGACAGACAGACGGACATCGCTAAATCGACTCAGCTCAACATACTGATCATTTATATATATACTTTATATGGTCTTCGACGCTTCCTTCTGGGTGTAACAAACATCGTGACAAACTTAATATACCCTGTTCAGGGTATAAAAAGGATCGTTAACATTCCTTAAGATGTTAGTTGTCCATGTTCATTTCGTTTGGCCAGTGAAATAAATTGTCGTCTCACTGATGAACTGGTCGCACTGCCTTTATCTTAAAAGTGCTGTGCTTATATCAAAAATTTATAGACAACAAAAAAAGGCAAAAATCAGCTTTTTCTGCTTACATTATTTTCCGTTTCTGTTTCTGTTTACATTATTTTGATGACCATACGTGTGGGGAAAAGCGCTGCTCGCTTCCACTTTATATTTGTCAAGTCTGCCACTGCTATATTTGACAAAGAACTTCATAAATGATCAATATTTCGTTGATTTTTCATGTGTCAAGATTCCAGTCTTTATACTCTACTAGAGAAGAAGAAACATTAAGAATCCTTGTTTGATAAATATTACTAAGTGTATCCTTAGACTACTAGATAAGAAAATTGAATGGCACCTTTTTTCTTTAATAACAAATATAAAGAAATTACATTACTTTTCGTCAAAGATATCCCAAAAAGAGACTTACCAGTTCTAGATAATATGTACACAATTGGCAGCGAATATGTCGAGTATCAGGTATCCTTCTTCATTATCAAACTGAGGACTCAGTTAGAGCCAAATTTGAAGGCCTAGACCAAATGGTTTAGGCAGAGTTATGAAGTTTTTGAATAATATTTCCTTTAACAAAACTCGTAATTGTGGTATAAGAGAGATGAGACACCTTCTAAACTATCGAGTATTCAGGGAACCAAGTTGAAATGCTCTTACAACAATTTCTCAATTTTAATTTCTTAGAATTTAAGTAGGCAAATTGAGCCAGATCAACTGAAAATGGTATAGTATTGAACAAACAACTTGGGAATCAATAGAGTATCCCTTGTGCCTCTTGTCCCGCATTGGCAAGACTATGCTATAAGCATCTGGGGTCCCTACGGTATGCCACACTGAAGGAAGTATCGATAGTGAGGCCGCAGACTCTGTTAAAATTCGCGTCAAGCAGAGGTATCCTAGAGGATGACTACTTCTCTTGGACTTAGCAGTTGAACTCCATCTGTTATTGCAAAGGACCAAATTCATCTATAGGTGGCTTGAAGGTCTACCCTATCAACCTAAAATAACCTAAGTGGATACAAATCTGTGCCAAATTTTGAGGCAATATTTTATAAAATTAAAAAGTTTTCCAAACAAGTGATTGGGTTAATGGGCTACCCTGTATGACAGCTCTTCGCTATAGTTTTCCGATCTAAACAATTTCTTCAAAGAGTGTTGCAATATCTTGAATAATTATATATTGTAAATTTTGTAAAGACGCCATGTCGAATTAAAAAGTTTCCACTACAAGTACTTGAGTTTGATTGATCAGTTTGTATGATTTTGGACCACTATAGAATGTAACTATATTGGTCCAAAATCGGATGTTCCGCCAACTGAGCAGCTTCTTGTGGTGAAGAGGACTCTTTCGAGATAAAAATTTCAATACTAGCATGAAAACACAGATGGCGCCACTGACGAGAGGCTAGAGTACTGTGCTGTGTATTACATTTTTCAGCCTTGTTTTTTTAAATTAATATGGTAGAATAAAATATTTAAGAATTTTGTATTAAAATACGTGAAAATTTAATTTTTTGTCAGTCCGGGTCATTTTTGATCAGACCAATTTTCGTCAAACAAATGTAGCTCAGTAACGCTCCTTTCCTTTCTAAAATCTATTACCATCAATTTTCGTACAATATTTCACCAACTTCGCGCTACTGTTATCCGCAGAACAATTTTGCTTGCACCTTGGACACGGCAATTTCATTACTAAATAGTTGTGTTTATTTCTTGTAGTAAGTCACGTCGCCGCCGCCACAGCCACTGCGTGAGTTACCCAAAAATTACAGCAAAAAAGCTACGAGTTAAAACGAACGAAAAGAGTTAACTACCAGCGGCGAACGATGCCACCGAAAAAAAGGAAACGCAAAAGTTTTCAATAAAAAACTTTTACCTGCCGCGGACAACGACCAGGTGCCGGCTGCAAGACTGACTGGCGTGCCACACCGCGTAAGTGGTAATATACAAAGCGCTGCAGCAACTCTCACGTTTGGGTTGGAAAACTTCGCTGAGCGAAAAGCTGCGTGCCACCACACGCGAAGGAGCGAGTATTTGCGGCACTGTAGCGTGCGCGCAGGTGGTGATGTACAAACATATATATTATATTTGGTATACAAGTAAATATGTTTAAGCTAAATTTTTTATTGCTCGTGTTGTTCTTGTGGACCTGCAGCACCAGCAGCAATTAAAACGCCAACGAAACATGGCGACGTCAGCGGCAGCAACAGAAGCGCTTGAGTGCGGCGACCGCCGGCAGCAAACTTCAACAAAGAACCGCAACTGCTTACACAAAAACGCACACACAATTGCATACAAAGTAGTTTAATGGCTGTGCGTGTGTATTGCAAGCATATGTGTGTGTGTGTGCGCCGCTCGCAAGTGGCACAAGCCAAAAAAACAGCAAAAGAACATGAAAAAGAAATAAAAAAGTAAATAAAAAATGCGCTAAAGTGTAGTAAATGGGCGGGTAGCGGGTAACTTACACATACACGCACACAAATTTACACACACACACACACGAGAGTGAACGCGTAATTAACCAACAATTTAAGCTGTAATTGCACTGAAAAGTCGCATAAAAACCCAAAGTTTGTCCAAGTTTGATGCGCCAGCATGAGCATAGCGTGCCAACTTCCACTCACGGCAATACGGCTGCGCTACTATGTAGTTAACGTAAGCGCTTATTACGCTAACGGCCAACAGCCAAGAGCTAACAGCCAGGCACCTGCGAAGGCCGCGGAGCGCGCGCGCTATTTTCTCGCTCCACTCTCCATTGCTGTCGAGTGCTATTTCACTCGCTTATTCTTTTTATTTATTTTTTACTGTAATTTTAATTTACCGTTTTTTAACATTTTTTTTAATGTTTTTTCTTTAATTTTTTTTTTTTGTTCTATCATTTGCTGCTACTTAATTTTCCGATTCTCTGGGGCGTCTGCCAAATCGACATGTAGTCAGTCATTAGTCGACGCTGTCTGTGTAGTTGTGTGGAGTTGCTGCTTTGCACTCATTTATTTTCTATCTGCAGTTTTTCATATTATACCGTTAGGTTTGTTTTTATTGCGCGCCAACTCATAGCTCACTGTTATACAGCACATTTATTAAGGTGATTAACATCTGCTATGCGAAAGTTTTACTCGCGCTCCAGTTCAGCACACCTGCATACTGCCAATTTGTGGCACAAGTGTGCTGTAATGGCGCTCCAGCGCACACTCCCATATACACAAGCGCACTTGCTGGCAGTGGTGTGTGTAGGGATATGAGCGTGTGGGTATTGCTTAGCCGTTAAGTAGCAACTAGTTATGCTGTTCGGATAGTTGCTGATGTAGGGCAATTAATTATAGCTTTAATAATATTACTACTATTTTTTGCTGTTTTTTATTTTTGTTGCATACTTTGTGGCGTTCAGAAAAAGTTTTTAAATTATTTTAAAGCATTGTTCTTTTTAACGATTTTTAGTTTCTGTATGGTTTCTTAATTAAATTTGTTTTCAATTCTAATTAGATTTTTATATTTTCTTGCGCATTGTTAGAAAGTAGAAGTCGTGAACGTTTTATAAATAATCGAAAAGGTATAAATAAGGTACGTAACATAGAACTAAGCGACTTATACCATTTTTTCGATACCGAGGGAAACTATTTTTTATAATCATATACAAATATTGAGATGGAATAAATGTTGGGGACTGCACTGCGACTTGTGGTCTATTGTACTTAATATAAAAATGTGTGGCGTATATTATAGAATTAAAGAACATATACGATTCTTTCTTGTTTTTCGAAAACAATATAATTTTTTCTGTGCTGTGAAAGCACCACCATTCTAAAGAAAAAGAGCCTAAAAAATATGTCTCTAAAATCAGCCACGAGCCGCCGAATTTTAAAGCGTAGTTTAATAATTTTAATTTGTTCCGAAATTTTAGAGACCGGATAACTACAATGTATATCTATATCTATATCTATATCTATATCTATATCTATATCTATATCTATATCTATATCTATATCTATATCTATATCTATATCTATATCTATATCTATATCTATATCTATATCTATATCTATATCTATATCTATATCTATATCTATATCTATATCTATATCTATATCTATATCTATATCTATATCTATATCTATATCTATATCTATATCTATATCTATATCTATATCTATATCTATATCTATATCTATATCTATATCTATATCTATATCTATATCTATATCTATATCTATATCTATATCTATATCTATATCTATATCTATATCTAAATCTATATCTAAATCTATATCTAATCTTGTATACAACCGAATATTCACATTTTTTGCTTTCTGGTATGCTGTGCCTTAAAAATCCTTAACTCAAAATCGGTTGCAAGCACATACGAGTATTTTCTTAGCAAAGGTGATCCATAGAACATTTGGCGAAATGAAAGTTTAATGGAAATAAAATTCAGGAGCTTCAATACTTAAAGAGACTATATTTCCTACAAGAAAAGGAAAATTAAAAGATTAAATTACAGAAGGCTTCTTTACATATTAATAATAAGCCAAACCTAAATAGTGTTATTGGCTGCAAAGCGAAAAATTCTAAACAATAAAATTTTGAAATAAACGCTGTTTTATACACGCCAATGTAAGAGAGTAGCAAATTGAAAACAAACTTTGTAGTTTTTCAATCTGACTGGAGGACTTGTGATGCAACCTTGTGATGTCACTTCCTCTAACCTATGCGCAATACTACTGCTCTGCTGTCTTTCATGGAGAAATTTTTTTTTTTTTTTTTAGACTAAATAAATTTTTTATAAACTATCTGTAATGTATATGCTTTACCTTTTCCATAAACAAAAATAAAAATACCGCTCGACGTTCGGAGTGCACACCTCAAACTTTAAACGCGTTTTTCTCAAAACACACTTTTTTACACTGGCAGACATGATTCTGGTTGAACTACTCAACTGATTTGCTTTATTTTTTTTTAATGCCCACAAAACGCCTGGCTATCGTTTCTAATTGGTTCATAATTTTTTAATATTTATTGGCAATGTTATGACAAAATTTATGTAAAAAGATGGGGAAAAAATAAAGGGGAAAAAAACGTTAATTACTTTTTTATTTATCAACATTTTTTCATGATTCTAGTAGGGACGATAACCATTTACGTACTTTTTAAGAATAAATTGGGTTTTTGTATTTTATTCACCCAGCCATTTCTCCGACAGTTGTCATCAAAAAATTCCGAAAAAATTTGTTCACGATATACTATACCTCAAAAGTTCTATTGTAGAATAAAAATTCCTATGAAATAAAAAATGTCAAAAAACAAGCCAGATTACACTACTGACCTCTTAAAGCTCGGTACTTAATTAAACCCTGAACGGAGTATATTAAGCCTGCCATGATATCCGTATCAGCTAAAAGGAAACGTCGGAAAAGCGGATTTAGCCATATCCGTCTGCCCGCCTGTATGTAGTCTATCAGTGTTTGAGATATCGGTCTGGAATTTCGTACACGTTCTTTTCTCACTAAAAAGCTTTCGCCGATAGTACACCACTATAGCAAAACGCTGTCACAAAAATTATGCGGTTAAAGTCAAGTCCTTGTATGGAAAACTTTTTTATTTGACAAAGAATCATCACAAAAACCACAGATTACTACTAACTTGGGCAACGATAGAATCTTCGAATTAGTTGTTGATATTGTTCAGGTTGAACCAATGTAGCATATAGCAGTCATATAAATTGCCCGATCAAAAACAAGATGTTGATCTTTTTTTACCATGGAGAAGTATATTATAACTTTGGTTCTTACTTTCTTTTCTATTGTCTGACGAACGTATTTTACTAGAAACACTATATTTAAGCTGGCGCTACATCACTCTATGCCACTGGAGGCAGAAAATCTGTTAATACCTTCACTTTTATGAAAGTGTGTTTTTGAAAGAATTTGAAATAAGTCTGAAAGACGCTTTCTAAGAAGACAATCAGCAGGTTACATCACAGAAATAGTGATCAGCTATTTTACTGGCTAGAGCTTAAAACAGATTGCGTACTCAGAAAATAAAAACTTTTCTCACCTTTTCTGCAGCTTCACAGCAGTCACACAAAGAAAGTATTCAAATAAATACCTGAAGAACTGGGTTTCCACCTGACACAAATATTAAGCGGACATGGATGCTTCAGAAGCTATCTATTCAAATTTAAAAATGACGTCAGTCCGTATTGTGCGATGTGTATGGAGTTCATTGTAGACACTGAACTCGTATTTTTCCCTTGTTCTCGGTATCTAAACATAAGGGAAAATCTAGAAACTGCCCTAGGTGGTAGTTTAACGGTGGAAAATTTTACTGCATTTATGTACCAGACCTCCGATAAGTGGAATGCTGTTCGAGAAGTGGCAATTTTCATCATCACTAAATTAAGACAGTTCAGCAGAACAGGCGTCAGTTCTTCCATGCTACAGAGGAGACGTGAAATTTCTTGTCACTCCTACGAAGTAATACCTCACCTGGTGGTTCCGTGGGAGAATCTTGAGTTGGTAGTAGATTTCGTTTCGTTTTCTCTACAAACTCAAAGAAAGTCTTAAAAGCATGCCATTTTAAAAATTAATACTTCTAAACTGAAGAATTCAGATATCGAAAATGATTTAATTTAATATCGGAAATGAATGTTGGATAAGTACTATTTTTTCAAAAGCCAAAAAAAAAAAAAATTATTTTTTTTATTATCTATAGATATGAAAATAATATTCAATTTTACTTAGTTTTTTAGTCAATATTATATGATCTATAAGAAACCTAACAAAAAAATTCTTTTGAATTAAATTCTGTGCAGCTAGCAACATTTCAAGCGAACTGTCAATTAAAAATTCCTGCCTTCGCAACATTTGTAAAAGCAAATGCCTGAAAGAAATTTCCATCTAAAGAATTTGCTTAATTATTCCCTGAATAACCCACAAACACTACTAATTCTTTACGCTTATCCCTTTACGCTGCTAATACCTAGTTACGAGGAAAGCAAATTTCTTGACAAATCTGCGCCTCAAATGGCATGCCGAAGGGTTGAGCAAAACTAAAGGCATGCACACACACATATATATACTTACATAAACAGCGCAAAGAAGTATATTTTCAATATTAACTGAAACATAATTAGAGGAGTCAATGATGATGGCCAGCCAAATGGCCAAGCACCGCGCGGACCTGCCGAGCGAAAGCGAAAATGCCAGCGAATAAATTGCAAAATTAACCCCAAAAAATAAGAAATCTCAACTTTCAACTTATCAACAGCCGGAAATCTTAGCAACTTTGTGCATCACGGCGCGCTGCTGCAGCAAAGAAATAAAAGGCGCGTCTTGTGGCATGAGCACAAAAAAAACGGAAACTTTGAGTCCATAAAAACAACACTTGAAAACTAATTAGACCCTAATAGCGAAAACTTCAAAGTCCAATTATGTATATAACCAAAGGAAGAAAAGCTGGCAAGAAAGAATATAAGAATATGAATGTCTATGCTGAGGCAAGAAAATTTCAAAAAATCAGAACAAACAAAAACTTTTTAATTTTGTAGCCAGTCAGCACTAACGAAGACGCACACGAGGTGCGCACACGAAGCACGCAAAGTGGGCGAAGAAAGCAAGAAAACTGGTCAAAAAGTTAATAGTAAAACTGTGCAAGAACTCAATAAACCTGCAACAACTTACAACTGAGGCTGCATGTTGTTGTTGTGCTTGCTGTTAGCCTTTACTAGGCGGCCAAAATCGGCTAAAGTAATAGTTGCTTGAAGACAAGCGCTGAGCGCAGCAAGGAGGCCAGTAAGCGAGCGGTAAAAGATTGCGAAGCACGTGGAGCAGGTGGGGCGAATGCCTGAAACTTATAAAAGGCGAAAGAAAAGCTTTGCGGCTAGAAATACATGAACAACAACAGCAAACTAGCAGATGAGAAACAATTTCGAAAGACAAATGAAACACTAAACCGCACAAAGAAAGTAGAAGGACGAAAGAACGAGTATTTGGGCGCCACAGAGGCAGCGGCAGCGCCAGCAGTTGTGCGTGTTGTCAGGGCAACGCGTTGTCGAAATGTGGGCGTAGAAAACAATGCCATAGAAATAATAGCAAAAGCGGCTTAAAGTAAAATAATTTTGCTAAGCGATTTATACTGAGCTGCCGCACACGCTGAGTTTCGAGCTGAGTTGCACAATGAACAATGCCAATAAGCGCTGAAACCGAACAACAAAGATAAATTTTGGCAAAATTGAAAAGAAAAACGCTTACGATAAAAATATATTCGCCTTAAATTGTAAGACCAACAAACTGCTTAAGCAAATGCTAAACAAAAGATTTGTGCAAATTGAAACAGAATTGGCAAGCAACAAAGAAAGACAGTACTAGATAGTGTATATAGAAGAAAAATTTAAATTGTTTGGTTTATTAAGGAAGCTCAGGTTCCAGTAAGGACTATAAGATACAAAATATCAATTTAAAAGAGAGATGGAAGTAGAAAAGCGCTACGGTAGATAAATCCGATGGAGACCCTCGCTTTGAGTTATCCAATAATTTTTTTTGATTGTAGTGTTTTTTTATTTTTATTACATATTTGACAAACAATAGATTTCTCTGTTCTTATTAGTATCCACCTCACATTAAAAACCCCTTTTTAAGGTTTTGGCTGCGCTCAGGTGCACATAAAGGGTATATATATTAATGGCATAAAAAGTAAATATTTTATTGTTTTTTGCTTTATATGAATTGGCTCAGAAACTACTTGACGGCTTGGAGAAATTCTGTCACTATTGGCAAGCTGCATTATCTATGGTTATATATTGATTATTTCTGTCAGCAGTAACTGTAAATTTTATGCTATAATAATTGCCGCAAGCAATAAAAAACTCAATTTCGATTTTTTTGATGATACGTTATTCAAAATTTATGTACTTACTATAAAAGTAGTTCTTGCGGTTTTGAGATAATTTTACATGAAAGGTTGTGCGCCACAATTATTTGAAATTCGGAGAAAAGAGTTGAACACCAAAGGTAAATTTTGCCTCAAAAACTTTTGCAAAGTGATTGATTGATTTTTAAGAACTAAAATGTGAGTTAATAAATTTAAACAAGTAAGGAAGGCTAAGTTCGGGTGGATCTGAACATTTTATACTCTTGCAACTTAAAGGAATCAAATCCAAGGAAATACATTAAGATGTAAAATGTCAACCAGAGAATCGGAATCTAAGCATTTTAAGTATACACATACTATATATAACTTATACACTGCCCAGCATACATATTCGATATAAGGTATAATACAAAAAGGAAAATCATTATATCGTCACCTAAAATGCAAACTAACGTAAGATCACTTTTCACAAATTAACAGGAAAATACAAAAACCACTCAGATTGAAACAAAATTTGACTTTTGGTTATAAAATGGTTATATATAACGGCTATATCTGAAAACGGAAGCTTAAGATTGTATAATACATATACTATATGTTAGATGCTGTAATGAATCGTAAGCAATAAAAAAATCTCAATTTAAATTTTTTTGATGACACGTTGCTTTTTATTAAAGGTGACGATATGTAGTTTGTGGTAGTTGAGGCTGTATCGACAGATTTTAACTAACAACTTTTATAATGCCAAATACTAACAAAGTTTTGTCTGGGTTTCATTGAGGTGCCTGTTCTGGTAATAGTCACAGTCGCGGGCTTTCGCCCCATTTTATTTACTTTAGGCACAAATATATAATGTTATGAGTAAAACATGTTTCGTAATTTTCATTGAGATATCAGAAAAATTGGTCGATTTATCCAGTATAAAGCCCGAAAATCTTTATATTAAGCATATGGGAGCTCAAAGAAGAATTTACACGATGCAGCCAATTTTTGTTACACAGAGTTAGTATTATCAGAAGAGGCTTTGCACTGAATTTTATTTGTATATCGCGTAAATTGAGCGATATTTTCGGTCGAAAGGTAACTATAGAAACTGGGGTTTACATATTCTTTACCTAAAGGCTTGAACAATTTTAGTTGGATTGAGCAATTTTTTATTGAAAGGTGGTATACTTT
>CM050323.1:42635934-42686486 GCA_027475135.1 Bactrocera correcta
TTGCTGTTCATGGGATCAGAGCCCCTTATTCATGAACATTGATTCTTATGTAAAATTTAACGAGGAATCGAATGGAAAAGTCAATTTTGAAAAAAAGTTGATGAAAAAGCACAAAAAACCGGATTTTTTGGAAAATAATGTTTTTGTTTGGATTTTGAGCGTCAACTTTGAATTTTTTTTGCTGTTCATGGGATCAGAGTCCCATATTTTTGAAAACTGATTCTTATGTAAAATTTAACGAGGAATCGAATAAAAATGTCAATTTTGAAAAAAAAGTGGGGGAAGAGCACAAAAAGCGGAATTTTTGGAAAAATCATAGTTTTTTTGGATTTTGAATTTTTTTTGGATTTTGAAAATATTTTTATCAGAAAGCTGAGATTTTTTTACATAAAAATGGATAACTTCAAAATTTTTTTCACTCAATTTTGAAGTCGTTAAAAAATAAAAGAAAAAGTCATTTTTTTGTTTGATCTCAATTTGAAGTGCGCGCCAAAAAGCAATGGAGCAACTTTGGCCACTAAAAAGTTTACAGATATTCTTATTTTAGTCTATATTATGATATTCTAAAGTTTCGTCAAAATCGAAGAACCACCGGTACAAAACCATGTCGCCAATTGATGGAATGGCCCATATGTACTATGTATATTCTCCTCTTTCTACACATTTATTGCTTTCAACTCTGAACATCGAAATCTTCTGTTTCATAATTAACTCTTGCTTAACCTTTTAACTTTGAATAATCGCGTGGCAATATAAATTAAGTCGCCAAATCGGAAAACTGGCATTTCCCATTGCCTGATGACCTAATTTCCTTTCACGTATAGCGATGGAGAGCAAATCGATAGGCACATTATTATAGTCAAATATTCACAACCGTAAGTTTATATTTGCAAATATATTGTTGTATGCGTAAACCACTAGTCATGGACTCACATACATACCACTATATAGCTCGGCAAAGCTGTAGCCTACTGCCAGGCGCGCTAATGTCCTACCAGGGCAACATAATTCAGCCATTTACCGCACACACCTACAAATCGTAGCGTGCAATGAAAGCCTTTGGCATATTAATAGTGGACCGAGATTTATTTATACACACATAGGCTGGTGTAAACAAAACCGTCTCTGTAGGCCACCATACATGCCAGTTGTTTCATATATTTATCAGCACATTTGCACATTATGGCAATAATATTTCTTCATTATATAAAACAAACACCAATTGTAGCAGCAGAGGCATACAGAAGCAAAAATAGATATGTATGTGTGTGCATCTTGCAACTATTGTTGCCAAGCACGCCACATATGTGCGCGGTCGTTTGAGTAATAATTTCTCCATGTGCCAAGAATTATGTGTGTATATCGTACACACACACACACACGCATACCAATGTGCATGCCCACATTTAGATATGTGCCAAATACAATCAGTGCAAATAAATTGCGGTTAATGTCTCTACACTCATTGCTATCAATTCGGCCGTGCGCCTTTGTGTATGCAAACATTTGGCCGCTTCGCTTTGCACAGACGTCTTTAGTGATGCATTGCTTTGGTGAAGGTTGTTTATGAAAAAGTCGTTAAACGACACTGGTAGTGCCTACAACACATTCAGTATATTTTCTCTTAAAGCGATTTTTGCCATTTCTTTGTTGCTTTCATTGTTGTTAGCAACACAAATGGCATTTAAGATAAGCGAAAATAATCCACTGGCCATTCGCACGTTATCGCTTACTAAACGCTCATGCCGGCTCGAGGCGTGCTGAAAAGTGATATATCTCTTAGAGGTTGGCTGGAGGCGGTGAGATATTTAATTAATGAAAACAAATATGTTCGAGAGTGGATTGCGACCAAGAGGAACGTGAGAGAAGGCTGTGACTTGAAAGATATGTTTATTGCTTTTCTTGTTTAAAAAAAACTGTTTTAATTTAAGATATTAAATCATATTTGAAAACTTTTTTTTTATTTTCTTTTTTTTATAATTTTGTATTATTTAATTTTTTGTTATATGGCAACTTTATTCCACAATTTTCCTTCGAGCTACATGAAAATAGATTTATTTATTTTATTTTTAAAATGCTAATTAATTTTAATTTATTCTACGGCTTCAATTAATTTTTTTAGTTTTAGGTGGCAACCTTATTCAATTAAAATTTTCCTTCAAGCTTTGTAAAAATAATTCTTATGTGCGTTCATTGATAAGCGTTTAAATGTTTATTAGTAAAATGTGTGGCAACTCTTTCAGTACCTCTTTCCATTATGCAGAACTATTAACGACACGATTCCACTCATATTATTTTAAACTAATATTACATTTAATTTCCTGGTTAAATTATTAAGTTTTTCTCTAAGTGGCAACATTATTTGCAAAGAGAAGTTGCTAATAATTAAATATGTATACAAATTTCTCAGCTGGAGGGAAATAATTTTTAAGACAACACTAACTTTCTTCGATTACATTTTGTAAAGATACTGAAAATAGGGTGGCAACCCACTTTAATAATTTTCGTTTTTTTTTTTTAACTTTCATTTTCCAGTTATTTTAAATAATATAAGTAATATAGACGCAAAGTTATAGCAGTAAATTATTTTTGTTAGGTGGCAACTCTGATAAAATAATTTTATTTCGGAAATGTTTTAAATAATTTCCTTTTTTAATTATAATTTCCTCTTTGTGTTACTTTTTCGTTATATTTCAAAGTATTATTTATGAAAAGTTGGCAACTCTTTTATTAAATAGTTTAATTTCAAATTTGCATAACTACATTTGTATGTATGTATGTATGTATATATTATGAGTTTATTATTTTATCTAAAATGCTTATGAGAGTTGATTAAAGTAGAACGGTGTTAAAATATGTAACTCTTACAGGTAAATAAATGATCTGTTATGCGGCAACTCTATTCAAAAAATTTTCAGATATCAGAGCTTTTTAATCTTAATATTACTTTTAAATTGAACATATTTTTATATACACTACTTTCAGAAAAATTTTGTATACGTATGTATGTAAATTGCAAAAAGTGGCAACTCTTTGAAAAAAAATTTGTAGAAAATGTTATTCAACATCTATATTTTAATAAAAGAACTGCATATATATTTTAAATAACATGAAAATATTTTAAATTCGCGAACAGTTGGCAACCTTTTTTTTACAGAAAAATCCTTTTAGCTTAAGTGAACTTAACAAGTTATTTGGTCGTCTCTAATCTTAAATTTATTTTTAAAACATGAGATCGTAGCAATTATGCATATACGGTATACCCAACTCTATCCGCTCGTCTTCTCCCCAGTCTCATTAATTTCTATACACAAAATATATACTAATTTCGTGAACTTCTTAAAAAGAGAAGACATTGAACTGAAATAAAATTAAATCCCCAGTTGTTCGAAGACGCTGTCTGAAACTTAAAACATTAAACCGCGCACAGACTTAAAATTAACAAAATACAACAACAAAGTTAGTGGCAACAAGCGCCGAGAAAATCTTGTACTCTTAATATCCTTAACACTTAATTGCCATGTCGGTATTTGTGTTAATTACACACGCCCCGACACTAAATAAAGAAACCCGAAAATGCAGCTAGTAGACGAAAGGAACAACAACAAGCGAAGAGTATTATCAAACAGCGCCCAAAACCGGACAACTATGCTATAAACAAACGATGTTGGCTAATATTGGTTAACTGAAATGAAAAATGTGAAGAAAAAAATCACACTAACGAAAAACGGAAATAGCTCCCTAGGCGCGGTTGACCCGAGACTGTGGAGAGCACAGCGGGTAGAAAACAAGGAGAAAGTTTGTGCGTATGTGTTTGTGGAAAGGTTATTAAAGCAAATGGTGGTTAGAAAAGAAACCGCAAGACAAAACCCAAAATACCAGCTGACCAAAAAAACTACAACAACAAGGCAGGTCTGTATTGAAAGCTGAAGAAAATATTTTCATCCAAATTTTAAGTTAAAGAAAATCGCATAGAAAAGAGTGTGAGTATTGAAATTGTGCGCTGCACTGGCTTGAGCGTCTTCGGTATAAGATTACTTTAACGAACAACAAAAATAATGACAACAACGAATTTCCATAAAAATAAGCCAAAAGCAAATGTGTTAAAAGCGACCCAAACCATTCAAGTGTGTTTCAAGACCTTAAAAAGAATATCCTCCGGCAATAAGCGCGTCCGAAACATCAGCGCGGCGCAGACGAAAAGTGAAAAAATATTAAAATGTTTACGCTGTTAATTAAAGAAAAACAAGCAAAACTTTAATAGCCAATCTTATGGTCGGGGCCAAGCGGTGGAACCCACGACGCCGACGCAACAACAAGCAACACATAAAACGTATATAAGTAAACCCGACGAACAATAATAAAAACTAGCCGAAAAAAATAAAAATAAATAAGCCAAAAAGGACACGAAAAGCGCAGGAAAACTTCAAAACCCCAACCGACCACGCAGACGACAGACGAACCGACCGCCCGACCGCCCTACGGCCGAACAAACAAAACAAATTCGCCAAACAACAAGTAAACCTTGAAAAAGGTGGCAAAGTGTTGCTGCGTAGGGACATAAAGCTAAGCGCTCTTGCAAAGAAGGATAAAAACTTTTCCAAAACCGCCAAAACCTATGTATTACTTACACACATACATATAAACACGTAGTCGCACGTACACAACGCCGACGCTGGTTGCCGATATTTTGCGGCTGCGGCACGCATTCGGCGTCGCTGTGAACGCATACAATGTGTACAAAATGTATCGCCCACAACAAAAACAGCAACAACACAAAACAAACTCTGGCATAACAAGTGTAATAAGAAGCGAGTACACTACAATAGCAACAATGTGATATCGTTATTTCAAAATTGCTCTGCAACGGGTGCGAGAACGATAAACTTAAGACAAATGTTTGCGTTATAACTTAGTGCGGCCGCCAAGGCGAAAGGTGAGGTGGCGCAAATTGTAAAAGTAGACAAAAATGTGTGCATACATACATACATTTCGTATATAAGTGAGAAGGTGTGCTCTGCAGAGTTGTACAGTGTTTGGTGTTCGAATGGCTATGAAACAAAGGGAATGGTTAGTCGAAGATTTTTAAAGCTTTTTCGAAATCAAATTTGAGGTTCGGAAGGATAGGGTCCTAAACTAATGTGAGGTACTGTAAAAATGGAGATAAGTCAGAAATATTTACACCCCTATTCAGTTTACTATACAAAACAGCTCAAAATTGACGATTTATGAAGATTTTTTTGCTTTAACATAACTAGAAAGCTCGTTTCTTGTTAAATGGATAAGGTTGACCAGATGTGAAATGCTTGAAATTGCTGGATTATTGAGAAAACAGGATCGTTAACATTCCTTAAGATGTTAGTGGTCCATGTTCATTTCGTTTGGCCAGTGAAATAAATTGTCGTCTCACTGATAAACTGATCCCTTATAATAATCAAAGAAGCCCACTGCATTTATCTAAAAAGTGCTGGACTTATATTAAAAATTTATAGGCAACAAAAAAACAAGCACAAATCAGCTGTTTCTGTTTACATTGCTTTCTGTTTCTGTTTACATTATTTTTATGACCATACGTGTGGGAAAAAGCGCTGCTCGCTTCCGCTTTATATTTGTCAAGTTTGCCACTGAATTATGTGACAAAAATCTTTATAAATCTTCAATATTTCGTTGATTTTTCATGCATCAAGATTCCAGTTTTTATACTCTACCAGAGAAGAAGAAACGTTAAGACTCCTTTTTTGATAAATGTTACTAAGTGTATCCTTGGATTATTAGATAAGAGAATTGAATGACTTGTTAGTTCCTTAGTAACAAATATAAAGAAATTACATTACTTTCCGTCAAAGATATCTCAAAAAGAGACTTACCAGATCTAGATAAGATGTACATAATAGGCAGCGAATGTGTCAAGTATCAGGTATCCTTCTTCATTATCAAACTGTGGACTCAGTTAATGGCAAATTTGAGCGTCTAGACCAAACGGTTTAGGTGGAGTTATGAAGTTTTGATATAATTTTTCCTTTAACAAAACTCGTAATAGCGGTATGGGGGAGATGATACACCTTCTAAACTATCGAGTATCCAGGGAACCAAGCTAAAATGCCCTTACAACAATTTCTCAGTTTTAATTTCTTAGAATTTAAGTAGGCGAATTGAGCTAAAGGTCTACCATATTAACCTAACCTAACCTAAGTGGATACAAATCTGTGCCAAATTTTGAGGCAATATTTTATAAAATTAAAAAGTTTTCCAAACAAGTGATTGAGTTAATGGGCTAGCTTGTATGACAGCTCTTTGCTATAGTTTTCCGATCTAAACAATTTCTTCAAACAGTGTTGCAATATCTTGAAAAATTATATATTGTAAATTTTGTAAAGATGCCATGTCGAATTAAAAAGTTTCCCCTACAAGTACTTGAGTTTGATTGATCAGATTGTATGGCAGTTAAAATCTATAGTGGTCCAAAATCGGATGTTCCGCCAACTGAGCAGCTTCTTGTGGTGAAGAGGACGTGTGTTCGATATGTGAAGTAAAGCGAGGGACTCCTTCGAGATAAAAATTTCAATACTAGCATGAAAACACAGATGGCGCTACTATCGAGAGGCGAGAGTACTGTGCTGTGTATCACATTTCTCAGCATTGTTTTTTTTTTAATTAATATAATATAATGAAATATTGAAGTATTTTGAATTAAAATACGTGAAAATTTAATTTTTTGTCTGTCCGGGTCATTTTTGATCAGATTAACTTTCGTCAAACAAATGTAGCTGAGTAACGCTCCTTTCCTTTATAAAATCTATTACCATCAATTTTCGTACAATATTTCACCAACTTCGCGCCACTGTTATCCGCAGAACAATTTCGCTTGCACCTTGGACACGGCAATTTCATTACTAAATAGTTGTGTTCATTTCTTGTAGTAAGTCACGTCGCCGCCGCCACAGCCACTGCGTGAGTTACCCAAAAATTACAGCAAAAAAGCTATGAGTAAAAACGAACGAAAAGAGTTAACTACCAGCGGCGAACGATGCCACCGAAAAAAAGGAAACGCAAAAGTTTTCAATAAAAAACTTTTACCTGCAGCGGACAACGACCAGGTGCCGGCTGCAAGACTAACTGGCGTGCCACACCGCGTAAGTGGCAATATACAAAGCGCTGCAGCAACTCTCTCGGTTGGGTTGGGAAACTTCGCTGAGCGAAAAGCTGCGTGCCATCACACGCGAAGGAGCGAGTATTTGCGGCACTGTAGCGTGTGCACAGGTTGTGATGTACAAAAATATATATTATATTCGGTATACAAGTAAATATGTTTAAACTAGGTTTTTTTATTGCTCGTGTTGTTCTTGTGGACCTGCAGCACCAGCAGCAATTAAAACGCCAACGAAACATGGCGACGTCAGCGGCAGCAACAGAAGCGCTTGAGTGCGGCGAACGCCGGCAGCAAACTTCAACAAAGAACCGCAACTGCTTACACAAAAACGCACACACAATTGCATACAAAGTAGTTTAATAGCTGTGCGTGTGTATTGCAAGCATGTGTGTATGTGTGTGCGACGCTCGCAAGTGGCACAAGCCAAAAAAACAGCAAAAGAACATGAAAAAGAAATAAAAAAGTAAATAAAAAATGCGCTAAAGTGTAGTAAATGGGCGGGTAGCGGGTAACTTACACATACACGCACACAAATTTACACACACACACGAGAGCAAACGTGAACGCGTAATTAACCAACAATTTAAGCTGTAATTGCACTGAAAAGTCGCATAAAAACCCAAAGTTTGTCCAAGTTTGATGCGCCAGCATGAGCATAGCGTGCCAACTTCCACTCACGGCAATACGGCTGCGCTACTATGTAGTTAACGTAAGCGCTTATTACGCTAACGGCCAACAGCCAAGAGCTAACAGCCAGGCACCGGAGCTGTCGAGTGCTATTTCACTCGCTTATTCTTTTTATTTTTTTTTTACTGCAATTTTAATTTACCTTTTTTTAAAAATTTTTTTTTAAATGTTTTTTCTTTAGTTTTTTTTTTGTTCTATCATTTGCTGCTACTTAATTTTCCGATTCTCTGGGGCGTCTGCCAAATCGACATGTAGTCAGTCATTAGTCGACGCTGTCAGTGTAGTTGTGTGGAGTTGCTGCTTTGCACTCATTTATTTTCTATCTGCAGTTTTTCATATTATACCGTTAGGTTTATTTTTATTGCGCGCCAACTCATAGCTCACTGTTATACAGCACATTTATTAAGGTGATTAACATCTGCTATGCGAAAGTTTTACTCGCGCTCCAGTTCAGCACACCTGCATACCGCCAATTTGTGGCACAAGTGTGTTGTAATGGCGCTCCAGTGCACACTCCCATATACACAAGCGCACTTGCTGGCAGTAGTGTATGTAGGGATATGAGCGTGTGGGTATTGCTTAGCTGTTAAGTAGCAACTAGTTATGCTGTTCGGATAGTTGCTGATGTAGGGCAATTAATTATGGCTTTAATAATATTACTACTATTTTTTTCTGTTTTTTATTTTTGTTGCATACTTTGCGGCGTTCAGAAAAAGTTTTTAAATTATTTTAAAGCTTTGTTCTTTTTAACAATTTTTAGTTTGTTTAAGGTTTCTTAATTAAATTTGTTTTCAATTTTAATTAGATTTTTATATTTTGTTGCACATTGTTAGAAAGTAGAAGTCGAAAACTTTTTATAATTAATCGAAAAGGTATAAATAAGGTACGTAACATAGAACTAAGCGACTTATACCATTTTTTCGATATTGAGTGAAACTATTTTTTATAATCATATACAAATATTCAGATGGATTAAAAGTTGGGGACTGCACTGCGACTTGTGGTGTATTGTGCTTAATATAAAAATGTGTGGTGTATATTATAGAATTAAAGAACATCTTTTTAATCTATATCTATATCTATATCTATATCTATATCTATATCTATATCTATATCTATATCTATATCTATATCTATATCTATATCTATATCTATATCTATATCTATATCTATATCTATATCTATATCTATATCTATATCTATATCTATATCTATATCTATATCTATATCTATATCTATATCTATATCTATATCTATATCTATATCTATATCTATATCTATATCTATATCTATATCTATATCTATATCTATATCTATATCTATATCTATATCTATATCTATATCTATATCTATATCTATATCTATATCTATATCTATATCTATATCTATATCTATATCTATATCTATATCTATATCTATATCTATATCTACATATATTTATATCTATATCTAAGTCTATATCTAATCTCCTATACAACCGAATATTCGCATTTTTTGCTTTCTGGTATGCTGTGCCTTAAAAATCCTTAACTCAAAACCGGTTCCAAGCACATATTTTCCTAGGAAAGGTGATCCATAGAACATTTGGCGAAATGAAAATTTAATGGAAATAAAATTCAGGAGCTTCAATATTTAAAGAGACTGTATTTCCTACAAGAAAAGGAAATTTAAAAGATTAAATCACAGAAGGCTTCTTTACATACATATTAACAATAAGCCAAACCTAAAAAGTGTTATTGGTTGTAAGAACAAAGCGAAAAATTCTAAATAATAAATTTTTGAAATAAACGCGGTTTTATACACGCCAATGTAAGAGAGTAGCAAATTGAAAAAACTTTGTAGTTCAATCAGACTGGAGGACTTACAAAGCAACCTTGTGATATTACTTCCACTAACCTATGCGCAATACTACTGCTCTGCTGTCTTTCACTGAGAAATGTTTTTTTTTTTTCAGACTAAATAAATTTTTTATAAACTACCTGTAACGTATATGCCTTACATTTTCCATAAACAAAAATAAAAATACCGCTCGACGTGCGGAGTGCACACCTTAAACCCATTTTTCTCAAAACACACTTTTTTACACTGGCGGACATGATTCCGGTTGAACTACTCAACTGATTTGCTTTTTTTTTTTTTTTTTTAATGCCCACAAAACGCCTGGCTATCGTTTCTAATTGGTTCATAATTTTTTAATATTTATTGGCAATGTTATGGCAAAATTTATGTAAAAAATGGGGAAAAATTAAAGGGGAAAAAAACATTAATTACTTTTTTATTTATCAACATTTTTTCATGATTCTAGTAGGGACGATAACCATTCACGTACTTTTTAAGAATAAATTGGGTTTTTGTATTTTATTCACCCAGCCATTTCTCCGACAGTTGTCATCAAAAAATTCCGAAAAAATTTGTTCACGAAAAATTTCTATGAAATAAAAAATATCAAAAAACTAGCCAGTTTACACTACTGACCTCTTAAAGCTCGGTACTTTATTATACCCTGAACGGAGAATATTAAGCTTGCCATGATATCAGTATCAGCCAAGAAGAAACGTCGGAAAAGTGGATTTAGCCATATCCGTCTGCTCGACGGTAAATAGTGTATCAGTTTTTGAGATATCGGTCTGAAATTTCGTACACGTCCTTTTCTCACTAAAAAGCTTTCTCTTATAGTGCACCACTATATCAAAAAGCTGTCACAAAAATTATGCGGTTAAAGTCAAGTCCTAGTATGGAAAACTTTTTTATTTGACAGAGAATCATCACAAAAATCACAGATTACTACCAACTCGGGCAGCGATAGAATCTTCGAATTTGTTGTTGATATTGTACAGGTTGGACTAATGTAGCATGTAGCCGTTATATAAATTGCCTGATCAAAAACAAGTTATTGATCTTTTTTTACCATGGAGAAGTATATTATAACTTTGGTTCTTACTTTCTTTTGACTTTAGACGGTGGTCTATTGTTTGAATATTTTCCGCATAAACGCACGAATTTTACTAGAAACACCATATTTAAACTGACGATACATCACTACGTCACAGGAGGTAGAAAATCTCTTAATACCTTCACTTTCATGAAAGTGTGTTTTTGAAAGAATTTTAAATAAAACTGAAAGAACAACAATCAGCTGGTTACACCACAGAAATTGTGATCAGCTATTTTACTGGCTAAAGCTTAAAACAGATTTCGTACTCAGAAAATAAAAATTTTCTCACCTTTTCTGCAGCTTCACAGCAGTCGCACAAAGAAATTATTCAAATAAATACCTGGAGAACTGGATTTCCACCTGACACAAATATTAAGCGGACATAGATGCTTTGGAAGCTATCTATTCAAATTTCAAAATGACGTCAGTCCGTATTGTGCGATGTGTATGGAGTTCATTGAAGACTCCGAACTCGTATTTTTCCCTTGTTCTCGGTATCTAAACATAAGGGAAACCCTAGAAGCTGCTTCTGGATCTAAAGTGGTAGTTTAACGGCGGAAAATTTTACTGCATTTATGTACCAGATCTCCGATAAGTAGAAAGCTGTTCGAGAAGCGGCAATTTTCAGCATCACTAAATTAAGACAGTTCAGCAGAACAGGCGTCAGTTCTTCCATGCTACAGAGGAGACGTGAAATGTCTTGCCACTCCTACGAAGTAATACCTTATCTGGTGGTTCCGTGGGAGAATCTTGAGTTGGTAGTAGATTTGGTTTCGTTTTCTCTTCAAACTCAAAGAAAGTCTTAAAAGCATGCCATTTTAAAAATTAATGCTTCTAAACTGAAGAATTCAGATATCGAAAATGGTTTAATATAATATTGGCAATGAATATTGATTGGAGAAGTACTATATTTTCAAAAGCCAAGCATCAAAGCATAACTTTTCTTTTTGACAAAAAAAAAAAAATTATTAATTTTTAGTCCTCTTTTTTTTATTATCTATAGATATGAAAATAATATTAAATTTTACTTAGTTTTTTTATCAATATTATATTGTCTATAAGAAACCTAACAAAAAATTTCTTTTGAATTAAATTCTTCATTTCAAGCGAACTGTCAATTAAAAATTCCTGCCTTCGCAACATTTGTAAAAGCAAATGCCTGAGAGAAATTTCTATCTAAAGAATTTGCTTAATTATTCCCTGAATAACCCACAAACACTACTAATTCTTTACGCTTATCCCTTTACGCTGCTAATACCTAGTTACGAGGAAAGCAAATTTCTTGACAAATCTGCGCCTCAAATGGCATGCCGAAGGGTTGAGCAAAACTAAAGGCACGCACACACACATATATATACTTACATAAACAGCGCAAAAAAGTATATTTTCAATATTAACTGAAACATAATTAGAGGAGTCAATGATGATGGCCAGCCAAACGGCCAAGCACCGCGCGGACCTGCCGAGCGAAAGCGAAAATGCCAGCGAATAAATTGCAAAATTAACCCCAAAAAATAAGAAATCTCAACTTTCAACTTATCAACAGCCGGAAATCTTAGCAACTTTGTGCATCACGGCGCGCTGCTGCAGCAAAGAAATAAAAGGCGCGTCTTGTGGCATGAGCACAAAAAAAACGGAAACTTTGAGTCCATAAAAACAACACTTGAAAACTAATTAGACCCTAATAGCGAAAACTTCAAAGTCCAATTATGTATATAACCAAAGGAAGAAAAGCTGGCAAGAAAGAATGTAAGAATATGAATGTCTATGCTGAGGCAAGAAAATTTCAAAAATCAGAACAAACAAAAACTTTTTAATTTTGTAGCCAGTCAGCACTAACGAAGACGCACACGAGGTGCGCACACGAAGCACGCAGAGTGGGCGAAGAAAGCAAGAAAACTGGTCAAAAAGTTAATAGTAAAACTGTGCAAGAACTCAATAAACCTGCAACAACTTACAACTGAGGCTGCATGTTGTTGTTGTGCTTGTTGTTAGTAAAGGCTAAAGGCGGCCAAAATCGGCTAAAGTAATAGTTGTTTGAAGACAAGCGCTGAGTGGAGCAAGGAGGCCAGTAAGCGAGCGGTAAAAGATTGCGAAGCACGTGGAGCAGGTGGGGCGAATGGCTGAAACTTGTAAAATGCGAAAGAAAAGCTTTGCGGCTAGAAATACATGAACAACAACAGCAAACTAGCAGATGAGAAACAATTTCGAAAGACAAATGAAACACTAAACCGCACACAGAAAGTAGAACTACGAAAGAACGAGTATTTGGGCGCCACAGAGGCAGCGGCAGCGCCAGCAGTTGTGCGTGTTGTCAGGGCAACGCGTTGTCGAAATGTGGGCGTAGAAAACAATGCCATAGAAATAATAGCAAAAGCGGCTTAAAGTAAAATAATTTTGCTAAGCGATTTACACTGAGCTGCCGCACACGCTGAGTTTCGAGCTGAGTTGCACAATGAACAATGCCAATAAGCGCTGAAACCGAACAACAAAGATAAATTTTGGCAAAATTGAAAAGAAAAACGCTTACGATAAAAAGATATTCGCCTAAAATTGTAAGACCAACAAACTGCTTAAGCAAATGCTAAACAAAAGATTTGTGCAAATTGAAACAGAATTGGCAAGCAACACAGAAAGACAGTACTTGGTAGTGTATATAGAAGAAAAATTTAAATTGTTTGGTTTATTAAGGAAGCTCAGATTCCAGTAAGGACTAGAAGATACAAAATATCAATTTAAAATAAAATTGACAAACAATGGATTTCTCTGTTCTTATTAGTATTCACCTCACATTAAAAAACCCTTTTCAAGGTTTTGGCTGCGCTTAGGAGCACATAAAGGGTATATATACTAATGGTATAAAAAGTAAATATTTTATTGTTTTTTGCTTGACATGAATTGGCTCAGAAACTATTTGCCGGCTTGGAAAAATTCTGTCACCATTGGCAAGCTGCTTTATCTATGGTTATATATTGGTTATAATTAAGCAATAAATTAAGCAATAAAAAACTCAATTTCGATTTTTTTGATGATACGTTATTCAAAATTTATGTACTTACTATAAAAGTAGTTCTTGCGGTTTTGAGATAAGTTTACATGAAAGGTTGTGCGCCACAATTATTTGAAATTCTGAGAAATTAGTTGAACACAAAAGGTAAATTTTGCCTCAAAAACTTTTGCAAAGTGATCGATTACCTATTAAGAACTAAAATGTGAGTTATAAATTTAAACAAGTAAGGAAGGCTAAGTTTGGGTGGATCTGAAGATTTTATACTCTTGCTATTTAAAGGAATCAAAGCCAAGGTGTAAAATGTCAACAAAAAATCGGAATCTAAGCATTTTACGTATACAGATACTTTATATAACTTATACACTTCCCGACATACATATTCGACATAATAATATAAAAAGAAAAATCCTTACATCGTCATCTAAAATGCAAACTAACGTAAGATCACTTTTCACCAACCAATTGAAACAAAATTTGACGTTTGGCTATAAAATGGTTATATATTGGCTATATCTGAAAACGGAAGCTGAAGATTGCATGGTACATATACGAGGTGTGTTCAAAGAGTATCGCGAATTTTGTTTTTTTTTCAAAAATTATTTATTTATTCATGAATATCTATTTTGTCCCCTTCAAAGTAATCCCCATGAGATATTATACACTTGTGCCAACGGTTTTTTCAATCTTCGAAGCACTTCAAAAAATCATTTTTTTTATCTTCTTCAGCTTCTCCTTCGATGCCGTCTTTATGGCGTAAAGAGAAGCGTAACGTCGTCCATTCATGGGCCTCTTCAGTTTAGGGAACAAGAAAAAGTCACAGGGGGCCAGATCTGGGGAATACAGTGGCTGCGGCATTATTAGTATGTTGTTTTTGGCCAAAAAGTCGCGCACAAGCAATGATGTGTGTGAGCAGGGACGTTATCGTGGTGCAAAAGCCAATTTTTGTTCTTCCACAAATCCGGGCGTTTCTGGCGCATAACTTGCAGGTATTATTCCTTATTGACTGTTTTTCCCTGCGGCAAGAACTCATGATGCACCACGCCCCTGCAATCGAAGAAAACTGTCAGTTACGATTCGAGATACTTTTTGAACACACCTCGTACTATATGTTAGATGCTGTAATGAATCGTAAGCAATAAAAAAATCTCAATTTTTGGATGACGCGTTTTTTTTTTATTATAGGTGCCGATATGTAGTTTGTGGGAGTTGCGGCTGTATCGATCGATTTTAACTATTAACTTTTATAATGCCAAATACTAACAAAATTTTGTCTGGGTTTCATTGAGGTACCTGTTCTGGTAATAGTCATACCCCGTCTTTCGCTACATTTTATTTATTTTAGGCACAAATATATATGTATGTTACGAGCATGAGTAAAACATGTTCGGTAATTTTCATTGAAATATCGGAAAAATTGGCCGATTTATCCAGTATAAAGCCCGCCAGAAGTTCGAAAATCTTTATATTAAGCATATGGGGGCACAAATAAGAATTTACACGAAGCAACCAATTTTTGTTACACAGAGTTAGTATTATCAGAAGAGGCTTTGCACTGAATTTTATTTGTATATCGCGTACATTGAGCGATATTTTCGGTCGAAAGTCAACTATAGAAACAGGAGTTTACATATTCGGTACCTAAGAGCTTGAACAATTTTGGTTGGATTTGGGCAATTTTTGATTGAAAGGTGGTATACTTTAAAGCAATTATTTTTCACCACAAAATTTTATCCGGATTCTTAATTACTTCTTGATTTGTGTACTGGAAAAGGAATTCGAATTGAATTGAACTACTTTATCATATAGCTGCTATACAAACTGATCGACAAAACCCAGTCCTTTTATGGAAGACTTTTTTGTTTCACAAGAAACCTTCACTAAATTTTTTATAGCTTATTTATATATATATAAATTATCCTGACTTATCTTAACTATGTTTTTTGAAAAATTCAGAGCCATGGCTAGTAAAACTGTTAACTTATGCACTGAAAAGGAGTGCTCTAAACTCACTCTCACATAATATATTTCTCTACCATATTTCATACAAAAATTAGCAGTTTATCAGTTTTCAATGTATAATATGTCTAATTTTTTGTGAAAATTCTGACATAGAAACGATTGGCCCTGAATGAAAAATACATGTCAAATCTTCTTATGATATATATAGTTATATAGGTATAAATTTCAGAAGAACTTATTATTTAAAATATGCATGAAAGTGATTTCTCTTTACTTTAAGCTGTTTCAAGCCGTAAGCCCTGGCAGCTAGTGCTTCTTACTCTGTAAGATAATAATTGTATTATTATTTTTTTTAATAAATAAATAAAATAAAATAATACTTTAAGCCGTATATTTTATAATATATATAATTTCTAAACAGTTTAAAAACCCGAAATATAGACGTTTTTCTCTTTTCAATACTTGTTAAGACGAAGTTAAGCGAACTGTTAGTCACTTTGCAAAATTTTCTTTAGATTTCATATATTGTACTGACAAGTTGCCTTCTTTTTGAAGGTGCTGCCAAATCATCTTGGTCTTCCCAATGAGACTTCGGATGAACCAATGAAACGGAACAGTTAGCTTTTGTTTGCAATACTGAAGTATTTATTTACTTGAAGCCACATTCTAATGTATATTTTTCATTAAAAGAAATTTATTCCACACTGAAACAAAGAGACAGAATTTTTTTTTACAGGAAAGTACCTTTTTTATTTTATAAAATAAATGGAATAAATTCAAAGTATATTTATTGGCAAGTAGCGAAAAACTCGTCAATATTAGGCCGGTTAGTTATTTTTACAATGGAATACGAAAATAAGAAAATGCATCAACACGAAAAAAAACGGTTTAACGTAAATTTTGTTTGGAGTGACACATATAAATAATATATACTCACTTAAAATGCAAAACAACGTATCATCAAAAAATTCGAAATGAATTTTTTATCGCCTGCGGTTCACTACATCCCATTACATATATGAATCATGAGCTTTTAAGTTTTCACTGTTCAATATATCCAAAATTTAACCATTTTATAACAAAAACTCAAATTTTTTTCAATACACGTTAGTTTCACAATAAAGGTGTCTTCTTTTATATTGCTTTTTCTTGACTTGTAAACTTATGAAAAGCGTTGTTACTATATTTTGCATTTTAGGTGACGATATGTGATAGCCAGTAGCAGATGCTTTGGAGGAAAAATTTTCAAATTATTAATTAACTCCTTATAAATTAAATAAAAACATAAAAGTGGCGGTAGGCATTTTCAGCTATCAAAATTGAAAATTTTCTGCAATCGTTTTTTAGACTGGGGAATACACCTCATGAAAAAGGAATGTAGAGGAATATAGCGATGAAAAATTTGTGTACCCAAATTGTCATGCAGTTTTGGGATTAACCATATTCTTAATCAAGTCAATGTACTTATTTTATTTATTAGTTCTCAGTTTTTGCAATAAGCAGCATGACATCCTCGCAATATTTGCACATAATATCAACATCGAGAGTGGACGAATGATTTTCTCTCTTTAGTCAGCCAAAATGTGCTTTGACAACTCGAACTCGACCTTTTAATCAAAATTAGGAAAGCAGAAATACACTTTTTGCAATTTTATTTTTTAATTTTTCACCACACTATACTTGCCTAATGGCATCTTTAAGTAGTATAGTTGAAAACAAAAATTGAAAAAGTTCTTAAGTCGAAAATTAAAAGTCACAAATTTGTATGATCTAGTCCATTAGTAAGCAGTCACAATTTTTCACTAGTTCACAAAAAGTTTCTAAGCATACTAAATTTTGACTGCTTACTAACGGATTAAAGCGCACAGCTTAGTAAATTTTACTTTAAAATATTTCTTTTTATTATAAATTCCCTTTGTTTTGTTTGTTTAAGTGAATAGCTTGAGGTGTTTACACATACAACAAATGTTTGTCAATTACTCTGCATTTTATGTACGTTTTTCGTGCTAAAAAGTACTTACACTTAATCACATATTTTCTTTTAAAATATTTTTTTTTAATAATTTTTTTAAATAAAGAATGTAAAATGTTCCAAAAACTGTTCTTCCATAATTTCCACTGAATTCAAACATAAGATGCATTAGTAGTGCTTTACCTATCGATATTTGCTGCACTGCCTATACAGATGGACTTAAGTAAGTTCTTCATACAAGATGCCAAATTAATTTGTAATATCCCTATGATCAGTGATAAGCTATTTAAGTGAAATCTTTGCTCGGATCGACCTCTTAACTTAGCCTAAACCCATAGCTATTCTGAATAAAAAATATATAACAGCTTTTATTATTGTGGGACACTATATCTACAACAATTTCGCGGCAACTACTTTCTATGGTTGTATCAAAAAAACATATTTATTTTTTTATTATTAAACTTAATAATTTCACCACATCACAGTATTAATCACAACAGCTGTTCTATTTAAGCTGGACTACTGACATGTTATTCAAAATCTACACAGCTAACAGAACGAAGCAAAAAATATAATTTTAACTGTGTTTTATTTTTTAACTATGATTAGTCTTGAAAGTATATTTTTCTTCTTATAAAATTATATAAATCAAAATTCTCGTTTGGTTTTAAAATAATATAACCATAACTGTAATCTAAAAATATTAAATAGTATAGGCTGTAACTTTCATATACAAATTTTAATGAGCTAAAATATTCTTTTTTGAAACATTTCCCTCGTTTTTAAATAAAATAAAATAAATTTTTTAATAATCACTTTTTACAAATAAAAAATTTTCTAACTTCCACTACATATCTAACCTACCGCAAGGTTTGTTTTGTCAAACCAAAGAAACAAAAAAAAATATACAAAGAAAAATACAAAAAAAACTGAAGCATATGCTGCCAAAATTACATGCAACAACTCCATTCGCATATTAGCACTTTGCGCCTAGAAGCACACTATAGTGAAATTACTAAGCCGTGGATTTGAAGTATTGTCCTTAGTTTTTAGCGAAAAATTTTTACTGTCTCCACATTTTTTAACTTTCTTCCTAACCTTTATTTTTTGCACCCATATTTCACTACCTTCGTACAACTTTGAACTTTTAGCAACTTGACTCACCTTTATGATGTCGTATGTGATGCACGTTGGGTGTACGCAAACAACAAGGTTGTTCATAATATAAATTCCATGTATTTTCATAATCCGAATAGGCGTAATCCACAAGAGCTAACAGTATTATGCAAGTGAGCAAACGCGACATGGCCGTGCATGCCGCACCGTTGTGCCAGCTGTGTTTTGAGCACATTTTTCACAAACAAATATTTCCTTAAGGTAACACAATTTTATCCGCACTGCTTTATGATTAAATTTTCTGAACAAATTTTTGTGCTGAACTATTTTTACACTTCAATTTATGCACAATATTGATTTTTAAACTTTTTCCAAAATATTTTTTTTTATAAATTTTCAATCAAATTTTGAATAATTTGAGCACTTGATTTGGTTTTTGAGCGTTTGTTATGATTAATATTATTTTTATCAATAATGATGACGTATACGCTTTGCCTTTGATTATGTTTTTCTTTACTGTTTATTTTTTACGTTTTCTCTTGTTTTTTCCGTTTTTCTTAATTTTGCAAGTTGCAAACTATACCAGCATTTTCATTTGCCTTCAACTCTGTTTTCAACTACTAAACTCCACTTGAGTTATCATTTCCATTCTGAAATATTTAACAACACAATAATTTCGTTCATCACCGCATTTCTAAGTATACGAATATTTTCGGCTTTCATTGAAGTCCAATATCCGACGAATATTTCGTTTAGACGATTTTTTGTTGCTGACTCATAGCAGCCGCAAATTGATAACCGCACATCACGAAATTCAAACACGAACTGAGTTCGCTGAGCGACAGGATTTGTATTAAATAAACACACTAGCGACTAATCAAACGTGCCAACGAGGCACTAACACCGCCGCAACAGCAATAACACACGAGCACGACTCGCGTACGGCGAAAATACGATAAAAATTAACGAGTGTCTTATTGGCACTGCAACGCCGTGTTGAAAGTATAACAATTGCGGCGAAAAGTCAACTCGCTAACTGACGAATCGTTGCTCACGAGCGCACTTGCACACCGGCAAATTAACGGTGAAGACAATTTAGCGGAAGCAAAACGACGAGCAGAGCAGAGAGTTTATGCTGTCGTAGAGTGCTGTAGCCTTCCAACAAACTCCACCGAAAAATGAGCAACTCGGCAAATACCGACGAACTCACAGTTTTCGTTTATAATTCGCCCGTTTGCTCAGATGTTTCGTACGTTACGCTGAGCAAGCATGTCAATCCGTTTGGTGAGTGTAGCAAACTGCAAAGAGAGTAAAAAATTTTTGAATGAAAGTGTTAAGTGAGAGTAAATTGAGAGTTTAATATATTGAGAGAGCGCAAGCAAGAGCGAGCTATAGTTAGCGACGGCGCATACACGAGGGATATTTTTACGCTTCGTGAAACATGCAAAAATATCCCTACACTCATGCAGCGAAAGGACTTTCAAGCAACTCGTCTATAATTACTTGTTTCGCTGCATATTTGTCTGAGCACTTTGCTGCTGTCTTTGTTTTTGCTCTTCTTCTTCTTCGCATTTATTTGCAAGGCAAGCGTATATTGAACTTGTCGCTTTTATTGCGAGACACTTCATTGCTCGCCGGGCGACTACAATGCCCTGCAATATGATTGCCTTCAAGGGCTACAGCGCTGGCGAGCCTAACAAAAACAATAGCAACACACAGCAGCGCAGTGGTGTTGGTGTGAAAAGTCGGTGGCAGAGGCTGAATTTTTCAAGGCTAAGCAGTTGCAGCAATTGCTGCCACAGTGATGGTGACGAGAGCGACAGCGCAGTCAATGTCGACGCAGATGCCAACGTCGACAATCGCAGGTGTATGTATAAGTAGAGGCATGGGTTTAGGCGCTAAGGTGCGAACGTGTGTGGAGACATGCAAAAGTGAGCGACACACATACACATACTATAATATATATTTTCGCTGTGGTCTAGGCATTTAAGTTGTTTTAATCCCGTCTGCTGTGCGCATGCAACTTTAAAGCGCAGTCAACTGGTCAGCTTAACCCGTTGGGAAATCTGCGTATTACTCACATACATATACTTTTTGCCTCACAGTCGTCAACGCCGCCTGTAATGCGCCTTCATTGCTACATCTGTTGTGTGTGTGTGTGTGTGTGCTGCAACTATTCCACGCCTGCTGCGCTACAATGTTGCAAATTTTCCACATCATTTTATTATTCGCTATATTTTGCGCCAGCATTCACTCTTAGTTTTGGTAATCACATTTTCTTTTCTTTTCATTTTTTGTTGCGACTCTTTCTTTCTTCGCTTTTTTGGTCCATTCATTCATTCATTCACTCACTCAGTCAGTCGCACACAATGTGCCGCCGTGAAGAACGTTGAAGCTGCTATACGCCAGACATAAGTCACTCATCCGCCGCAGTGCCGTGCGCCGAGTTCCGAGTGCCAGCAGACAATTCACATGACTTGCAAAGCAACGACGTCAGCAAAGGCAGGCGGATAGACATTGAAACTGCCAGACGAGTGGTCTTATGCGCTGCTAGACTAGCAGGCAGTAGCAGGCAGACTAACATAAAGGCAGACTAGCAGGCAGCGTGGCATAAAGACAGACTAACATAGCAAACACACAAACAGACAGACAGAGAGTCGCAGAGGCGGACGGACGGGGATAACGGGCAGACTGCGCAGCGCGTCTGGCAACAAGAGTCTCCATTGCGGCGCGCAAAAGGTGTACGGTGACGTCAAGGTGTTGCTAAGCAGTAAAGCAGCCGTACGTTTAGCACACTTTCGGGCGCAAGCGAACTACACACATGCATACGTAGTCATGGCGTTCAATGAAGATGTGAAATTTGTTGCTGTACATGCGAGAACTAGCAGCAAGGATGAAGTTCTTTCATATGTGTTTTTGTATGTTTATTTGTATAAATTTGCCTATGTATGTGTGTATGTGTTTGTGCTGCTATATGTATTTAACTAGCGTTTGATCTGCGCTAATGCGCTTCCTTTGCCTTGTTCGTATGCTGGCTGGCATCGAGTTGTGTGTGTTATTTTAACCCCGAATTAATTTCAATTTAGTAGCACAATGTCAAGGCTTCGTGCTTGTGGCAAGGAAGATTAATATGTTACAAACTTAAACTAGTTTTTCCGCGGTTGCTTCACAGCATTTCGCATTTCTTTTCATATTTTTTTATAACCACATTTTTTTGGTGGAATTTTGCGCGAATTGTTTAAAGGAGACTTAAATTCATCAGCTGACAAATTATTCCTTCTAGAAATTATAAAGGATACTTGGAGAAATCCCAGTTTTTGTTTAAATTAACAGTAATGAAAATGCAAGGGTATTACTTTGATACCAATAGGAATTATCATCGAAAGATATACGCAAGAACAACGTTTACAAATTATTGGATCCTTTTATCAAAATAGTCTTAATTATGGTCGTAATAATCATCCACCTGTGCTCGCTATTCGTCGAAAAAAACCCAAACCACATTTTTTTTAAATAAAGTTCAAGTGCCTATAAGACAAATAACCACTCGCAGTAATGACAATATTGCTGTCGTTCAGGCAAGTGTTGATAAAAAACAACCATTTTGTCGATTCCAGATGTTCTCAAGTATATGAAAAAAGGCTTTGGGTCTGCATCCATCTTAAATTCTTCCCAATCAAGAACTGAAGCCGACGGCCCTCGGTAAAAGTCGTGCTGATTTTTCCAAAGAACAATGTTAAAATGCTAGATTTTTTTAAAAAATCATTTTCTCCTATGAAGCTCATTTTCAACTGAGTAATGGTGATTAAAAAACTTGTCGATTCTGGTACGAAAAAAATCCACAAATTATTCATGAGCAACAATTACCTTCAACTAAATTGATAGTTTTGTGCGGTTTTTGGTCAGGTGGAATCATCGGTCCGTACTTCTTTCGAAGGTAGTGATACCGTCACTGTCATTGTGGAGCGGTATAGGTCGATGATAAAGAAATATTAAGTACTCGGAAATTTGGTTCATAAAATTCTTTCCAAGCCAAACATGTAAATGATCTGGATCTGGCACCAAATAATTACTACATTTTCTTGTCTACGACGAATAATTTTGCCAATGAAAAACTCGGCTCAAGTGATGTTTGTAAAAATGAACTGTCGCATTCTTTTAGGAATATAGACAAGGATTTCTATGAAAGTGGCATTGTGAAATAATTTTTAAAATGGCAACAAGCCATCCAACGAAACTGTGCAAATTTCACTTCAACATATCAATTTTATTTATTTTTATTTATTTATTTTTATGAACTATAATTATAAATAATTACATTACATTTAGCAAGGCAACTAGTAACTAAGACTATCGGCCTAAAGGCTCAATTTTATTCGGAAGGTTCCAGGGCAAAACTATCCTGGATCGTTTGTTTATAATTGCTTCAATATCTTCTATCCAAATAAAACCTTATTCATCAGCTAAATGGATTCCATAAAAATCCTTTTTTTCCCACCTCAGCTGTTCAATGTGCTAAGTAAGTTGGAATATTGGGAACCGTAGAAGATATTCCTTCTGATACGTTTAAAGACTGGGAATTCGCAAAGATATTGTTCCCGCGTATCATCCACCAACCCTCGCACATGCTGTGCATTCCGTCGAATCCACTTTTGCAATCTTCGGAAGGTGGGATTTTTTGTGTGGATCCACTGACCACTGCAATATGAACAAATTCTTGTTTTGCTTAGAAATAGAAGCAGTTTGAACTGTCCATCATCAACCACGACAAAATAGCTTTGTGATGTACTTTTCATGCTAGTGTTTCAAGACCTGTTCCTCTAACGTTCATTGCTTAAAACAACTTTTGAAGGAGCTGTGTGTCCTGGAGAAGGTTAGTGGAATTTTGTTCTTAACTGTCCCCGAGGGCCAACTCGCAGCTTTTCAATTACTCTTTTTCCTCTATGACTTGGGCACCCAGATGATATTAACCGAGTTACCTACTGCGTGGCTAGTCATTGCCTACTTTTAGAACCTAACGCAATAAGACTAAGTATTGGTGCTACATATAGCATTAATTCTTTCTTGGATGTCCACTAGGAGGATTATGAACTTGCTGGTTAGAGCAGAAGCCCACCTGGCGCCCACTTTTATGTCAAGAATTTCGGACTGAAAGCGTAAATTGCAGTCATTTAGTTTGAAGATACCTTTTACGTAGGTATGGATAACTACAAACGAAGTCCGGTTGTTTCTATTTCTCCCTTTGATCCGTTGGTTCATAACCATTGCTTCATTCTTATCAACTGGAGAATAAAAACTGTCCACCTGGATGTCTTTTCCTCTCTTTCATTGCCAATTTAGTTCTGGATCATTAACAAAGTGCATATAATTACATGCTTATAATGACGTCGAGCTTTAATCAATGGCCTAAAATCATGAACCGATTGGCCGAAAGTATTGCAAAATACTTCACTTGACTGTATATTGGTCGGATATTGAGTTTAACCTCCAGAATCGCTGTTGACTTAGTTTTCATTGCACCCATAATACCAATCAAGCAGGCTCGCTGCACCAATTTCATGGGGTTTGATATGGGTATTTTTCGATATCACCCTCTACCACAACACAATAACATATGTTACTATTGGACAGTTGACACTTGTTTATGGCCAAGAAGACCATGAGGGGTCGTAAATCCCACAATGACAATGGCTTATAGGTTGGAGTTCCTGATTCGAAGAGCTCTATTCTCATTGTTTTCTCTCCAGCTTGGTTTCTTATCGAGGATAACTCCGATATATTTGGCAGAGCTCGAGAGTACGATAGTCTTAATCCACAGTTGTAAAGACCTTAGCCAGGATATCTGTATCAGGATCTGCATTAGCTGAGGAATCTCTAAAAATGAAACGAGGGCTGATATCTCTATACCAGCTTCATATTTCAGCTTATAGTTCAATATCAAGACTTGTACTGTTGTCAACTACTTTTAGAGGCTATAAGTTGTTGAGGAGCTAATAGGCTTTTTCTTTTGAAAAATGATGAAATTTCTATACTTGTTTAATTGTCAGATATCAGGAATATTTTCATAACAAGAAATCGTGCTGCTGAACTTCTGTAGGACTACCGTATTATAATTGCTGATGGTAATATAAGCAATTGCTCTCTAAGACCATAAAAAGTTTCACCACTTGAAATATTTGACGGATGATTGCTTACGCTCGCTATACTCAGCAATTGCGAATAAACTAAATTTCAGTATCCTTCATATAAAACAATATATATTGAGGTTATGTGTACTCTTGTCACCTCTACTAATCCCTATCAAATTAATTATGCCCCTCCATGCAGTTGCACACTAATTACTGCAAAATTCCATCAATACTTTAAGCATTTCAATATATGGTAAGCCATTATATAAGGTAAAAACTTCGACTACTCTGTGTGCCTTCACGCTCTGCATATCACAAGAATTTACCGCAACATTTTCTTCATTACTACTCAATATACACTGAGACTAATGCACACACAAACACACACGCACGGAATGAGAGAGAGAAATATTTCAATGTTTCAGTGTAGAATTAGTCGATTGACTGCTTCAATGCGGGTTTTAAAATTCTAACAAAGTGCAACCAAAAACAAACAAATGTATATATTTTCAGTCAAAAGAGAATTCTCAACTAACCTCATCACTTAATTGGCTAAAGAATCTATTTGACGTGGAGTAAAACGTTAAAGGAGTTAGAAGAAAATGGCACAATGCTATTTCATGGTTCAGTGCGATTGGCAGAGAAAATGCTTGTGGCTAAGTGAATGCTGTGCAGAATGTGGAAAGAAAAGGTACGACGATAATCAGAGCATTGTTAAAGCTTAAAGTTTTAAACTGAAACACAAGTATTTTTATTTTTATAATATTTGATAGAAATGAAATAAAAATGTGGGTTTTTATACACTGCGACGGAAAGGTAACCAATTAAGGCTGTAAAAATAAAATAACCGAAACGGAGGAAAATTTACATTTTGTCCTTGATTTGCGCAAACATAACTGATTCGTGAATAAAAGGTATTCGCAAGTAAAAATAAAACTGAAAAATTTTGAATAAAGCTTGAGCCAAGTTTAGAATATTTCATCAAATTCATTGCTTTTCTCGAAAACGTTTGTTTTGGCCTTAAATATTTTTCAAAGAAGACTACTTGTACTGATTTCCAGTAAGGCTCTAAAATTCTCTAACACCCTACATCATTTCACTTATTCAGATCATGGTAAAATATGTTGGAGAACATTAGTTGTTGTACAGCTACGAAATATTCAAAAGTCCGAAAAAAGTCTCCACAAAAAAAATTTTCGTACATTTCGACTACTGTCGATCTTTTGCAGAGTGTCCCAAAATTTAAATTTGCCGAGATTTCAATCAATCTTCACTTCCAACGTAGTTAAAACATTAAGTATTCCGAACATTTTGTATGAAATTCTCGAACAGCAGTGGTCAAGCATTCATTATTTTTGAAATATTATTCAATAATAAAGACACGTTTTTCTATCTTGTCAAAACTGTTTTTATTCGGCAATCACCCCTTCATTCGATATAAATTTTTTCCCATCTAGCATTCTTTTGCAATCTGCAAACAGGAAATAGTAGCTGAGGGCCAGATCTAGATGACCAATTTTTGAATTTTTTGTAATTTTTCACTGACTTTTGACAACAGCACTTTCATGCGTTTTCGTCGTGCAAATGTTCAAATAACGCTTTGAAATCGTCGCCTTTGACAAGGTAATCAGTAAAAATTATTCCATGTGCATTCCAAAATAAAGAAGCTTTGAAGCGGGTTCATAGAATGCAATCCACTTGAATGACTGAGGGATGGCTCGATTCGAGTTCTGAGTGAAATTATTGAACCACTGTCATATAGCGATGCTCGGAAATATACAAAAACTGCTCTGAATCTTCAACCCGTCTTTGTAAAGGGGAGCTGGCGCGGCACCTACTTTGCACAGAACTTTCTCATAACCAAATAATCGTAAATGATATGATGTACACATTCAGTTGATATTTTTAGAGTGCCTGCTATCTCAAATAACCTCACTTTACAGTCATACAAAATTATTTTTTTGACGTTTTTGTGTTCGTCGGTAACAACCTATTTTTGGCGTCCACTGAGTTCATTTCACTTGGACTTAACATAGCATACCACTCCTTTTATGTAAGTATATGGTTAAAAGAAGGAGTGAGATGCTTGAAACTCTCCAAATATTCAATTATTTATGAGCGATTGGTTATGAGGAAGTAAGTACCACAAAGTTTCGCACTGGCTCACAGGCTCAATAACCGTTTTTTGACAGAACACGCGTGGGTCGTGTCAAGCTGTCATATTATTTTTGTTCAATATTGTTTGGTATTTCATTGAGAAAAGACCTGAGCAACGTTTAAAAGTCCTTAACCCTTATTACGAATATATACGTTCTGAAAAGAATCTGTTTCGCGCGCTTCACTAAACTTCGATCGAAGAGACTACGTCCAGCACGCGATAAAAAAACATAACATTGTAAACAAAGACCGTAGAGAGTCGAGTTCCCAAGGACTTCGCTCCGCTCTATGGGCTTTTGAAAAGTTCGAAGAAGATTCGACGTTTTTGAGCCCAATTTTGTTCAGCGATGAGGTCTATTCCTGGGTCAATGGGTACGAAAACGAGCAAAATTATCGCGTTTGGGACGAAGTTAATCCAAAACAAGAAAAAACGTTAACTTCGGTTGCACCGAAGCTAAATACCCTTCACAGGTGCATTTCTGTTAGTAACTATGTGTCCAGTTTGTATGGAAGCTATATGCTATAGTTAACCGATCTGAACAATTTCTTCGGAGATTACATTGTTGCCTTATTATCTTGTCAAATGTGAAAGTTTTCCCTAAAAGAACTTGATTCCGATCGTTCAGTTTGTATGACAGCTATATGCTATAGTTAACCGATCTGAACAATTTCTTCGGAGATTACATTGTTGCCTTAGAAAATAATATATACCAAATTTCGTGAATATATCTTGACAAATGCGAAAGTTTTCCATACAAGAACTTAATTCCGATCGTTCAGTTTGTATGGCAGCTATATGCTATAGTTAACCGATCTGGACAATTTCTTCGGAGTTTACATTGTTGCCTTAGAAAATAATATATACCATTTTTCGTGAATATATCTTGACAAATGCGAAAGTTTTCCATACAAGAACTTGATTCCGATCGTTCAGTTTATATGGCAGCTATATGATATAGTGGTCCGATATCGGCCGTTCCGACAAATGAGCAGCTTCTTGAAGAGAAAATGACGTTTGCAAAATTTCAAAAGGATATCTTAAAAACTAAGGGACTAGTTCGTATATATACAGACAGACGCACAGACGGACAGACAGACGGACATGGCTAAATCGACTCAGCTCAACATACTGATCATTTATATATGTACTTTATAGGGTCTTCGACGCTTCCTTCTGGGTGTTACAAACATCGTGACAAACTTAATATACCCTGTTCAGGGTATAAAAACTAACGGGGTGGCTTGTGGGCCAGTAGAATCATCGGTCCATATTTCTTCAAAACTGATTGCGGTTAGAACGTTTTGGCCAATAACGAAAGACCATTGATAACTGATTATTTGATGACTGAAATTAAAGTTCGTGATCTCGACGATATTTGGTTTCAACAAAACGTCGCCATTTCCTACACATCAAGGACTGGACTTATTAAGAGAACATTTTGTTGAGCAAATAATTTCATGTTTTGGACTCAACGGATGGATCATCTGTGACGAAGCCGCGGCCAACATTTGAATGAGATAATCTTCAATAAATAGCTGCCATTGCCCCATATGAAATTTCTGTGTTTTTTCTTTACAAAATTAGGAAATCTTGCAAAGGAACATCGTTTATATGTAGACCATCGAAGATGAAAAAATGCAAAAAGTTGTAGCTTTACTTTAATTTTAACTTTCAAAATATGTTACATAATTTGAGCTTTGAAGAACAATTTTCTTTTTTTAAATCTGAAACATCACAGTGTGCAAAATCAAAATTTCGATTTTTTCACATTTCTATACTAGAACACCCTTCTACATACACTAGTTTTAAGACAATTATCAAGAAAAAAAAAATTTCTTAAACAATTTTTAAAGATTAATTTCTTTAAATATACAACATTTTATATTAACTATATTATTTAATTAAAAATACAAAGATATCACTATTAAGGCATATTTGCTTTTAAGCACGTCATATAATTCCCATACCCTTCATGAACTGCTTTGAAAAAGCAATAATTTGCTACAAAGCAACTGAAAAACCCAAACTAAATAAATAAAATGCCACGCCAAATACTTTGTTACACATTTTAGCTTATCGCCAGCAACCACCTGCACAGCATTATTTCTCCACTACAACAATTCCATATGTTGCAAATATTTTTATGCCACCATTTGAGTGCTGCCGCACGACAAAAGTTTCGCATTTTTTATGCCGCCGTTGCTGATTAGTTACGTGCCGGCCACTTTGCCGACAATTTGACTTTCTCCTTATTCTACTTCTTTATTATGTGCATTTAATATGTTTCCCTGGATAATCCACCACCACCGCTACCACTGCCACCATAAGGCGCAGCAGTGCAGCACCACCCCAACAATGCAACAATAACGACGTCAAATAATGCTGAGCGACAGCGCAACAGACAGGCAGACAGGCAGCAATGCCGCGCTACGACAACTCATTACTAATGTTTGTTGTTAAGTCCATCTTAGCGCCATTCGCGCAACTGTAAACGTTCAGCAATCAACTGCTCACCATTCAAAGGCAGCCAAGCAACCCCGACTTGGCTAGCCAAGCGTACGAGAGTCGCGTGCACACTCAGCTACCTTGCAACGCAGGATATACTAACAGTAATAGCAACAATAATGTGCTGCAACAACAAAAACAACAGCAAAGTGTGCTGCAACAACAACAACAACATCGAAGTGTGCTGCAACACTTTGCACAAATCCTGCTGCACATATTTTTCGTGTTTGCTTTACAACGCATTTACTTGTTTGCAAGGATTAACAGCAAAAAACATGCACACCCATACACTTACAGTCACACTAACAAACTTACACTCACAGGCATACAAAACGCCATGCATTTGTATGCCAAAAGTTCGCCAACAGCCAGTTGATTGCCACACCAGGCGACTGGTGGCGCAAGGACATGCCGCGCTGTCATGAGTGTGTATGTGTGTGTGTGGCAACAGGAGGCGTGCTGCAGCAGCGCGTCGCACAAAAAACGACCTGTTATCGCAGCGTGCACACGTTTAACTGCCGCCACACTCACTTCAGTCGCACGCTTTTTACACACAGCGTCCTTGCCGGTCGGCTGTTTGCGCGTCGTGCGACTGGCCGACCGCCAGTTGTGCAGCACACAACGATGTTGTTGTTGTTGTTTGTATATATATATATTTTTTTATCCTGCTAGCTTCATTGTTTAGTTGCTAAGTCCGCCTTGCTGCTGGCTGCTGTTGTTGAAGTTGATAAAGCCGCCAGTAGCTCTCGATTTTTCGGCAGCACATTGCCAGTGGGAGTGGTTGTCGGTTGCGACGCGCCTGGCTGCTGTTGCTGACTGACGTGCTTTCACTCTGATTGCCAACATTAAATAAATGCATCGAATTACATTTGCTATTAACTGCAGCAGCAGCACGAAGGTATGCTTTACTTACAAAGTAGCATATGTATAGCACACATTTAGGCGCGTTGTACATTTAAGTTGAAAACATACTAAAAATTGTATTTATATTCTGCCAACAACGGTACAAAGTTGCAGCAGCAATCGCATTCAGCTCACACTCTGCTTCCCGTCGCCGTTGATTGTTTCTTTGTATCGCTTGATTACTGCACTGGCCAAGACCTTGCAGCACCCGGCCATCTGTCTGCAGCGCAATCAGTTAAGCATTGCGTAGTTCCTAATGCCAGTCAGCCAGCTCACTTGCAGTTTCCTTGCCAATCTCATTTGCTCAGCTCCCAAGCCGACTGCCGCTTTATATGCCGGCTCACGTAAACCCCACGACTCGACTTGACTCGACTTCGGTATCCGTGCTTTAGTTGCTACTATTAGCCAGCTTGTTGGCCCGCGCAGCTGCCGCTTTTTCTTCGTCTTGCCGGTGATTATTGTTTGCCGCACGTCCTGCAACATTGCCTTTTGCTTTCCTTGTTGTTTTCTTGTTGCTTTTCTTTTGGTTTCTTTGTTGCTTTCTGGTTACTTTCTTCTTACTTTCTTGTTTTTACTTTAGCCTATTGTTTTTTTTTTTTGTTTATACATATTTCTTTTATTTCGCTCTGCGCTTTCTTCGTGAGTGCCTCTCATTTTCTCAACGTCAATGCTGCGCATTTGTATGCAATTTCTATCGCTTTGTGGCAAGTTTGTTACTTGGCAGCGGCGGCAACTTGTTTAAGAATTTTACAACAGCAATCTTTGTTCTACCAAAGCTCCGCTGCACACCACAATCTCTTCGCCGCCACGGTCTCTACTCTCTAACTTTATTTTTGTTATAGAAATCTGTCTCCTCGACCCGCGCAAACTGACCTGCTACAACTTGCAACCATCCCCTCGTCGCATTGCAATCCCACTTATGACTACTATTATTACTCGTGTACTTTTTCTCTGCCTTTCTTATGGTACCTCTTCTCGACTTGTGGGTGTTGCGGCCCGCGCACAACATTTGATGCATTGCAACGTGCGACGTCACTAAAAAGTTTTTTGTAAACCCATTAAAAGGCTATTCATCAAAAGTTTTGACTCGTCGCCTTGCCTGCCTACATACTTCATTGGCCAGCCGTCTCCATCTGTTCGGTCCATTGCTTGGTCGTCCGTTCGCCTATAATATACCTTATGAGTAGGTATATCAAGCTCAGTTCGTGCTTCAACTCTGTAGCAGCACTTCTTGGCACTTCGTTTGGCTTCATTTATTGCTTGTTGCTCGGCTCTTGTGTCGCTGCGTTGTTTGTTGCCTTTAGTAAATAAATTATTTTGCTTTGCAAACAGTAGTAATTTGATATACATTTCGCTTAATGACCGCAATAAAAATGTAGGAACGTGTTGGTCGCTTCGAGAAATCATAAAATGGAGTAAGAAAGCTGGAAGTTTAATTTGCAATTGTCTGAACGAGACTTATGTTCTGGAGGATTTAGTTGTCTGTAAGCTTAAAGATGCTTATTGTGTGAATATTGGGTCTAACGAGGTCGTATTTATGTAATCCAGAGTTTTTGGTGTGGTCCTTGATAATAATTAATAAATCGTTTCTATTTTACCTGGATAAAAAAAAATTAGTGTCAAGAAATTAATGTTCTACTCTCGAACAATATCAGAATCTGGTATCTACAATTACGAAACAAATCGTAAAAAAAATCTTTCTGATGTCTATTGAAGAACTTAAAACATAAATATTTTGTGAAAAGACGTAGCTAAACGTGTTACTGACAACAATGTTCGAGCTTAGTGTTCGAACTCGAGAGTGCACTTATGTAAACTTATAGACTTAGAGGGCTGTGATTTCCAGGCTACCTTTTGATTGTCGGGAAGGTCCGTATGTTCAATTATCACATATTACAGAACGTTAGGCCGTCGCATGATAGAGTGATAACCACGTCTGTTAATTTTCGAACGACAATATTTTTATTTCATGTATTTAATAGTACATTACTTGACTATGCTAGTCTAGTAGACTGTTTACACTTTGCATTCATGAGGGAACATTCTGGTGGCGTCCTCATTCAGACTTGACACTACCAGAACTTTTATAGTATAAATGATAAACATTCCATAATTATACATGTAAGCCTTCACAGGCTGAGACTCCAATAAGTTTTTCGTGAATTTATATAGATGATAAATGGTATACATTAGGGTGATTCAAAAAAAAATTTTTTTTCTATTGGTACTCGGGAAAATTAGTTCCTAGATACCTCTTTGAAAGCCTCTCCAAATATGAGTTTTTAACTGTAACGGGAAGGTCCTCCTACATACAGTTTTCTATTTTTCTTATTATCAGATAGAAAAATTTATATCTCACTTCCATTTACTTGAAAAAATAGTTTGTTCCTTAGATTTTGTAGGAAATTGAATGCCCTAACAAAAGGTATCCTATGATTTTTTCGTATACCTAACCGTTTAAAAGATATTAATAGTTAAATTTTATTAATTTTGGGAAATTTTTTTATTTCTTATGGATTTTATTACTCAATGAAAAAAATCATTATGAATGATGAAACTCATAGGTTTTTGGAGAGGCTTTTTTAGAGGTGTCTAGGAACTTATTTTTCCAAATACTAATCGAAAAAAAAATTTTTTGAATCACACTAGTATACATACTTGCATGAGAAGAGCCCAGTTACATTGAATTAATAAGTAATGTATTGGTATTATGGAAACCTCGCACAGTGAGCGAGGCTTCTAAACGACTTTGTACGAGCCACGACTGTAAAACTATTTCAACTACATGAAATGCAATGTGATGCACAGAAATCACTTTATTATTAATGTGAAATAAATAATTTTATGAAGACTTCAACTTAAGGAGTATTATTTGTTCAACATATAGACTTACGAAAGAAGGTTACGAAAGCAGTACAGCAAATTTCGAAGATCGAGGTGGAGTTTTAGAGGTAGACAAGAATATTTTTAACAATCATCTAGGCAACCGGCATAGATCACATATATAATTTATTACAAGTGAACGGCCTGAAATTAGAAAAATCTCAAAACCTTTTAGGAATTTGCATTACTACGCTTATGGATATCAACGTTTTTTCATCAGATTGCTTAAAGTGACCGTGTTACGGGTTTTATAGTTCCAACGCCTATTAGGTTAAGTTATGTTAGGTCGTAGGGTTGATCGCAAATCAGGGAATCTCACCTGAGTTATTTGTCTTTTGCGTTTTGAGCTTACCACAAATTTATTACGGCGCTTTATACTAGACACGTAAATTTTGAAAGAATAAAGTTGTATAATTTTAAAAGTTCTTCAAAGCTCGCAAGCAGCTTTCCTATAATTTTGAAATGAAACTAAAACTCAATAGAGCTCGGTTATAGGATGACGTCGAGCCAGGTACGGCAGAGTAAACTGGTCTTTCAATATGAAAAAATTTCACAAAACTATCACATTGAGATTTTAAGTTACACAAAGGGCTTTCAAGATACAACCAGTAAAGTTTTTCGGGTAAAAAAAATTAAATTCGTCCCCGGATAGTCAATTATGGTTTACGATTAAATTGACCAAAGATTTATAGGTATTACTCCACAAATATTGTATCCGTTTTATATTTTGAAAATGAAAGTACGTGGCCTTACTTGAATGCGGAACGAAGTTGGATAAGAATCTGCACTTGAATCGGGGTCCAAAATGGCCTAGGACTTGTTTTGTTAGAAAAAAAAAAAAACAAATTTTATAAACAATTTTGATAAATTTTGAAGTGGTTGGGATTTGGATTTAAAACGAAATATCCAGCAATTGGAATTGGGCATAAAGCACAAAAATGAGCAACAAATTTTCTAAATGTATTGGATATAAATCTATATACCACGAACAGAGTATAATAATTTTTTCACGTTATTTGTAACATCCACACGCTAACGGCGGAATCCCTAAACAGGTTTATATAAATTATAACGCGAGCTAGTCCTTTAGTTTTTGAGATATCGATTTCAAATTTTGCACAGATTCTTCTCTTTCCAAGAAGCTGCTCATTTGTTGCAACTATCGATATCGAACTGCTATAGCGTATAGCTGCCATATAAACTTGGGAAATTTTTTTTATTCTACAATACATCTTCATGAATTTCGGCTCTATTTCTTTTAAGGTAACGGTATGATTTCTGAAGAAATTGCTCAGATAAGAACAATATAGCATATGGCTTCCATGGCGTATGCAGTAACAAAATCCAATCCTTGTACTGAAAGCTTTATTTGGCAAGATATTTTCACGAAAATTCGGCAAAAATCATAACAGAAAGCAACGGTATCTGAAGAAATATATGATTATATCATATATTTGATCAATTAAGATCAATTTGTGAAAGCTATTATAATTTCGATTCAAACAAAGTTAACGTTTTTTCTTGCTTTAATAATATTCAACCTCATTATGGAAGAATAAACTTCCTAGCTATTGAAAATACGTTTCTAAAGTATTCGCATGTAGTTTAGAGAAAGCTTAAAACCAGTATAATCCGGTGGTTAGTGGAATTTGTTTTAGATGAACAACAAAAATAGCGGAAAAACTGTGCTAAGGGGTTACATGGGTTTCCTCGAGTAAAACACAGAATTTTTTTTTAATTTTTTCTCATATAAAAATTAAATTTTTTATTAGATTAGTTTTAGTTACACTATTAACAAAGAAATTCAAAAATTTTTTAAAAAATATATTTTAAACCCGCCCATTGCGAAGTTGAAGTCTTTAAGAATTTTATCTCAAAGACCTGCGTAAACCTACCTTGAAATCGGTTCCTGCCAACCGGCTTCAAAGCACAGAAAAACGCGTTTAATGGCGGCGCACTTAGCCTAGCTAAGCTCGAGCGCAGAAGTTGTTAGCGCTTTATCTCTGAAACTGTTACTCGGATGAACTTGAAAATTTGGAATAATATTTTAGAGGTATTAAATAATTTAATAAAATAATAAAAAAAATCGATTTTTTTGAAACCCTAACACCATGTAACCCCTTAAACATCCGAGTATACATATATAGTACATTTGCTCTTGCATACTGTACACAAACATAAGTAATTTTCAGTCATGAAAATGATGTTATATAATAATATTTATATACACACATGCACATGAAAAGCAAACAATTTGCTATGAAATACACTTTCAAATAAGAATGTTGCACTTAATTAGACGCAATAAATAGTCAATACACTTGAGGGCAAAGTAACTATTTGCTCGCCTACGGGCTTGCATACAAAAAATTTCGGCTTTGTATGTATGTGTGCGCATGCATACCGCATTTATATTCGATTAGCTGCCAATGAAAGGCAATCTAATAAACTTTTTCGCTTGAAACTAAAAGAAAAACGGTGTACTTGTCGCAAATGTAGTGTGACGCTGCAGCCAAACAAACACGCATACAAAGACGCCCAGAGAAATAAATGAATAATTGCGGAAAAAAGCGAACGCCCCGATGCCATTAACCTGTGCAGTTAATTTTTGGTGAACCATTTTTCATGAGTGCCATGAGAAAAATAAACAACTAGGGGCCACCCCTGCAACAGCGAGACACCCTGCTCATCCATAGCAGCACCCTTGGCAGTAGTGACAACAACTGCAAGAACAACAACTACACCACTACCACCACCAGCCGTCCGTCAACTAAATATGTTGCCATAAGCAAGGTAGCGACGCGGCCGCAATCATTGCCGGTGGAAACAGCAGGCATGCTAAATTAACAAACAATAGCAACAAGAACAAAAATATTGTTGTGAAATAGGAAAGAAGCGCAACAAAAATGATAACAACGCGGGTAATAGAAATTAAGTGAAAGTGGACGCGCGACCTCAACCAGGCCAGCATATGCAAGAAAACCCGGGACATATGCGGGAACGAGTGCGCGTAGTGCAAGCAGAACAAGCGAGAGGGGTTGGAGTGCGTGCTGGTAGGGCGAAAAGTGAAGGTTTTAAATGTTGTATGTGTGTGTGTGTGTCTGTGATTGCTGCTGTCTTGTTGCTTGATGCACAGCCTATTTAGCCTATCAAATAACAAGCTGAATATGTGCGAAGAGCACTTGCAAATGCGGAGAGGGGTGAGTGAGAACGCATAGATTTTTATATATTAAATAAAAAAATATAAAAAAGGGTTTAAATGACAGAGCAATCAATTTTTTTTTTATATCTATGCTAATATTATAAAGAGGAAATATTTGTACCTATTTTTGTATGTTTGTATGTTTGTGATGAATAGGCTCAAAAAGTACTAGTCCGATTTAAAAAATTCTTTCACCAATGGAATGCTACATTCTTCCAATTTGACATAGGCTACATTGCATTTTGAAGAAAATTAGGGATCCTTGGTAAAATTTGAATAATGTAACCGAAGGAGTAGAAAAATGAGTCTTAAAATGTCTTTCGTCGAATGCGCTGCCGAAACTATTAACGATAGAACAAAATAAAACACCAATATTGAAGAACATCATAATGTCTACACAAAACTCCGCGGTAGCATATGTCCAACTATTGTAGTTATGTCACTACAACAACTTTTTCATTTTAAACATTAATGAAAATGCTAACCAAATTCAAAACATGCTATTTATGTGTTTATATTAATCCTTTATGTAAAACGACTGAATTCATTATTTATTACTGTTTTTTTAAATTTTTTTGAATATTATTTTTTTTATTTTTAATTTTTCAAAAGTGCCCGCCACTTAAACCATCAAAGAAATTGAACATAAATAGACTTACATACAAATATAACCGTAGGATTTTTTTTTCATACAAAAAAAAATATTTGTGAAAAAATGTGTTTTATATCCAAATTTCCAAAAATAAATAATTGTCTACCCCGTGCGATGCCGGATTGGGCTGCTAATACATTTATATACATACTTTCACATACATATATCATACATATATTATATATATATTTTTTTTTTTCGCTTAATTTCTTCCACATTTTTTCATTTGTACATATATTTCTCCCAACATTTTAGGCCACTCTGATTTTTTTTATTATATTATCAAACACATACACATACACATGTACTATGTGGTACATATTTTTTGTAGTCTCATTTTGCACTTTCGCTATTCATTCAGCGCTGCCGGCACGCTCGACTGCCTATTTTCGGCCAACTAGGGCTATTTACATTTGTACTTTTGTTAATAAGAAAAAGAGAAAGCCAAAAAAAAACAAATATTCTCGATTGCAATCGCCACTAAGAGGCAAGCGATGAACTAACAAGCAACCGTCGACCCACCGACCAACCAACCAGTTGCCGAGGCTGTTAGTTGAGCAGCAGTAGACTGTGCCGTCCAACAGCCTTAATGCTGACTGATGAGTTGCACTGATAATGAGGGGAAGAAGAGTAGAAGCACATCAAAAATAGTTGATTTAGTGCTGTAAACAAAAAGGAATACAAAGATGAAGGACAGGTGAAATTTAACACCAAAATGAAATTAATGAAGTTTTTGAGCAATGCTTTAAAATTAAACAGGGCATGAAGCATGTATAATGGTAAAATCAACAGGGATGAGTCTAAGCTTATTAGAATTCTGTATTTTTTGTAATTTTGATATTTGTGACAATTTTTCATATCTGTAAAAATGAGGACTTTTGAGGTGAAATGTAAAAATAAAGCGATTATCAAAATATGCAACTAACTAGTACAAAAAAACATATTTAAACTAATTTCGACAACAGCGCCACCTACTGAGTAAACAAAATCTATTGGACCTTTATTTTATGGTTTTAATACCCCCGGCGGATCAACTCAATACGTTTATCAGCGCCCTGAAAATGTACCAATTAACAGTATGAAATGGACACATTAACCAACTTGCCGAACTTTGGGACCGCTCCCCAGTTGCAATCCAACTCCACATTGAATTATCAAAACACTCCACCCGCGTTCGGGTATTAAACTGCAACCACCACTATACTCCGCTTGAACAGGTTGGAGCGAACTCCAAGGACTCTTGCTCCCCGTGGTACCAGAATTAAGTCTCCGGTTAGACCTGGGAGCCGAAACTACCACCAGTGGAGCTTCCATGCTACACAAGACTGGTCACCAGAGGTTGGATTTCATTCTCCGTTTTTTTCAAGTACTGAAAGAAGACTGCTGCCTCGATAAGTACGGGAACCGCACCTGATCATATCGTGTGGTTTCAGGAGGGGAACAATCCTAGCCCTTTTCCACTAACATGAAAAGTAACCCTAATACACGGAGTTATCGTAAATGACCTTCAGGTATTCCGCAATAAACTTCAATAAGCTTTTGCACATCTCTCCGGTCAAACCATCAATCGCTTAGACTTAACCAGGACAAAGGTGTGCCCCAACTTCCCATCATATAATGGAGGAACAAGACTCTCTTGGGCTTAAGGTGTCTGTACCTCCGACCTGGGAAAGAATGCACGCAGAAGAACCCTTGCAAACTCACTTCCATGCTCATAACACTGTATCACCAACGCGAAGAGTGGTTGCACCTTACTCTACCTACGACCTCTACTGATCTTATAGACCTGAACCGAGGGATCATCTCTAATCTCCTTCACAAAACTTCTCCATTCCTCTCCTTTAAGCCCTAAAATCATATCTTTATATTCCCTCATTTCACTACTAAGGTCATACCTAATTTTGTTCATGATCATTAGAGACTCCTATTAGGGAGGACTCCCTCAGTCTAAGTACTTACTTCCCTGCCAGTTGCTTACAGAACAAATCTGTTGATAGCAAAGTAAAATAATGTTTGGTGCCTGATGTTGTTCTATGAACTTCACCGATGCATTTTCTTCTCTTTATTGGCAAACATACCAATATGGCATAAGTATTAATCAGCATTAAGACTGTTGTGTAAAGCCAATGAGTTACACGAGACATTATTCCCCATCTGCGTCTTAGTATTAAAAAATTTGAGGACCTTGGTGACAAAAATAAAAAATTAAGTCCAAAAATCTATTTATAACTTAAACAGTCTCCATGGCTTAAAAATTAATTTTTTAATATTTTTAAATAGAGTTGCCAACCATAAGATACAATTTAACGGGGATTTGGAATTATATGCAATGTTGGTTAGGTTAGATGGCTGATCGAAGATCTCACGTGTACTGATATAATATATGCATTCCTTTGTGAAGCCGTAGAAAAGAAGAACTCCAACGTTCGGGATGCATGTTAATTTATAACAGTTAAAAGTAACAAAGTTTCAAATAAATATTTTAAAGGAAGTGGCAACGCTACTGGCCGACCATTGAAATAATTGTGTAAGTGAATATCGCATGGATATATTCTTCAAATATTCCATAATTTTTATACATACCCAATACACCTACCCCTCAAATGATGCATATTTTATTTCAAACAAAAATATCGATGAATTTTCTCTTTTGGTTACCGTTACTATTCCAATCGTTACCTTATTCGACTTTATTAATTTATGAGCACTCAACTATTGTGTAGTGATGTGTTTATATGTATGTGTGCATGCCGCCTATAATATGCATTCAAGCATAACGTTGCATTTACTTACAACCACACATACACAAACACACCCACATAACTGGGGCATGGCTTACCGGTGAATCGGTTTGCAAATTTACATATCTGCATTTGTTTATGCGCGTTACGCCCCCCATAAATGCATTGGCAAACAAACATGCCACTAAATACATACTAAAACAAACAAGTGCAAATAAGCAAAATCACCAGCACACTCACACACACACACACAACCACACATTGGCAAATGCATAACGCAGCTGTTTGCTTTGACTTTCTATTTTACGTTTTGTGCAACGCGCCGTCGCCTTTTCAGACATGCATGTTAGAGACTTCCTCTACTCAAAAAACAAGCGCTCACATCCACAAGCACAATACATTAACTCAAGTATATATGTATGTGTGTATGTGCACATTTGCATAAAAAACCAACTGACATTCAACATTTGTACGCTCGCTTTACTTGCATGTCGCATTTTTTATCATTTCCCTTTCTTTTTGTTGCTCGCTACTCCTTTCTAATTTCGCCGCATATGACATTTAACCATCTCACCAACCCCCTCCGTCACCACCTGTCGTTTGGCCTGTGTTTGCTTTTATTATTATTGTTATTATCGTCATCAGGTTGTTGATTGTTGTTGAGCTTAGTACAAAGCGGAAGCGAATTGTCAGTGTCATTGTCAGGGCACAACGCCCATCACCCCACCGCCCAGTCGCATCGCCGACATGAAGATGCATAAATTTCAAGGTTTCCTGCCGGTAAAGTGCGATTTTGTTTTATTGCAGTTTTTTAGCGGTGCTTTGGCCAGAGGTTTCGTGTTCGGCTTAGTGAAAGCGCTCGAAATTAAATATCAATAAATCATAGGTCCTTACCCTCGTGTAACAGATGTGTGTGTATGAAATTACATATAGAAATGTGTTATGATATTGTATGCTTAAAGAAATCGTGTTGTCAGAAGAATAAATTTATGTCTGTATTCCAGAAATCATTTATTATAAAGGCTTAACGTCTACACGAACCAATTTTTAGGGAGGTGTTGCAACAAAGGTTGTATCTTGTTTGATGATCATATAATATTTACTGCTTTGATTTAGATATTTTGAGCATATAATATTTATAAGGTTTTCGTGGTATTGTATTTAAGGTTGTGTTGTGTATTGTATGTATTTTTGATTTCGGTTATATTTTTGTCTTATCAAAATTTGATGCAAGGGACCATCTCGTCTAGGTGTGATGAATATTGTGCTGCAGATCGATTTTTTCCCCATTTTGTTCTATGACATTTGGATGATTTTATTTCGCCAGCAGTGCTCCGACTAATCAACAGAAATATATATGTGTGTTTTTTAAAGATTCGTTTCCCAAAAAGTTGGTCTCAATACAAATTTCAAATCTGATGAAACTATTTAGCACCAGCACAATTGTAACCAACTTGGACAATTTAAATTTACCAGCTCACAACACTCTACTTTTTTGGTAACTTTGATGTTAATTTCTTCTTCTTATTTGTTGGCGTAGACATCACTAGCGTGGTTATAACCGAGTTTATCCTTTTTGCTATTTGGCGCCAATTGAAAACTTCTAGTGTTGCCGGGTTCTTCTCCACTTGGGTTTTCCAACGGAGTAGAGGTCTTCCTCTTCATTTGCTACCCACGGCGGGTACTGCGTTGAATACTCTTAGAGCTGGAGTATTTTCATCCATATGGACGACATGACCTGATCAGTGTAGCCTGTCTTTTAAAGGGTTTTAACTATGTAAATGTCGTCATACATCCCGTACACTTGCGTCTACCTGCTGAGGCTTCAATCATTTTCGGTTAAAATTCTGGCTCGGTATAGGCTTACTTTGGTGGAAAATCGAATAATTGTCAAAGTGTTATATTTAATAATAACAATTTTTGAACCTGGAACTGAGCTAACAAGCGGAGGTTCTTTTGAACGTAAGATATTCCCTGGAGAGATCTCATTGTATGATAGTTCATGGTGAACACAAATGAATCGAATGTGTTTTATAATTTTCAACTAGCTATCTGTGTCTTAATATAAACAAAAAAACGATGTATAGTGGACACAATTTTAAAGCTTCTGATGCTTTTAGTTGAATCTATAGATCAAAAATAGAAACAAATCCAAAAATATAGCAAATGAACTGAAAAAATAAATCAGATCTGCTACTGCACGATAATGGTCGCCATTGACGGTAGACGTTTATAGTCCGATGATTCTACCGGCCCACAAACCACACCAAACCGTTGCTTTTTAGGATGAAATTGTAGCTCTTAAATATCTTCAGTTTGCTCTTCGTCCCCAATTAGGCCATTTTGCTTATTAACACACCAATTGAGCCAGAAATGGGCCTCATCGCTGAACAAAAACGTCGGATCTTCTTGAAACTTGTCAAAAGCCTATAGAGCAAAGCGTTGCTTCCGGGGAAGGTCGAACGGCTTCAGTTCTTGCACAAGCTGTATTCGTTGTTGTTAGCTTTCAATTTAAGATCTCGAAAAACGTGCAGAGTCGTTCCAAACGTCCACGTTCTGCCAGCCGCGACTGCTATATTTTCCTCACTGCTTACTGGATGTGGTCTATTCGGTCGAATATTATCCAATAATGAATGCTGAGTCTTGACTCTTGATCTGACAAAAAAAAATTATTTAAAAAACTACCTCTGTTTGGATCAACCGTTATTTCTTAATCATTTTTATGGGTTAAAATTTTCATATAAGTATATAAGGTATACTGAAATAATATTTCATTGTCTGTGTTCATCATCTGATATTAATCCATATTTTTTGATAGACATCATGTTGTAGCTTTAAAGTTAAATTCATAAAATCACCCTAGTAAAAACCCTCGTCTCTATTGCCAAAAAATTAGGACAGCCGATTTTCGCAATTCCTCTTGAGGCGAATTTTTCTACAGAAAAATCATTAGCTTTAGAAAAGAACAGATAGTAATCACTTGGCGCAAGGACCGGACTAAAAAGTAGATGCATAAGAGCCCCCCAAACCCAAAGTTTCCGGAGCAACCGGCGAGTCACAATCAATATGTGTGGCACAGCGATGTTCTCTTGGAACGCCATTCCTCTCCTATGGCTAAAGTTTTTAACATTTGGGCAATTACTTCCTTCAGACAACCCAACTGTTGACAATGCAGTTTCGAATTCAGAGTTTGGGAGAGCCGTAGAGGGAAACTTATATGCGTAATAGTTGATTCTCTGCAAATCCTATCAAACACATAGAAACACCTTTCTGACCGCCAATACAGTCATGATCGCAATTTTTGCTAGCAAACCGCTATTAAACCACCACCTTTGTGGCTTGATGTTTTCGTCAGTGATCCACTTTTCATCAACAGTTACCAGCCGCTTAAAAAATGTATCGATTTCATTTCGATTCATCAGCGTTGCGCAGATCAAAATTCTATCTGTGATTTTTATGTTAATTTGTGTGGCACTCATGAAACCATTATCTTTGTATGCTCAGCCTTATTTCAATGGCTGGGAATGGAGGATACTGAGTCAAACAATCATAAAACTGTCTTTGAAATTTTTTAGTATGGAGTCATGTTTTTCCAACGCTATATAGCGTCACACTTTCGTAATTTTACAACAAGAGACACAGCTTACTAAAGCCATCTATTGGAGAAATATGTAATGGATTTATTTTTTCCTAATAGTTCCAACGTTATATTTTTCATGTGCTAAATGATTCGTATGAAGGCCCCGATTTAAAAGCTTAACTACAACACAAAGATATTATCAAAATGGGTGTTATTTAACATATGTATATAAATATATATGTAACTAATATTTACATGCATATGTGTGTATGTAAACTTTTCGTGCAACCGTGTGGCATAATTTCTGTTCGACCATAGATTCACCGATAGACATTTGAGGCATTAAAAATAATTTGACGCAATTAAACGGATGTGTCTGCTAACACCGATAACATACAGGGGATTTCACAATGCAGTTACACTGACGATTATTCACACACACAAACATAGAACCAAACGGATAAGGTCATACACTAATGTGACGCGTGGGTGCGACAAACGAAATGCATAATATATGTATGTAGGTAAACAGTTATACATCTAGCCGGTTCCAAATGACTTTAAAAGCGCTGCGCCGACCCTTGCCGCCACGCGACACACGCGCTGCTATAAAGAGTGCACAAACACATGCAAAGCATGTACGGCTGCATCAAATTGAAATCAAATAATTTTAATACAATTCGAAAGTCCATTATCTGATGGGCGAAATACCACCATAATAACAACAACAACAACACTGACAGTGCCAACATACAGGGTTGCAATCACACCAATCACTTTGCCAATAATATATGAGTTTTGCATTTCCGTTATTGTCATCGTGCGTTGGTCACACACCGTCGGCTGCCGACCGCCGACCAGCGACCACCACCAACAACCGCTGTTTCATTTACTACGAAGGGGCAAGCTGTTGTTGTTGTTATCACCATGTACCTAAACCTTTTTGGTTGGGCGTCGATTGGGCGTGTACGCATCCGCTTCCGAGAGCGAAACGGAACGCTAAGGCGTCAGCGGCAGCCAACAACATTCCTGATAATGAAATCCTTTGCCGGCGCAGCACTTAGGCTCTTTGGTGGCCTTTTAGGATTTCCTTTGACTGCATGTACACACATGCAAATGTGTCAGCGCTGGCTTTATCGCTGACCATGTGATCATCAGCATCGGTCGTTGTGCTGTTGATGTGTCTGATGTGATAATCCGCAGGAATTAATAAATAAACCATTAACAAATAAACTAGAAATAATCCCGAGTGTCGGCGCACTGACAGTGACGGCATCAGTACTGTCTGTAACAAAAACAACATTAGCAATGATTCCGGGGTTTGCTAACCTTATCGCAATCGCAACTGTGTGAAATGTATCCGTTGTTGTTGTTTGTGTGTGTTTATATAATTTGCTGTAATAGCGACAATGAGTTTTGACTGAAAACCGAGGTTGTAGGTGAAAGCCGAATGTTGCAGTCAATTCATTTTACTCAAATGCGAGTTTATATGTAAATTAGAGGTTAACTCTGTCCTAAACACACAGAGTACAGTGTTTACAAAGTGAAAAGGGTTTTTGATTATTTTGGAAAGATCATATTAGTTGTTGATTCATTGGAAGATTATAAGTTTGATACTGTCTAGAGATTATATAAGTTTATCATATAAGGAAATTTTGACAATAAAGTACACGGCAATTGTAAATATAACGCAAAATATTTAATTATTCATCAATATTTATTTTATCGCCTTCAAAGTAGTCCCCATCTGATGTAATACACTTATGCCAACGATTCTTCCAGTCCTCGAAACACTTTTCATAATCACTTTTTAGAATGGCCTTCAGCTCCTTCACCGATCGGATGAAAACGGTTTCCGCGGAACGGCAATTTCAATATTGGGAACAATCACAGAGATCCAAATCTATTTTTGGCTTTAAATTCGGTCATGATCGTGGCTCCAAGAATTGTTCTTTCAAAATTCTAGCCGTTTTTGACGAATGTTCTCACGCAAACGCGTCAACACGGTTAAATAGAACTTCTTATTAACCGTCTGTCCGTCCGGAACAAATTTATAATGCACTAAGCCACGAATATTGAAAAAAAAATGAACATCACCTTGATTTTTGAGCGGGTTTGGCGTGGTGTTTTGGCTTCGGCTGGTTTTCTTTCCTCAATTCTGATGATTGTTGAATCGTTTGCATGTCAAACTCATAAAACTATATCTCATCGGCAATTATAGTGCTCTCCATCAAAGTGAGATCGGAGCTCGCACGACAAAGAGACCAATTTACGGCATTCTTTTTGAAAAAAAAAAAACAGCTTTATCGAGACGATTCGAACAAGGATGCGTTTCACACCCAAAATATCCACCAAAATCATTCCAACGGAGTCGCGAGAGATGTAGAGCTCTCTTGTGATCTCTCCGACACTTGCCTGACGATTTTGAAGCACCTTACTTGACGTGTTTTAATATTTTCAACAGTTGAAGAGATCGAAGGTCGTCCATCTATCTATAAACAAATTCCTTGTTTGATATTTTTATCCATTGTAAAAAACGCTACGCACTGCTGAGGTGTACAGACTTAATCATCTGCTGTAAGCAAACTGGTTGACAGATCGTACTCATATTCGGCATATTAATTAAGGACAACATAGCAATATACATTTTTATGAAATATCATTTCCCCGGGGGAATAAAAATTCCAGTGATATACTCTTAGACTACCAAAATATATAACTGATTAGGCCTTAAGAGAGTCGTTTACCTTTGCAGTTTAAAAAATTCGGCTTTTCTTTGCTTTTTTTAAAAATCGGCCTCTTGCTCACCATTCACATCGCTAAGGCAGTTTTACTCACTTTTTCCCAAAATATGTAGGTTTGGCTTTTTTTTTTAAGTTTGACAAAATTTTAACAAAAGTATGTTTATAGACAGGAAAAGGGGTTAGAGAAATAATTTTGTGTTTTGTTTAAAGACACTGAAGCTAAAATATAGTTTGAAGCAGGAAGAATAGATCAAAAAGATCATATTTCCTATATCCATATTACATTTCGCCCAAAAAATGTTCTTTACTACTTACATATGTATGTAGAAACGCTCTCACCTTTAGCTGAAGAAGGCTAGAATCGACGAAGATTGAAGTATAAATTGGTCCTATTAGCTAGTAAATCTCTGGGAAATTTTTGAGCAATATTCAGGTTCAAATTAATCTGGTCATTGGCATAAATATAAGTTACTGTCAATAGCAGAGAAGTAAACAGGTTGGGTTCCATCACTAATTTTTAAAATATAGATCACAATTGTACTATGTACAATACTTTGCCAAGTCAGAAAAAGGAATACTGTAATTTAATTTAATGAAAGCGTTATATTTATTATTTCGATGTCACATCTGCATGGATGAAAGATCTCACCAGATCCGAGGTGTTTTAGCATTGATTTTTCAAAGTCAATTTATTTTTTATGGTTTAGCAAATGGCTCATTAACTAGAATCCTTAAATTAGGAATCGTTAACCATGCTGAGGTGGTAAAAAGTATAAGACCTCTGGCGATCCACGTGATGACTGGAAGATCTTGCAGATGCGCATGTATTGGTACAAAAGCATTTCAAATCGAGACAAAAACTAATTGAGTAATGGTGTCTGGAAAGTAATAAAACACCTTACATGATTTTGCTTACCGTGAAAAAAACTGGAACATAATATATTACAACCTAAGTTTTTGGTGATAAAAGCATTACATCTACTTCTACTTCAGCAAACCCAGCAGATTTACACAACAGCTCTATATTTTGCTAAATTATGTAGTTGTACTCCAAAACCGGGACGAAATATACATTGGTACGCTTCTTTCGACGAGAGCGCCATCTAACGATTTTTTTTAAATTTTTTTTGAGAATCGATTTTGTTTTATAATTTTAAAATGATTTTAAGCATTGCACTTAAAAACCTTAAATTTGTTATTTTTTATAATATATTATTAAAAATTTTCCTTTATGTCGAAATCTCGGTTATATAGAACACACAGTACTTTAAAATAAACCAATATTGACCAGAGTGGGTGTTAACCGTACTGAGCACGAATCCTGGCTTTCGGCTACAGCATCATCAGCCAGCAAAAATGGGCGGCTGACCAGCGTGGCAATCAAATAAATGAGAATTCATCTAAATGCACGCGATGATCATCCTGCCCACACTGCTCGTGTCAAATAGCCGAACGTTTCCAGCACGCCAACGACCAAAATACATACTTACATACACAACAACAGCTTTAGAGAGCACTGCGTATGTCCCCAGCCGCTTTGCGTGCTAATCTTTGTAGCAGCGTGTATTTGAGGTGCTGGCCGCCGTGCCTTTTTTGTTTACTTTGGGTCTGTGCGTTTTTAGAGTTCAATGTTATTTAACTAGTTGCCTTCGTTGTTTACCTTCCACCGACTCACTCGGTGGATTGGTTGTGTTCCCATTGGTTTTCTGACTTTTTGTCGCTTATCAATCGTCCGACATCAGCAATAAATTTTAACATTCATTATCAAATCCATTTGCTGGCTTCAGCCAAAAGTGCGTACACTCACGCACACGCACACGTTCACAGTCAAAGCAACACACACAATCGAACATGCACACGCATTGCAGATGCTTTGCACTGCTTCGCAATCTACCCGTACAGGGCTTTACGTGTAAATGCTCGCCTTATCACAATCGGCATACTGTCGTCTATTGAATTAATGATATTCCATGTCTGTACGATTGTATTGAATTAAGCATATTCGTATCCTGTCCAAACATTGCTTTCGTATCGGCAATGCCATATATGTTTATACCCGTTGTACATGTGTATGTGTAGCTAGAAATCCAGCTAATACTCTTATTTATACAGAAACATGTTCGATACGATATCGATTTGTCGTGTATTTATTGTAGCAGTTGTTGTGTCGTTTTGGTGTTGTTCAACTTGCTTCTTTGTAGCATTCGTACAACTGTATGGGTGATATTGTGGCATGTGAATATTTGTATGAAATTGATAAGAAATTTTATTCCACCTTTGATGTGTTTTAGTGGCCTTATCGAATATCGAAACTCAAATAGGTTTCTATTGGAAATATTCGAGATTTTTTGTTTATTTAAAATATTACTGAGTTAAAGAAAAGTTGAAATTTTTTATGGCATGAAAATTTCAATAAAATATTAAAAACAAAAGAAAAATACATTTTGTAATACTATCAACTAATAAAAACTTTAGTTTATCAAATTTATTTTATATTTATTCTACAGTAAACAGATGTTCATTCAATCCCCAAACCCCATACCAAGCAACTTAACTAATATCTCTAACTTCTAATCGATTAGATTTCGAATATATTTGATAGTCGAAAAAGTCTTTTCGTATATCTCCCGGCTAACAAACCCACTGTGACATACCATATTTTAACCAAAAAAAAAAAATTTAAATTTAGGAAAGTTAACAAAAAGTTTCAGCTGTTCAAAAATAAGTGAAAAAAATTAAGAAATTCGTTATTTCTTGAAAATTTTTTTATAAAAATGGGAAGAATGCCACGCTAGCCACCAATAAAATCTGTAAAATTTACGAAGACGTGCTAAATCCGTGTAGCACAACAAGGGTTTTTTCGCTTCCGTTTTCGAAATTTCGTTGTGAAAGATGCATTTTGCTCCCCTCGACCTATCGTTGAAAAATTCGATGAAACTATGGAAAAGATTGACCAGGACCGTCACATAAGCAGCCATGACAGCGCTAAGGAACCTAATATTCATCTTCAAACGGTTTTGAATCATTTAAAAAGGACTGGCTACAAAACGAATCTCGATGTTTGGGTACCAGATGAATTGTTTTTAAAAAAATTGTAGGACCGAATTAACATCTGCGATTATTTGCTGAAACGAAATGAAATCGAACCATTTCTGAAGAGAATGGTAACAGCGGACGAAAAATTGGTCAAATACGACAATAATTTGTGGAAATTTGGTTTGGTGGATTGAAAAGGAATCATCCACTATGAGGTCGAACAATTGTCTCTACAGTTTACTGCCAAAAAGTTATGAGATTGAAGCAAGCAATCGAAAAAAACGACGAAAACTGATCAACAGAAAGGGCTTCGTCTTCCAACAGAACAACGCTAGATCACACACATATTTGATGACTCGGCAAAAATTGGCAGAGCTTGACTAGAAACTCCCATAAGATTTACGTTCTTCATAAAAGAGTTTTTTGATATTCATATAAACTTTTTTTCTTTTTAGAACGTATATACATCTTATAATTATCCCTGTCACTATTTGCTGCATAATTTTAGTTGCAAAAAATGAACGAAAACAAAAATAAATTTAAGCTTTCATCGCCCTCCTTCCATATTCTAGCTAATCCACAAACCATTTCCAATGTTTTCTTCAATTTACCTCATTGGAAGTTCCGCTATTTTAGTTGCTTTCTAGCGAATGTCGCACACTGTTTATCTCAAACGTTTATCCTGTGCAGTTTGTGTTTTTATAAGTTAATTCATGATTTGTGTGTTAAAAAAAGTGCAAATTAGTGTAGAAATGTGTAAAGTTGTGTTCTCCTCTGTAAATAAGTGCTTTTGTGTGCAGTTTTGTTTTGAGTGTTGTAAAAAATGTCAATACAGTGTGTAGTGCTAGTGAAGTGAAATGATGTGCAGCCGGCAGCAGAGCTGCGCTGCCCTGCGCATAGCCAATTCGCAAATTAGCGACGCAGAGAGCGAGCAGCAGAGTTTTTTACTCTCGTGTGCATGTGCATATCGAAGTGAGTAAAGAAGTGGGTGAGTCAAATGATTTGGATTTTTAATGCAAATTGTTTATAATAAATTGTTTTATTGATAAAATAATTAAAAATTAGTTCGTAAAATGGACACTATTATATAAAAATGAAAAAATATATTTAATTTAAAATTAGAAAAATTACGCAAATATTTATTATTATAGAAATTCAAGATAAAAATTTCTTATAAAGTAAATAAATTCT
>CM050323.1:42687486-42719948 GCA_027475135.1 Bactrocera correcta
TAAAAATGTGGATTTTTATTCACTGCGACGGAAAGGTAACCAATTAAGGCTGTAAAAATAAAATAACCGAAACGAAGGAAAATTTACATATTGTCCTTGATTTGCGCAAATATAACTGATTCGTGAATAAAAAGTATTCGCAAGTAAAAATAAAACTAAAACATATTAAGCATATTTCAAGCGAAAGCTTGAGACAAGTTTTAAATATTTCACGAAATTCATTGCTTTTCTCGAAAACGTTTTGTTTTGACCTTAAATTTTTTTCAAAGAAGACTACTGGGACTATTTTCCAGTAAAGCTCTATAACTCTCTAACACCCTACGTCATTTCACTCATTCAGAGCATGGAAAAATATGTTGGAGAACATTAGTTGTTGTACAGCTACGAAATATTCAAAAGTCCGAAAAAAGTCTCCACAAAAAAATTTTTCGTACATTTCGACTACTGTCGATCTTTTACAGAGTGCCCCAAAAATTTAAATTTGCCGCTATTTCAATCAATCTTCACTTCTGATGTAGTTAAAACAATAAGTATTCCAAATATTTTGTATGAAATTTTCGAACAGCAGCGGTCAAGCAATCATTATTTTTGAAATATTATTCAATAATGAAAACACGTTATTCTATCTTGTCAAAACTGTTTTTATTCGGTAATCACCCCTTCATTCGATAGGAATTTTTTCCCAGCTAGCATTCTTTCGCAATCTGAAAACAGGAAATAGCAGCTGAGGGCCAGATCTAGATGACCAATTTTAGAATTTTTTGTAATTTTTCATTCACTTGTGACACAAACAGCACTTTCATGCGGTTTCGTCGTGCAAATGTTCCAACAACGCTATGAAATAGTCGCCTTTGACAAGGTAATCAGTAAAAATTATTCCTATTTAGGAACCAACATTAACACCACCAACAATGTCAGCCTGGAAATCCAACTCAGGATTACTCTTACCAACAGGTGCTACTTCGGACTGAGTAGGCAATTGAAAATTAAAGTCCTCTCTCGACGAATAAAAGCCAAACTCTATAAGTCGCCCATAATTCCCGTCCTGCTATACGATGCAGAGTCTGGGACGATGACAACAACCGATGAGTCGACTTAAAGAGTTTTCGAGAGAAAGGTTCTGCGAATGATTTATGGTCATTTGCGCATTGCCCACGGCGAATATCGCATTCGATGGAATGATGAGCTGTACGAGATATACGACGACATTGACGTAATTCAGCGAATTAAAAGACAGCGGCTACGCTGGCTAGGTCATGTTGTCCGGATGGATGAAAACACTCCAGCTCTGAAAGTATTCCACGTTGTACCCGCCGCGGGAAGCAGAGGAAGAGGAAATCTCCACTCCGTTGTAAGGACCAAGTGGAGAAGGACCTGGCTTCGCTTGGAATATCCAATTGGCGCCACGTATCGAAGAGAAAAAACGACTGCCGCGCTGTTGTTGACTCGGCTATAATCGCGTAAGCGGTGCTTACGCCAGTATAGAAGAAGAAGAAGATTGCTTATGAGGAAGTGAGTACAACAAAGTTTCTCACTGGCTCACAGGCTCAAAACACGTTTTTTGACAGAACACGCGTGGGTCGTGTCTAGCTGTCATATTATTTTTGTTCAATATTGTTTGGTATTTCATTGAGGAAAGACCTGAGCAACGTTTAAAAGTCCTTCACCTTTATTACGAAAATATACGTTCTGAAAAGAATCTGTTTCGCGAGCTTCGCTTAACTTCGATCGAAGAGACAACAGACATAGCTGAGATTGTACACGAAGACCGTAGAGAGTCGAGTTCCCAAGGACATCGCTCGATGAGGTCTATTCCTGCGTTTACCGCGTTTGGGACGAATTTTATCCAAAAAAACCAACGGGGTGGCTTGTGGGCCAGTGGAATCATCGGTCCATATTTCTTAAAAACTGATTGCGGTTAGAACGTTTTGGCTAATAACGACAGACCATTGATAACCGATTATTTGATGACTGAAATTAAAGTTCGTGATCTCGACGACATTTGGTTTCAACAAAACGGCGCCATATCCTACACATCAAAGACTGGACTTATTAAGAGAACATTTTTGTGAGCAAATAATTTCATATTTTGGACTCAACGGATGGACCATCTGAGACGAAGCCACGGCCAACATTTGAATGAGATAATCTTCAAGAAATAGCTGTCATTACCCCATTTGAAGTTTCTGTGTTTTTTTTTTTTTTTCAAAATTTGGAGACATTTCAAAGGAACATCGTTTATATGTAGACCATCGAAGATGAAAAAATGCAAAAAGTTATAGCTTTACTTTAATTTTAACTTTGAAAATATGTTACATAATTTGAATTTTGAAGAACAGTTTTCTTTTTTTTTTGAAAATCTGAAGTATCGAAGTGTGCACATTCCAAATTTCGATTTTTTTCACATTTCTGTACTAGAACACCCTTCTACATACACAAGCTTTAAGACAATTATAAAGAAAAAAAATTTAAACAATTTTTAAAGATTAATTTCTTTAAATATACAACATTTTATATTAACTATATTATTTAATTAAAAATACAAAGAAATTCACTATTAAGGCATATTTGGTTTTAAACACGCCATACAATTCCCATACCCTTCATGGACTGCTTTGAAAAAGCAATAATTTGCCACAAAACAACTGAAAAACTCAAACTAAATAAATAAAATGCCACGTCAAATACTTTGTTACACATTTTAGCTTATCGCCAGCAACCACCTGCACAGCATTATTTCTCCACTACAACAATTCCATATGTTGCAAATATTTTTATGCCACCATTTGAGTGCTGCCGCACGACAAAAGTTTCGCATTTTTTATGCCGCCGTTGCTGATTAGTTACGTGCCGGCCACTTTGCCGACAATTTGACTTTCTCCTTATTCTACTTCTTTATTATGTGCATTTAATATGTTTCCCTGGATAATCCACCACCACCGCCACCATTGCCACCATGAGGCGCAGCAGTGCAGCACCACCCCAACAATGCAACAATAACGACGTCAAATAATGCTGAGCGACAGCGCAACAGACAGGCAGACAGGCAGCAATGCCGCGCTACGACAACTCATTACTAATGTTTGTTGTTAAGTCCATCTTAGCGCCATTCGCGCAACTGTAAACGTTCAGCAATCAACTGCTCACCATTCAAAGGCAGCCAAGCAACCCCGACTTGGCTAGCCAAGCGTACGAGAGTCGCGTGCACACTCAGCTACCTTGCAACGCAGGATATACTAACAGTAATAACAACAATAATGTGCTGCAACAACAAAAACAACAGCAAAGTGTGCTGCAACAACAACAACAACATCGAAGTGTGCTGCAACACTTTGCGCAAATCCTGCTGCACATATTTTTCGTGTTTGCTTTACAACGCATTTACTTGTTTGCAAGGATTAACAGCAAAAAACATGCACACCCATACATTTACAGTCACACTAACAAACTTACACTCACACGCATACAAAACGCCATGCATTTGTATGCCAGAAGTTCGCCAACAGCCAGTTGATTGCCACACCAGGCGACTGGTGGCGCAAGGACATGCCGCGCTGTCGTGAGTATGTGTGTGTGTGTGGCAACAGGAGGCGTGCAGCAGCAGCGCGTCACACAAAAAACGACCTGTTATCGCAACGTGCACACGTTTAACTGCCGCCACACTCACTTCAGTCGCACGCTTTTTACACACCGCGTCCTTGCCGGTCGGCTGCTTGCGCGTCGTGCGACTGGCCGACCGCCAGTTATGCAGCACACAACGATGTTGTCGTTGTTGTTTGTATATTTTTTCTATCCTGCCAGCTTCATTGTTTAGTTGCTAAGTCCGCCTTGCTGCTGGCTGCTGTTGCTGAAGTTGATAAAGCCGCCAGCAGCTCTCGATTTTTCGGCAGCACATTGCCAGTGGGAGTGGTTGTCGGTTGCGACGCGCCTGGCTGCTGTTGCTGACTGACGTGCTTTCACTCTGATTGCCAACATTAAATGAATGCATCGAATTACATTTGCTATTAACTGCAGCAGCAGCACGAAGGTATGCTTTACTTACAAAGTAGCATATGTATAGCATACATTTAGGCGCGTTGTACATTTAAGTTGAAAATATACTAAAAATTGTATTTATATTCTGCCAACAACGGTACAAAGTTGCAGCTGCAATCGTATTCAGCTCACACTCTGCTTCCCGTCGCCCCGCCACACGACGTTTATTTGATTGTTTCTTTGTATCGCTTGATTGCTGCACTGGCCAAGACCTTGCAGCACCCGGCCATCTGTCTGCAGCGCAATCAGTTAAGCATTGCGTAGTCCCTAATGCCAGCCAGCCAGCTCACTTGTAGTTTGCCTGCCAATCTCATTTGCTCAGCTCCCAAGCCAACTGCCGCTTTATATGCCGGCTCACGTAAACCCCGCGGCTCGACTTGACTCGACTTCGGTATCCGTGCTTTAGTTGCTACTATTAGCCAGCTTGTTGGCCCGCGCAGCTGCCGCTTTTTCTTCGCCTTGCCGGTGATTATTGTTTGCCGCACGTCCTGCAACATTGCCCTTTACTTTTTTTGTTGTTTTCTTGTTGCTTTCTGGTTACTTTCTTCTTACTTTCTTGTTTTTACTTTAGCCTATTGTTTTTTTTTTTTGTTTTTTTATACATATTTCTTTTATTTCGCTCTGCACTTTCTTCGTGAGTGCCTCTCATTTTCTCAACGTCAATGCTGCGCATTTGTATGCAATTTTTATCGCTTTGTGGCAAGTTTGTTACTTGGCAGCGGCGGCAACTTGTTTAAGAATTTTACAACAGCAATCTTTGTTCTACCAAAACTCCGCTGCACACCACAGTCTCTACGCCGCCACAGTCTCAACTCTATAACTTTATTTTTGTTATAGAAATCTGTCTCCTCGACCCGCGCAAACTGACCTGCTACAACTTGCAACCATCCCCTCGTCGCATTGCAATCCCTCTTATGACTACTATTATTACCCGTGTACTTTTTCTCTGCCTTTCTTATGGTACCTCTTCTCGACTTGTGGGTGTTGCGGCCCGCGCACAACATTTGATGCATTGCAACGTGCGACGTCACTAAAAAGTTTTTTGTAAACCCATTAAAAGGCTATTCATCAAAAGTTTTGACTCGTCGCCTTGCCTGCCTACATACTTCATTGGCCAGCCGTCTCCATCTGTTCGGTCCATCGCTTGGTCGTCCGTTCGCCTATAATATACCTTATGAGTAGGTATATCAAGCTCAGTTCGTGCTTCAACTCTGTAGCGGCACTTCTTGGCACTTCGTTTGGCTTCATTTATTGCTTGTTGCTCGGCTCTTGTGTCGCTGCGTTGTTTGTTGCCTTTAGTAAATAAATTATTTTGCTTTGCAAACAGTAGTAATTTGATATACATTTCGCTTAATGGGCGCAATAAAAATGTAGGAACGTGTTGGTCGCTTCGAGAAATCATAAAATACAGTAAGGAAGCTGGAAGTTTAATTTGCAATTGTCTGAACGAGACTTAAGTTCTGGAGGATTTAGTTGTCTGTAAGCTTAAAGAGTCTTATTGCGTAAATAGTGGGATTTGAGGATTCGATATTGTCTGAACAGTATTTAAGTAATCAAAAGTGTTTGATGTGATCCTTGAAAATAATCATCCTAAAACGTTTCTATTTTACCTGATTAAACGAAAGTTAGTAGCAAATTTATTCTAAGCATATTGTAAATTTATAAAGCTTTGCAGTTCTTCTCTTAAACAGTGTCAGAATCAAGCCTCTACAATTACAACAATAAAAAAAATCGTAAACAACTTTAATGATATCTATTGAAGAACTGAATCCATTGATATTTGGTGGTGAGTCGTAAGTAAGCGCCTCACTGACAGCATCATTCAAACTGAACTGTGAAACTTCAGAGTACTTATACGTGTGAAAACTTACAGACTTAGAAGCCTGCGATTTCCAGACTACCTTGGACTTACTAGGAAGGTCCGCTTATTCAATTGTCACGCGTTAGACACGTTATCTCGTCTATTACCAGAGGGTTAACTAGGAATATTAATTTTTGAACAACCAGAATTTTATTACATGTATTTAGTAATACCTATATTACTTGACTGCGCTAGACCATTTCTTGTTCACACTTTGCATTCATGAGCGAACGAACATTCGGATGGCGGCCTCTTTCAGATTCGACACTACCAGAACTTTTATAGTATAAGCGATAAACATTCCATAATTATACATGTAAGCCCTCACAGACTGAGGCTCCAGAATGTTTGAATTTCATGAACTTAGGTGACAAATGGTAAACATACTTGCATAACAAGGCCCGGTTACATTGGATAAATTAGCAATGTATTAGTAATATGGAAACCTCCTAGGGTGACCGAGTCTTCTAAATGACTTTGAAAGTCCCACAACCGAAAAAACTATATCGATTGGTGTCGAAATGCGATGCAAATAAATCACATCTATTTAGTGTGAAATAAATACTTCTATGAAGACACCCACCTAAGCATTATTGTTTTTTCATCGTAAAGACTCAAAGTGTTCCAAGAACAGTTTACGAAAACGGTACATCAAAATTCAGTTCGGAGTTTTAGATATAGAGAAGAAAAACTTTAAGAATCATCTAGGCACCCGACATAGGAATCTATTACAAGTAAGTGTAACAGAAGTTATAAAGATCCCAAAAAACCTTCGAATAACACCTTAACGTCGTTAGAGAGGTGAATATTTTTGGGATTTCGTTATTAATATCATCGTTTTTTCATGAGAGTTGCAACAAGTGACCGCGATACTGAACTTAAGATTCCAATGCCTAATAAGCTAAGTTAGGTTAGATCGTAAGATTGATCGAAAATCGACGGATCTCGCTTGGATATTTTGTATCACCCAAAACTTGTAAAATTGTATCACCAGATCCTCCTAAATCGATGAAGCGTTTTAAGCTTACCACAAATGTATTTGGTCGCTTTATAACTACTATACTAACAAATTTAGAAAGAATAAAGTAGAATAACAAAAAAATTTTTTCAAAGCTTGCAAGCAGCCTACTTATAATTTTGAAATGAAACTAAGACTTTTTAGAGCTTGGTTATACGAGTAGGATGACGGTGAACGAAATCAGGCCGAGTGAACTGGTTCGTTAGGAAGAAAAAGAGTATTACTTTGAATTGTTGAGTTACAAAAAGTGTTTTCACCTAAATTGGCCAAAGATATATCGGTATTACTCCACAGATATTGTATCCCCCGTTTTATATTTTGAAAATGAAAGTACGTGGCCTTACTTGAATGCGGAACGAAAAAAAAGGGTTTAGGTTTTGACTGAAATAGTTGAATAGGAATATGCGCTTGGATCAGGGTCCAAAATGGCCAAGAAATTTGTGCAGATCCTTGCACTTGGATTGAGGTCCAAAATGGCCAAGGAATGGTTTTGTTACAAAACTAAACTGTAAACAATTTTGATAAATTTTGAAGTGGTTGGGATTTTGATTTAACGAAATATCCAGCTAATGGAATTGGATACAAAGCAAAAAAATTAGCAACAAATTTTCTTAATATATTGGATATGAATCTATATACCACATACAGAGTATAATAATTTTGTCACGTCATTTGTAACATCCACACGCTAACGGCGGAAACTCTATACAGGTTTATATAAATTATAACGCGAGCTAGTCCTTTAGTTTTCGAGATATCTATTTCAAATTTTGCACACATTCTTCTCTTCCCAAGAAGCTGCTCACTTGTTGAAACTGTCGATATCGAACTGCTATAGCGTATAGCTGCCATATAAACTTGGGAAAATTTTTTTATCCCACAATACAACTTCATGAATTTCGGCTATATTTATTTCAAGGTAACGGTATGATTTCTGAAGAAATTGTTAAGATAAGAACAATATAGCATATGGCTTCCATGGCACATGCAGTAACAAAATACAATCCTTGCACTGAAAGCTTTATTTGGCAAGATATTTTCACGAAAATTCGGCAGGAATCTTTACTAAAGTCAACGGTATCTGACGAATTGTTCAAATTAGGTGACTATATCATATATATGTCATACAAACTGATCGATAAAGATCAATTTATGAAAGATATTATAATTTCGATTCAAACAAAGTTAACGTTTTTTCTTGCCTTAATAATATTCAACCTCATTATGGAAGAATAAACTCCATAGCTATTGAAAATACTTTTCTAAAGTATTCGCAAGTTGTTTAGAGAAAGCTTAAAACTAGTATAATCCAGTATGTAGTTAGTGGAATTTGATTTAGATGAACAACAAAAATAGCGGAAAAACTGTGCTAAGGGGTTACATGGGCATCCTTGGGTAAAACACAGACTTTTTTTTAATTTTTTACTATGTAAGAAATTAAATATTTTATGAGAAAAGTTATAGTTACACTATTAACAAAGAAATTCTAAAATTTTTTTGAAAAATATATTTTAAACTCGCCTATTGCAATGGCATTTCCGGTGACCTCTCGGAGAAAAGATGCGCGCGTTGGAAGGATAACTCCTTACGGGCTAGTATAAAGTGAAAAAGTTACGTGTTTTAGATAAAACCTTATACTAAAACTTGAACAAAAAAAAAAAAAAATGATAGTTGGATTTTTGGCAGACTTGTTTTCAAAAAAATTAAGATTTCAGTGAAAAATGTTTTTCAGCTAGTTGAAATCAAAAAAAAGTCCTTCATCAAAGTCTTTAAGAATTTTATCTCAAAGACCTGTGTAAAATTTCTTGAAATCGGTTCTTGCCAACCGGCTTCAAAACACACAGAAAAACGCGTTTAATGACGGCGCACTTAGCCTAGCTAGGCTCGAGCGCACAAGTTGTTAGCGCTTTATCTCCGAAACTGTTACTCAGATGAACTTGAAAGTTTAGAATAATATTCTAGAGGTATTAAATAATTTAATCATTTTTGGAACCCCTAACCCCATGTAACCCCTTAAACATCCGAGTATATACATATATATACTAGATTTGCTCTTGCATACTGCACACAAATATAAGTAACTTTCAGTCATGAAAATGATATTATATAATAATACTTTCCAGAAATATTCATAAAATACGAAAGTATATAATGAATGCACATACAGACACACGCACAGACACGCACATGAGAAGCAAACAATTTGCTATGAAATACACTTCCAAATAAGAATGTTGCACTTAATTAGATGCAATAAATAGTCAATACACTTGAGGGCAAAGTAACTATTTACTCGCCTACGGCCTTGCATACAAATAATATCGGCTTTGTATGTATGTGTGCGCATGCATACCGCATTTATATTCGATTAGCTGCCTATGAAAGACAATCTAATAAACTTTTTCGCCTGCAACTAAAAGAAAAACGGTGTACTTGTCGCAAATGTAGTGTGACGCTGCAGCCAAACAAACACACATACAAAGACGCCCAGACAAATAAATGAATAATTGCGGAAAAAAGCGAACGCCCCGATGCCATTAACCTGTGCAGTTAATTTTTGGTGAACCATTTTTCATGAGTGCCATGAGAAAAATAAACAACTGTGGGCCACCCCTGCAACAGTGAGACACCGTGCTCATCCATAGCGGCACCCTTGGCAGTAGTGACAACAACTGCAAGAACAACAACTACACCACCACCACCACCAGCCGTCCGTCAACTAAATATGTTGCCATAAGCGAGGTAGCGACGCGGCCGCAATCATTGCCGGTGGAAACAGCAGGCATGCTAAATTAACAAACAATAGCAACAAGAACAACAAAAACAAAAATATTGTTGTGAAATAGGAAAGAAGCGCAACAAAAATGATAACAACGCGGGTAATAGAAATTAAGTGAAAGTGGACGCGCGACCTCAACCAGACCAGCATATGCAAGCAAACCGGGACATATGCGGGAACGAGTGCGCGTAGTGCAAGCAGAACAAGCGAGAGGGGTTGGAGTGCGCGCTGGCAGGGTGAAAGGTAGATATTTTAACTTTTTCATGTGTGTGTGTGTCTGTGATTGCTGCTGTCTTGTTGCTTGATGCACAGCCTATTTGGCCTATCAAATAACAAGCTGAATTGTGCGAAGAGCACTTGCAAATGCGGAGAGGGGTGAGTGGGAACGCATAGATTTTTATATATTAAATAAAAAAATATAGAAAGGTTAAATGACAGAGCAAATAATTTTTTTTTTATACATTTATATACATACTTTCACATACATACATGTTTATATACTTTTTCCCCGTTTAATTTCTTCCACATTTTTTTATTTGTAAATATATTTCTCCCAACATTTTAGGCCACTCTGATTTTTTTTATCTTATATTATCAAACACATACATATGTACTATGTGGCACATATTTTTTGTAGTCTCATTTTGCACTTTCGCTATTCATTCAGCGCTTTCGACACGCTCGACTGCCTATTTTCGGCCAACTAGGGCTATTTACATTTGTACTTTTGTTAATAAGAAAAAGATAAAGCAAAAAAAAAAACAAAAATTCTCGATTGCAATCGCCACTAAGAGGCAAACGATGAACTAACAAGCAACCGCCGACCCACCGACCAACCAACCAGTTGCCGAGGCTGTTAGTTGAGCGGCAGTAGACTGTGTCATCCAACAGCCTTAATGCTGACTGATGAGTTGCACTGATAATGTGGGGAAGAAGAGTACAAGCACATCAAAAATAGATGATTTAGTGCTGTAAACAAAAAGAAATACACAGATGAAGGACAGGTGAAATTTAACACCAAAATGAAATTAATGAAGTTTTGGAGCAATGCTTTAAAATTAAACAGGGCATGAAGCATGTATAAGGTAAAATCAACAGGGATGAGTCTAAGCTTATCAGAATTCTGTATTTTTTTTTTTTTTGTAATTTTGTTATTTTGATATTTGTGACAATTTTTCATATCTATAAAAATGAGGACTTTTGATCTGAAATGTGAAAATAAAGCGATTATCTAAATATGCAACTAACTAGTACAAAAAAACATATTTAAACTAATTTCGACAACAGCGCCACCTACTGAGTAAACAAAATCTATTGGACCTTTATTTTATAGTTTTAATACCCCTGGCGGATCAACTCAATGCATTTATCAGCGCCCTGAAAATGTGCCAATTAGCAGTGTGAAATGGACACATTAACCACCTTGGTAGGATTCGAGGGCCATCTAAAACATCTGCCGAACTTTGGGATCGCCCCCCAGGATGCAACCCAACTCCACATTGAGTTATGAAAACACTCTACCCGCGTTCGTGTATTAAACTGCAACTACCACTATACTCCGCGAGGGAATTAAGTCTCCGGTCAGACCTGGTAGCCGAAACTACCACCAGTTGAGCTGCCATACTACTCTGGACTGGTCACCAGAGGTTGGATTTCATTCTCTCTCTTTTGCAAATACTGACCTCCAGGTATTCCGCATTGAACTTCAATAAGCTTCTGCACATCTCTCCGGTCAAACCATCAATCGCTTAGACTTAACCACGACAAAGGCGTGCCCAGAAGAACCCTTGCAAACTCACTTCAATGCTCATAACACTGTATCACCAACGCGAAGAGTGGTTGCACCTTACTTCTACGACCTCTACTAATCTTATAGACCTGAACCGAGGGATCATCTCTAATCTCCTTCACAAAACTTCTCCATTCCTCTCCTTTAAGCCCTAAAATCATATCTTTATATTCCCTCATTTCACTACTAAGGTCATACCTAATTTTGTTCATGAGTATTAGAGACTCCTATTAGGGAGGATTCCCTCATTCTAAATACTTACTTCGCTGCCAGCTGCTTACAGAACAAATCTGTTGATAGTAAAGTAAAATAATGTTTGGTGCCTGATGTTGTTCTATGAACTCCACCGATGCATTTTCTTCTCTTTATTGGCAAACATACCAATATGGCGTCAATATTAATCAGCATTAAGACTGTTCTGCAAAGCCAATGAGTTACACGAGACGTTATTCTACATCTGTGTCTTAGTATTAAAGAATTTGAGGACCTTGGTGAAAAAAATAAAAAATTAAGTCCAAAAACCTATTTATAACTTGAACAGTCTCCATGGCTTAAAAATTAATTTTTTAATATTTTTAAATAGAGTTGCCAACCATAAGATACAATTTAACGGGGATTTGAAATTATACGCAATGTTGGGTTAGGTTAGATGGCTGATCGAAGATCTCACGTGTACTGATATACTATATGTAGTCCTTTGTGAAGCCATAGGAAAGAAGAACTCCAATGTTCGATATGCATGTTAACTTATGAGAGTTAAAAGGGACAAAGTTTCAAATAAATATTTTAAAGGAAGTGGCAACGCTACTGACCACTATTGAAGTAAATATTATATATAATATCGCATGGATATATTCTTCAAATATTCCATAATTTTTATACATACCCGATACACCTACCCCTTAAATGATGCATATTTTATTTCAAACAAAAATATCGATGAATTTTCTCTTTTGGTTACCGTTACTATTCCAATCGTTACCTTTTTCGACTTTATTAATTTATGAGCGCTCAACCATTGTGTAGTGATGTGTTTATATGTATGTGTGCATGCCGCCTATAATATGCATTCAAGCATAACGTTGCATTTACTTACAACCACACTTACACAAACACACCCACATAACTGTGGCATGGCTTACCGGTGAATTGGTTTGCAAATTTACATATCTGCATTTGTTTATGCGCGTTACGCCCCCCATAAATGCATTGGCAAACAAACATGCCACTAAATACATACTAAAACAAACAAGTGCAAATAAGCAAAATCACCAGCACACTCACACACACACACACACAACCACACATTGGCAAATGCATAACGCAGCTGTTTGCTTTGACTTTCTATTTTACGTTTTGTGCAACGCGCCGTCGCCTTTTCAGACATGCATGTTAGAGACTTCCTCTACTCAAAAAACAAGCGCTCACATCCACAAGCACAATACATTAACTCAAGTATATATGTATGTGTGTATGTGCACATTTGCATAAAAAACCAACTGACATTCAACATTTGTACGCTCGCTTTACTTGCATGTCGCATTTTTTATCATTTCCCTTTCTTTTTGTTGCTCGCTACTCCTTTCTAATTTCGCCGCATATGACATTTAACCATCTCACCAAACCCCTCCGCCACCACCTGTCGTTTGGCCTGTGTTTGCTTTTATTATTATTGTTATTATCGTCATCAGGTTGATGATTGTTGTTGAGCTTAGTACAAAGCGGAAGCGAAATGTCAGTGTCATTGTCAGGGCGCAACGCCCATCACCCCACCGCTCAGTCGCTTCGCCGACATGAAGATGCATAAATTTCAAGGTTTCCTGCCGGTAAAGTGCGATTTTGTTTTATTGCAGTTTTTTAGCGGTGCTTTGGCCAAAGGTTTCGTGTTCGGCTTAGTGAAAGCGCTCGAAATTAAATATCAATAAATCATAGGTCCTTACCATCGTCTAACAGATGTGTGTGTATGAAATTACATATAGACTTGTGTTATGATATTGTATGCTTAAAGAAATCGTATTGTCAGAAGAATAAATTTATGTCTGTATTCCAGAAATCATTTATTATAAAGGCTTAACGTCTACACGAACCAATTTTTAGGGAGATGTTGCAGCAAAGGGTGTATCTTGTTTGATGATCATATAATATTTACTGCTTTGATTTAGATATTTTGAGCATATAATATTTATAAGGTTTTCGTGGTATTGTATTTAAGGTTGTGTTGTGTATTGTACATATGTATTTTTGATTTCGGTTATATTTTTGTCTCATCAAAATTTAATGCAAGGGACCTCTCGTCTAGGTCTGATGAATAAAGTGCTGCAGATATATTTTTTCACCATTTTGTTCTTTGACGTTTGGATGGATTTATTTCGCCAGCAGTGCTCCAACTTATCAACAGAAATATGCGTGTTTTCGAAAGATTCGTTTACTAAAAGTTGGTCTCAATACAAATTTCAGATCTGATGAAACTATTTAGCACAAGCACAATTGGAATCAACTTGGATAATTTAAATTTACCAGCTCACAACACTTTACTTTTTTGGTAACTTTGATGTTAATTTCTTCTTCTTATTTGTTGGCGTAGACATCACTAGCGCGGTTATGACCGAGTTTATCCTTTTTGCTATTTGGCGCCAATTGAAAACTTCTAGTGTTGCCGGGTTCTTCTCCACTTGGGTTTTCCAACGGAGTAGAGGTCTTCCTCTTCATTTGCTACCCACGGCGGGTACTGCGTCGAATACTTTCAGAACTGGAGGATTTTCAGCCATATGGACGGCATGACCTGGTCAGCATGTAAATGTCGTCATACATCCCGTACACCTCCGTCTACCTACTGAGGCTTTAATCATTTTCGGTCAAAATTCTGGCTCGGTATAGGCTTTCTTTGGTGGGAAATCGAATAATTGTCAAAGTGTTATATTTAATAATAATAATTTTTTGAACCTGGAACTGTTTTACGCAGAAAGATCTAACAAGCGGAGGTTCTTTTGAACGTAAGTTATTCCCTGGAGAGATCTCATAGTATGATAGTTCATGGTGAGCACAAATGAATCGAATAAGTTTTAGGTATAATTTTCAACTAGCTATCGGTGTCTTAATATAAACAAAAAAACGATGTATAGTGGACATAATTTAAAGCTTCTCATGCTTTAAGTTGAATCTATAGGTAAAAAAAAAATAAATAAATAAATAAAAAAAAAAAAAATTGAAACTGAACTGAAAAAATAAATCAGATCTGCTACTGCGCGATAATGGTCGCCATTATATAGTAGGTATAGGTTATAGTCCGATGATTCTACCGGCCCACAAACCAGACCAAACCGTTGTTTTTTAGGATGATATGGTAGCTCTTCAATATCTTCAGTTTGCTCTTCGCCACAAATTAGGCAATTTTGTTTAGCAAGAAATGGGCCTCATCGCTGAACAAAAACGTTGAATCTTCTTGGAACTTTTCAAAAGCCTATAGAGCTAAGCGTTGTTTCCTGGGAAGGTCGAACGGCTTCAGTTCTTGCACAAGCTGTATTTTGTTTGCTTTCAATTTAAGATCTCGAAAAACGTGCAGAGTCGTTCCAAACGTCAGTCCGAGTCGTTGCGAACGGCGCCTAATCCACGACTGCTTTATTTTCCTCACTGCTTACTGGATGTGGTCTATTCGGTCGAATATTATCTAATAATGAATGCTGAGTCTTGACTCTTGATCCGACAAAAAAAATTATTTAAAAAACTACATCTGCTTGGATCAGCCGTTATTTCTTAATCATTTTTATGGGTTAGATATTTTCATATATATAAGGTATACTGAAATAATATTTCATTGTCTGTGCTCCTCATCTGATATTAATCCATATTTTTTGACAGACAACTTGTTGTAGCTTTAAAGTTAAATTCATAAAATCACCCGAATAAAAACCCTCGTCTCTATTGCCAAAAAATTAGGAAAGCCGATTTTCGAAATTGCCCTTGACGCGAATTTTTCTACAGAAAAATCATTAGCTATAGAGAAGAACAGATAGTAATCATTTGGCGCAAGGTCCAGACTAAAATGTAAATGCATAAGAGCCGCCCAACCAAGTTTCCGGAGCAACCGGCGAGTCACAATCAATACATATGTGTGACACAGCGATGTTCTGTTGGAGCGCCATTCCTCTCCTATGGCTAAAGCTTTTAACATTTGGGCAATTGATTCCTTCAGACAACCCAACTGTTGACACTGCAGTTTCAAATTCAGAGTTTGGGAGAGCCGTAGCGGGAAACTTATAATAGTTGATTCTCTGCAAATCCTAACAAACACATAGAAACACCTTTCTGACCGCCAATCCAGTCATAATCACAATTTTTGCTGGCATACCGCTATTCAACCACGAACTTTTTGCTTGATGTTTTCGTCAGTGATCCACTTTTCATCATCAGTTACCAGCCGCTTTAAAAATCTAGTGATTTCATTTTGATTCGCCAGCGTTGCGCAAATCAAAATTCGTTCTGTGATTTTTACGTTAACTTGTATGATTATCACGAAACCAGTATCTTGGTATGCTCAGCCTTATTTCAATGGCTCCAAGTGGACATTGAGTCAAGCAATCATGAAACTGTCTTTGAAATATTTTAGTATGGAGTCATGTTTTTCCAACGCTATATAGCGTCACACTTTCGTAATTTTACAACAAGAGATACAGCTTACTAAAGCCTTCTATTGGAGAAACAATGGATTTATTTTTCCCTCATAGTTCCAACGTCATATTTTTCATGTGCTAAATGATGCCTCGATTTAAAAGCTTAACTACAACACAAAGATATTATCAAAATGGGTGTTATTTAACATATATAAATATATATGTAACTAATATTTACATGCATATATGTGTATGTAAACTTTTCGTGCAACCGTGTGGCATAATTTCTGTTCGACCATAGATTCACCGATAGACATTTGAGGCATTAAAACTAATTTGACGCAATTAAACGGATGTGTCTGCTAACACCGATAACATACAGGGGATTTCACAATGCAGTTACACTGACGATTACTCCCACACACACACACAAACATATAACCAAACGGATAAGGTCATACACTAATGTGACGCGTGGGCGCGACAAACGAAATGCATAATATATGTATGTGGGTAAACAGTTATACATTTAGCCGGTTCCAAATGACTTTAAAAGCGCTGCGCCGACCCTTGCCGCCACGCGACACACGCGCTGCTATAAAGTGTGCACAAACACATGCAAAGCATGTACGGCTGCATCAAATTGAAATCAAATAATTTTAATACAATTCGAAAGTCCATTATCTGATGGGCGAAACACGACCATAATAACAAAAACAACAACACTGAGAGTGCCAACATACAGGGTTGCAATCACACCAATCACTTTGCCAATAATATATGAGTATTGCATTTCCGTTATTGCCATCGTGCGTTGGTCACACACCGTCGCCGCCGACCGCCGACCAGCGACCACCGACCAACAACCGCTGGTTCATTTGCTACGAAGGGGCGAGCTGTTGTTGTTGTTATCACAATGTACCTAAACCTTTTTGGTTGGGCGTCGATTGCGCGTGTACGCATCCGCTTCCGAGAACGAAACGGAACGCTAAGGCGTCAGCGGCAGCCAACGACATCCCTGATAATGAAATCCTTTGCCGGCGCGGCTCTTGGGCTCTTGGGCTCTTTGGTGGCCTTTTAGGATTTCCTTTGACTGCATGTACACACATGCAAATGTGTCAGCGCCGGCTTTATCGCTGACCATGTGATCATCAGCATCGGTCGTTGTGCTGTTGATGTGTCTGATGTGATAATCCGCAGGAATTAATAAATAAACCATTAACAAATAAACTAGAAATAATCCCGAGTGTCGGCGCACTGACAGTGACGGCATCAGTACTGTCTGCAACAAGAACAACCATAGCAATGATTCCGGTGTTTGCTAACCTTATCGCAATCGCAACTGTGTGAAATTTGTCTGTTGTTGTTGTTTGTGTGTGTTTATATAATTTACTGTAATAGCGACAATGAGTTTTGACTGAAAACCGTGGTTGTAGGTGAAAGCTGTAGATTGCAGTCAATTCATTTGACTCAAATGCGAGTTTATATGTAAATTAGAGGTTAACTCTGTCCTAAACACACAGAGTACAGTGTTTACAAAGTGAAAAGTTTTCAGCGATCGGATGAAAACGGTTTCCGCGGAAGGTCAATTTCAATACTGGGAACAATCACACAGATCCAAATCTATTTTTGGCTTTAGATTCGGTCACGATCGTGGCTCTAAAAATTGTTCTTACAAAATTCTAGCCGTTTTTGACGAATGTTCTCACGCAAACGCGTCAACACGGCCAAATAGAACTTCTTATTAACCATCTGTCCATCCGGAACAAGTTTATAATGCACTAAGCCACGAATAATGAAAAAAAATGAACATCACCTTGATTTTTGAGCGGGTTTGGCGTGGTGTTTTGGTTTCGGCTCGTTTTTTTTCTCCTCAATTCTGGATGATTGTTGAATTGTTTGCATGTCAAACTCATAAACCTATATCTCATCGGCAATTATAATGCTCTCCATCAAAGTGGGATCGGAATTCGGACGACCAAGAGACCAGTTTACGGCACTCGTTTTAAAAAAAAAAAAATCAGCTTAATCGAGACGATTCGAACAAGGGTGCGTTTCACACTCAAAATATCCACTAAAATCATTCGAACGGAGTCGCGAGAGATGTGGAGCTCTCTTGCGATCTCTCCGACACTTGCCTGACGATTTTGAAGCACCTTATTTGACGTGTTCGTCCATCTATCTGGCAACAAATTCCTCGTTTGATATTTTTATCCATTGTAAAAAACGCTACGCACTACTGAGGTGTACAGACTTAATCATCTGCTGTAAGCAAATTGGTTGACAGATCGTACTCATATTCGGCATATTAATTAAGGACAACATAGCAATATACACTTTTATGAAATATAATTTACCCGGGGAATTAAAATTCCAGTGATATACGAGTACTCTTAGACTACCAAACTATATATCTAATTAGCCCTTAAGGGAGTTGTCTACCTTTGCAGTTTGAAAAATTCGGTTTTTCTTTGCTGTTTTTTCAAAATCGGCCTCTTGCTCACCATTCACACGCTAAGGCAGCTTTAGGCACTTTTCCCCAAAATATGTTGGTTTGTGCATTTTTTTTTAAGTTTGACAAAATTTTAACAAAAGTATGTTAATAGACAGGACAAAGGTTATAGAAATAATTTTGTGTTATGTTTGAAGCTACTGAAGCTGAAATATACTTTGAAGCAGGAAGAATAGATCAAAAAGATCATATTTCCTATATCCATATTACATTTCGACCAAAAATGTTCTTTACTACTTACATATGTATGTATGTAGAAACGCTCTCACCTTTAGCTGAAGATGGCTAGAATCGAAGAAGATTGAAGCAAGAACACATAGGTCCTATTAGCTAGTAAATCTCTGGAATTAATGAGCAATATTCATGTTCAAATTAATCTGGTCATTGGTATAAATATAAGATACTGTCAATAGCAGAGAAGTTAACAGGTTGGCTTTCATCAATAATTTTTAAAGTGTAGATCACAATTGGACTATGTACAATACTTTGCAAAGTCAGAAAAGGGAATACTGCAATTTAATTTCATGAAAGCGTTATATTTATAATTTCGATGTCACATCTGAATGGCTAACAGATCTCACCAGATCCGAGGTGTTTTAGCATTGATTTTTCAAAGTTAATTTATTTTTTATGGTTTAGCAAATGGCTTTTAAAACTGAGTTCCTGTGAGATAAACCAATAAGGTTAAATAATCTCTAAATTTACAACTTAGGAATGGTTAACCATGCTGAGGTGGTAAAGAGTATAAGACCTCTGGCGATCCACGTGATGACTGGACGATCTTGCAGATGCGCATGTATTGTTACAAAAGCATTTCAAATCGAAACAAAAACTAATGGTGTCTGGAAAGTAATAAAACATCTTAAATGATTTTGCTTACCGTGAAAAAAACTGGAATATAATATATTACAACCTTAGGTTTTTGGTGATGAAAGCATTACATCTACTTCTACTTCAGCAAACCCAGCAGATTTACACCTACAGCTCTATATTTTGCTATATTATGTAGTTGTACTCTAAAACCGGGGACGAAATATACATTGGTACGCTTCTTTCGACGAGAGCGCCATCTAACGATTTTTGTTAATTTTTTCGAGAATCGATTTTGTTTTATAATTTTAAAATGATTTTAAGCATTGCACTTAAAAACCTTAAATTTGTTATTTTTTATAATATATTATTAAAAATTTTCCTTTATGTCAAAATCTCGATTATATAGAACACACAGTACTTTAAAATAAACCAATATTGACCAGAGTGGGTGTTAACCGTACTGAGCACGAATCCTGGCTTTCGGCTGGCTACAGCATCATCAGCCAGCAAAAATGGGCGGCTGACCAGCGTGGCAATCAAATAAATGAGAATTCATCTAAATGCACGCGATGATCATCCTGCCCACACTGCTCGTGTCAACTAGCCGAACGTTTCCAGCACGCCAACGACCAAAATACATACTTACATATACAATAACGCTTTAGAGAGCGCTGCGTATGTCCCCAGCCGCATTGCGTGCTAATTTTTGTAGTAGCGTGTATTTGAGGTGCTGGCTGTCGTGCCTTTGTTGTTTACTTTGGGTCTGTGCGTTTTTAGAGTTCAATGTTATTTAGCTAGTTGCCTTCGTTGTTTACCTTCCACCGACTCGCTCGGTGGATTGGTTGTGTTCGCATTGGTTTTCTGACTTTTTGTCGCTTATCAATCGCCCGACATCAGCAATAAATTTTAACATTCATTATCAAATCCATTTGCTGGCTTCAGCCAAAAGTGCGTACACTCACGCACACGCACACGTTCACAGTCAAAGCAACACACACAATCGAACATGCACACGCATTGCAGATGCTTTGCACTGCTTCGCAATCTGCTCGTACAGGGCTTTACGTGTAAATGCTCGCCTTATCACAATCGGCATACTGTCGTCTATTGAATTAATGATATGCCATGTCTGTACGATTGTATTGAATTAAGCATATTCGTATCCTGTCCAAACATTGCTTTCGTATCGGCAATGCCATATATGAATGTTTATACCCGTTGTACGTGTGTATGTGTAGCTGGAAATCCAGCTAATACTCTTATTTATACAGAAACATGTTCGATACGATATCGATTTGTCGTGTATTTATTGTAGCAGTTGTTGTGTCGTGTTGGTGTTGTTCAACTTGCTTCTTTGTAGCATTCGTACAACTGTATCGCTGATATTGTGGCATGTGAATATTTGTATGAAATTGATAAGAAATTTTATTCCACCTTTGATGTATTTTAGTGGCCTTATCGAATATCAAAACTCAAATAGGTTTCTATTGGAAATATTCGAGATTTTTGTTTATTTAAAATATTACTGAGTTCAAAAAAGTTAAAATTTTTTATGGCATGTAAATTTCATAAAAATATTAAAAAAAAAAAAACAAAAATACATTTTGTAATACTATCAACTAATAAAAACTTAAGCTCATCAAATTTATTTTATTTTTGTTCAACAGTAAATAGATTTTCATTCAATCCCAACCTCATACCAAGCAACTCAACCAATATCTCTAACTTCTAATCGATTAGATTTCGAATATATTTGATAGTCGAAAAAGTCTTTTCGTATATCTCCAGTGCTAACAAACCCACTGTTTCATACCATATTTTAACCAAAAAAAATTTTAATTCAGGGAAGTTAATAAAAAGTTTCAGCTGTTCAAAAATGAGTGAAAAAATGTAAAAATTTGCTATTTTTTGAAATTTTTGTATAAAAATGGGAAGAATGCCACGCTAGCCACCAATAAAATTTGTGAAATTTACGTAGACGCTGCTGAATTCGTATAGCACAATGTGAAAGATGCACTTTGCTCCCCTCGACCTGTCGTTGAAAAATTCGATGAAATTATGGAAAAGATTGACCAGGACCGTCACTTAAGCAGCCATGACAGCGATAAGGAACCTAATATTCATCTTCAAACGGTTTTGAATCATTTAAAAAAGACTGGCTACAAAACGCGGCTCGATGTTTGGGTACCACATGAATTGTCTGTGAAAAATTTAATGGACCGAAATAACATTTGCTATTCATTGCTGAAACGAAATGAAATCGAACCATTTCTGAATGGTAATAGGAGACGAAAAATTTATCAAACACGACAATAATGTGTGGAAATTTGGTTTGGTGGATTGAAAAGGAATCATCCACTATGAGGTCGAATGACCTTGCATTACCGGACTACCATTTGTTTTGGTCAATACAGAAATCCCTTAATGGAGTAAAGTTGGCTTCAAGAGAAGCCTGTGAAAATTACTTCTCACAGTTTTTCGTCGAGAAACCAGAAAAGTTTCACACTAATCGAAAAATTTCTCTAGCGGAAAAATGACAATGGGTGGTCGACCAATTTGGTATGTAACTGGTTCATTATAGTACTTTATAAATATAAAAAAATGATTTAAAGTTTGATTGGAAATACGAAAAGACTTTTTACCGACTACCAAATATAATATACGTTCTTTTGTACTACTCCCAAAAGATTTACGTTCTTCATAAAAGAGTTTTTTGATATTCATATAAACTTTTTTTCTTTTTAGAACTTATATAAGTCTTATAATTATCCCTGTCACCATTTACTGCATAATTTTAGTTGCAAAAAATGAACGAAAACAAAAATAAATTTAAGCTTTCATCGCCCTTCTTCCATATTCTAGCTAATCCACAATCCATTTCCAATGTTTCCTTCAATTTACCTCATTGGAAGTTCCGCTATTTCAGTGGCTTTCAAGCGCACGTCGCGTACGGTTTATCTCAAACGTTTGTCCTGTGCAGTTTGTGTTTTTATAAGTTAATTCATGATTTGTGTGTTAAATAAAATGCAAATTAGTGTAGAAATGTGTAAAGTTGTGTTCTCCTCTGTAAATAAGTGCTTTTGTGTGCAGTTTTGTATAGAGTGTTTTAAAAAATGTCAAATATAGTGTGTAGTGTTAGTGAAGTGAAATGAAGTGCAGCCGGCAGCAGAGCTGCGCTGCCCTGCGCAAAGCCAATTCGCAAAGTAGCGGCGCAGAGAGCGAGCAACAGAGTTCTGTTACTCTCGCGTGCATGTGCATATGGAAGTGAGTAAAGAAGTGGGTGAGTCAAATGATTTGGATTTTTAATGCAAATTGTTTGCAATAAATTGTTTTATTGATAAAATAATTAAAAATTAGTTCGTAAAATGGACACTATTATATAAAAATGAAAAATATATTTTATTTAAAATAATAAAAATTACGCAAACATTTTTTAATATAGAAATTCATGATAAAAATTTCTTATAAAGTAAATAAATTCTTTCTTATAAAGTAAAAAATTTTGCTAAGGAAAGCACGAAAGAGCATTTATGAGCATATGTATATAGTATTTGCTTTATTTTGGTTTATAAATTTAGGAAACGTTCAATTAAAGTATGATTCTTATGGCATTAGCTTATTTTGAAAAATTACTTTTATTGAAAAATGGAACTTAAGTAAAAGGTATAAAAATCTTTTCGTGCCCATAAATTTTCGACAGTATAATACTTAACGCAAAAGTGCAAAAAATATTAACTTTTATACTTTTTGTAATTCTCTTACTACTTTGAAAATGTTTTAAAATTGAAACCTAAGGATACAGTTTTGAAGAGCTGCAAATAATCGGAACTTAAGAGCCACACTAGTTGATATTTTTAAAAATTAAATTTTAAATTGTATATATAAATCGTTTTTGAGCCACGTCGTTTTAAAGTATAGCCGCACAGCTCATTCGGTGCTATCAGTTAATAATTGAAGGCCTTTTTCTCAAAACGAATTTCTTCAAACGTATTCATATTCTGTATGTAGTTCTTCACACAATGGCCTATAACTATTTAATCTGAATAAAAACTGATTTTTGATCGGCCAAGAACAACCAATAATTTTACTGTACGAAATTTTTTTTCTAGTAGAAAATTTATTTTTTCGATTCATCAAACAAATCCAAAAATATTCTTCTAATGCATCTATGTAAAAGGTTATAACAGAATATGTGTGAGATTCGATTGAGTCCAATGAGTTTTGTCCGCTACTGTATATCATTTACATTAAAATGTAATATATACTAGGTTGTTGTTTTAAAAACATACTAAGGTAGTCATTTTAATCTATTTCCGGGAAAAATTTGTAAATAAAATATTTAGTAAATAAATAAAGATAATTGCCTGGCTTTTTTATACCGTCAAACCTTCACATTTCATGGCCTCCACCTTTGCAAGCCAACAGCAAGTCACAGAAGTCTAACGAGAGCACCAAATATTTACTAATATTTACATGTTTTGTTAGAAAATCTATTATAAAATACGGGAAACGTTCCCTTAAGCCTGCACTAAATTTAATATTTAATTTTAAACCCTCATTTATGCCCACTAGTTGTGCCCAAATCATCTTATTGCGGCCGAAAACTAACATAATTTTAACAGAGTTTCATACAATATACATACATATAAGGCTTAGAGGCTTTCCGTTGACATGTTGCCACAAAAGAGCTTCTTGTTTCCGACATAACGTATTTTAGCTGGAATCTAAGTTTCTCATTAAATTGATTTTTGCTGTACCGAACCTTTCAATCATAAACTAATAATGATAAACTACTAAATAATTTTCCAACTACCGAAACGAGCACACACATTCGCTCGCACAAATGCGTTATTTTCAACCCTGTGTAGGCAAGGTGATTGCGCCAAAGAGTGTTTGGGAATATAAGCGTGTGTGTTTACATATGTGAAATGCGGCAAACCAACGAAGCGTCAAAAGACACAACATAGTAAGTAATGGGAATGACAGGAAATTGAAGTCACTCAGAGTGGGTGGAACATTAAGTAGCGCTTGGAAGTGTGTTGCTCGAAACATACCTTTGTGTGGTATATTTATATGAAACTGAATTTTAAAGCTTTTTTGGACAAAGAAACCGCTAGAAGGTGCATGTGTGCGTTTGGGCGTAAGTGTGTTACGTAATGAGGGTGTAAGCATTTTCATGCCACAAGTACATGGCGTTTTAAGTATATTTGTTGATACAAATGTGAACAATATTATGTAAAATATGATGCTGAATCCGATCAGTTTTGAAGCTGCACAAATCTTAAAAAGTAGTCAACACTTTAACCTTTTTTTCTGTTTTCGTCAAATATTCTTTAAAGTAAACATTGTTAACATCTAAAGCCAAGGGATGACGATTATACTCAGTTGCGGATAGATGAAGTATTTTAGGACTTTTTTATATTCTGTTGAAAATTGCATTTGTTTTGCACAATACTGCAAAAAAAAAAATAAATAAAATCAAATGACTTTTAATAAATTGCTCATAAAAAAATAATTTTTTTTTTAGGTAAAATTGCATTTGTTTTGCACAATACTGTAGCAAAATAAAATAAAGTAGTTTTTAATAAATAAGATGTGCAAAAATTGGACACTTTTGAATTACAAAATTTAAATCTTTTGTGTTGAAAATTGCACTTGTTTTGCGCAATACTGTACTCGAAAAAAAAATTAAAAAAAAATTATAATAGCTTACGTAGAAATAAGTAAAAATTTTAAATTTTTAAGATTTAATTGTTTTGTGCGAAAATTGCATTTATTTTGCACAATACTGTACAAAAATAATAAATTGTTATAAAAAGATAAAAGAAATTTAAATTGTAAAAATGTAAAATTTAAATCTTTTGTGTGGAAAATTGCATGTGTTTTGCGCAAGACTGTACCAGAAAAAAGTTTTATAAAATATAAAAAATTATCTACAAAAAAGGTAGGACCTCTAAAATTATAAAGATAAAATTTTTGTTTGAAAATGCATAAATTTTGCACAATACTGTATAAATACAAATTATATATTTAATAATAAATTATATAATTAATAATAAATTATAAATCAAAAAGGCAAAATTTTTAAAATTGTAATATTTTAATTTTTGGTTCCATTTTTTTCCGCAATACTGTATAAATTTGAGATCTACGAGTTTGCTTATATTTTGTGCAACAAAAGTAAAAACTCAAAATTGTAAAATTTTAAATTTTTTGTTGGAAAATTGTTGTGTGAATATGAACAAATGTTTCACAAAACCAGGGGTGTTAATGTGCGGTGAATTGGGAGGCAAAACTCGAAGTGGTTGTTACTAACACATTTTCCTTACTCACTGAGTGCAAAACAAAGACTGTGGCGCTGAAGTAAGAAAAAAATTAACACCGAAATAAATAACAATGACATGTGAAAGCAATTAAAATGTAAACACATATCTATATTTACATATACATATGTATGTATAGTATGAAACAGCCTTGCCAACCCTAATAAAGAAGTAATTACACACTTGAGCATAATTCAGTTGAAGAGGTTGCCAAAAAGGGTTCGCCAGCTCAAGCAGTTTTAAAGCAGACAATTTTTCTATAATCACACGTGACATTAAAGCGCTCTGCCATAAATTTCACTCGGAATTTCACCAAAAACTGCCACTTGCCTTTGCTGCCACTAATAGGATTTGTCCAGCCGACAGACTTTACACAGCACAAGGAAGCTCAAAAACAAAGAGAAATATATTTCCTAATCGCCAGCACACGCTTTAAGCTTATTTGCTACGTTTTTAAACTGTCAAATGAAATTATCAAAAGTGCTACACAATCTTGTTGCTGTTGTTGTTGCTGCTGTTGCTACTTAAAGCCAGTGTAATAGAATAAAAACTTAAAGCGTGACATGAAATGATGGACGTCAAAGTAAATTGAATTTCTCACGCTTTCTGATTTCGTCTTTGTTCAGCAGCGAGTTTGGAGTGGCGTGCAGCGCCAGGGAGTGGCGTGCAGCAGCCGAATAAATAATAAAAAAAGGAGAGAAAAGCAAAACATGAGTGAGTTTTGACAATTTCATTAAATGTCATTGGCATGACGACGACTACAGCGCACGCACACACACACACGCGCATACAAAAGCGTGCTATGCTCAGCATACATACGTATATATTTGCTGCTGATCAAAAGGTCCTTGCTGCTTGTCATAAACAAGTTTGTTTGCAAATAAATTCCATAAGCTTCTAATACACATACACATGCATATATAGTATATATAAGTAAACAAGCGCTCACATACACACACACACACATACGCGTTAGTTTATATATTTTTAACACAGGTATTTTGATTCTAGCACACTCATATATATTTATACACATTTATTTGCTTCGGGCTAAAGGAAGTCGCTGCCGCCGACGCCTTAGTGTTCAATTTGCCATTCCTTTCCATGTATTTGAGCACGTCGCTTAGCTGCAGTTAATCCTTTTTTAAATAAATTTGTTGGCAAAAGTGCTTTCATTGAAATGTGTACACACAAACAAACATACAAACAACTTGCTTATAAGTATGTGTATGTGTGCATGTATTTGTATAAACAGCTTAATATACAGTGTTGTGTTTTCTATATATGTAGATTAGGGTGGTGCCTGAAAAGTCAAATAAAGAGTTTTCCGAGACGGAAGTCTTCACAGCAACGTGAAAGAGTCACAACCATGTATTTTTGTTCTGATTACACACGAGTGTTTTTCGTTCATGGATACATTTTTTCATAATTTAAAATATTTTTACTTTTGCAACATGTTGCTACAGGCTCTCTAAGAGGTTTAATGGACATAAATCCTAAACCACTTATCCATATTCGCTCTGAACAAATTACTGAAGCATGTGTACCGACTCTGTTAAATGGCTGAAATCGGGGGATTACTGTGCCACATCCCCATGTAACGATTCCCAAGAAACTACCTCCATTTCGATGAACAGATATATCTCAGAACTTACTCGACCAATATCGATAAAATTTGGTATATAATGATATATATTTCTATGCTTCAGTTCGAAAACAAACGAAATCGGACTACAACCATGCCTACTTTCCATCCAACTCAATTTTAAATTCTATCTGGTTCTTTAACTTGCTAGTACTCGTATGTATCGGGATAACACTTTAATCGACTTACTTCCCAAATTTCTTCAATTCGAATAAAAACAATTCAAGCACCCAGACACCGAATATAAGGTACAAAGTTCCAATTACGAACTTTTAATGGAAAATATAGGTCGTTCTGTAAGATATTTTGTAGAAAATTAATATGTCAAAAATAGTTTAAATGGGATCTATAATTTCTTCAAAAGAATAAAATCGGTTGTAAACTTGCCAAAGACCCTAAATAACAAGCCCCTAAAGATATTTCTAAGGCGTTGACCTTGGAAAATACTAAGAGTATGAAATGTTCGTTTACACACGAACTTAGCCCTTTCAAACATGTATTGTATATACTTTTGTCCTTGAAATCTATCTAGGCGGTTGGGAGACTGCAATCATGGGGGAGACGGTCAATTATGCCAGTTTATATGGTTTATGATAGCTGTCTGTTCGATTCGAAACTCTCCAAAATGTGTCCAATCGCAAATACCTAACCATATTACGAATATATATCTAATCGAGAACTCATTTCCCTTTGACGGCACATTCTAAACATCCCCAATCGCCCCAAAAATTATCATTGGCTCTAAGAAACTTTTTAGTATGAAAAAATCTATTGTCAGGATTTAATTTCTAAATTAAGGACCACCCTTATAAGCCCACACAATAACAAACATGATTATAAAGGCTGTGCACGTGTGAGTTCGTTTGAGATTAATACTTCACGATCCTGTTTTGGTAGCGAAAATTTAGAAATCAATAGAGCTTATCGATTTTCTTACAATATATATTTATAAATACTTGTATGTATGTATATATGCATAACTACTAAATACTAGAAATTCGGCAAGTAAGCAACGTCTTTTTTTATCGGCTTATGTTAAGCTCCGTGCTATGTTTTTGGGATAATGAAGTATTAAAGTACACAAGTGACTTGTATATATGCGTTCCTGAAAAATTAAACTAATAAGATAAAGATATTAAATTAAATGCTTTGAATTGTTTCTATTTAAGTTATTATTATAACTATTGCCATTTGAAAGAATCAAAGAAATAAGTTTAATTTTATAATTGCTATTTCTTTCACAAAATAATGAAGCAAAATGCGGGTTAGAGAGTAAGGACTGAGAAAGAGCGCAGCAAAGCCATTTCGTGACTTTTGACGAAGCGTCGATCCACTGGTATGCACTAGAGACCATAGTTCAATAGAAACAGTTGACATCATCAGTCGTTGGTTATTTGGTAGTTAGAAGAGCATTTCAGCATTAGCAACGAATATTTTATTTAGAGTAATAAATCGGTGGTATTGGTGTTCAAAACTCTCATCTTGACTATTGTTCTTTTAAAGTAGAGACAATCAGAGACACATTTAGTAGGGAAAAGTGATGTATTTCAAGGTTTGTTTTAACAGAATCGCCATAAATAGTAGTCAGCAGACATGAAACCGCCACATTCTTATGCCACATCTTTACATTAAAAAGTTAAAATCAAACGAACTGACTGTCGACATTTATTTAAAGAACCCAAGAAATACATAAAGTAGCCTCGACTAATCTTTAATCGACTAAAAACTTCTCCGGTTTACATTTAAATCAGCCAGATGAGGAGAAGTTGCTTCAAAAAAATATAATTGCTTCATATAGCCATAGAAACATATTCCACGGAGTGACAGCTTTCAATTAGCAAACGGTGCCCCCTTTTTTGACCGCTTCAACGAATTTTGCAAAGCAAATATTTTCTTTGTGAATATAATTTTGGACATTATTTATGTGCTTTTGCTTTAATGCTCATTTTATACCAGCTGACTTGTTTACGATTGAGATTTTTGAAACCTCAAAGAAAAACAGCCTTTTGACGATTCCTTTATTGTATTTTGATTTTGATTTTTCTAAAATCCATTCCATTCTAAAATTATTTTGCAAAAACAATGTCGGGTAGAAGTCGTCAAAAAAATGCTCGACATTGTAGCTGAATTATCTACATTCAACAAACGTATCATTATTGTTGACAAGATCTGTCCAATAACTGGCGATTGGCACTCCAAAAATGAGTCGAAACCGAAAAAAAATAATATTCCATAAAGGCACTGAAAGCCATCTTTACCAAGCCTTATGACAAGTCCATATATGGAACACTTAAATAAGCGTTGCGTTAGCTTGTTGCCATTGGTTCAGTATCCCTTTTGGAATGCGATTATAAACATGTGTACTATATACGATTTTTTTCTAGTCAGTCCTAGTCTGTTTGATCAGAGAGACGAAAAATCACGTTAATATTCTATATGGTAAAACATTGTCTTATCGCAACAGATCGCCTGGCCATTCACTATATTTTTAAAGATCTCGACTGATAAAGCAAAGTTACGCTTGAAGGTTTCCATCATATCCACGGCAATAATGATAGAACTGTAGTAGGTTAATTCAAAAGACCGGAATGACAAATAGATGACACTACTAGAATTAAATTCACTTGACTTTTAATTAGCACTAGCCCTGAAATTAACACCGAAGATATTGAGGACAGTGAACGACCAAAAGATGTTTGAACTGACGAAAACATCAAAAAATTCAACAAAATAATTTTGGATGACTATAAAGTGAAATGGTCCCGACTTTTGCGTCGATATGTGACATGGCTCCATCATTATACTACGAAGTCCAATCAAAAATCATACGACTGGACTGAACAGCTGGCAAGGTAATGGCGTCTTTATCTTGGAATGTGCATTAGACAATTTTTAGTGACTACCTTGAACAAGAAAGGACTATTTAAAAGAAGAAATCACCGAAACCAGCCGGATTAGAAGAAAATGAAAGTTCACCTAGACTATGCAACCAGTCTGAAAAGGGTGGCAAAAATCCGTGAATTGGGCTTCGGGTGGCTTCCGTATCCACCGTCTTCCCCAGATCTGACCCAAAGACTATTTCCTGTTTTCAAACCTCAACAGAATCCTCACTGAGAAGAAATTATCGTCGCATGAGAAGATGATTGCAGAAATTGAGGTCTATTTTGAAGCAAAGGACAAAGCGTACTACGAAAATAATATCGAGAAGGTGGAACTATGTTGAATAAAATAACAAATTTTCCAAAAAAAATGTGTTTTACTATCGTAGGCCGGGGACTTTTCAATTGACTCGTTAGGAAACTGTTTAGTTATAGTTCTCTTATATAATATTTTCTAGAGAAGGATAGTGAAGAAAATTAGATTGATGTGATTTATTTTGAACTACTCTCTATTCTGAATTTTTAATCCTGACACTGAGGATTCAGTTTTTGCCATATCTTTTATTTACATAACTCAAACCGACCCAATCACACATTTCAGACCACAACAAAACTCATAAATGTTTGTTTAATTTCAATCCAATTAAACTAAAAATCTTTGCCACACAAATTTAAATTCATTTCAAGGAGAGCGTGCAAATGTTCTCACTTTGATTTGTTGTGTTTTTTCACTTCTTGCGAGATAGGAAACACAATACGGAGCAAAAGCGATTATTGAGATGATCGCTGATGAGCAGCACAAATGCCAACGCAAGCTTAGCACACATACATGCACACACTTGAGCTCACACACACATGCACACACTCAAGCGCTTACATATACAAAATAAGCGCAAAACTGACAAGAAAACAAAAGCTGACAAACAAACAAGTATTAAATACTTACTTTAGACTAAGCAAATGAGATTCACTGTGTGTTGTGTGTAGGGGGGAGTCGTGGTGTAAAGGCGCACTTCAGGCTAAATATAGCAAGGTGCTTCGGCTGGGATGCTAAGCTGCTGACGAGTGTTTTGTGGCATGAAATTATGTCTGTACACACATACATACATATATATTTACACATACACACATGCCTGAAAAGCTAAACTGAAATAACGAAAACAAAAATAACAACAGCAAGAGCTTAGTATGTGCACATTACACAGGCAAATGAGTAAGAATAAAGCGCAGCATATGTCTGCAAGGATATCGGGATGTAGTACTTAAGTAGTGAGAAAGTGGTGGCAGGCGCTGCTGGACGCCACGCCAGCCAGGAAAAAAGGGGTGCTTACGCCCACTGACATTGCATGAGCGCGCTGGTGATTAAATATAAAGGATTGAAATCCATTTATTTCGGACCAACACGCCGGTAGCTTTGCAACAACAGCAATAGCAGCAACAACAACAAACATCAACACACATTGCGACATATGGAAAAATAATGCCTGAAATAATTTTTTCTCCGCACCGCCGCTGTGCCTTTCATGCATTTCATTTCATTTCATTGCATATCATCACACTTTATTCCATTTCAATTCATTTCGCTTCATATTATTTTAAATTTGCATTAGTGAATGAAAAATTTCACTTTCATTTAGCAAAATAACAAGCATGTATGCAAAACCGCAAGCGTGTGAATGTGTGTGTGTGTGCGTTTTGTGCGCCACCGAGGATTAAGTGGGTGGCATTAGGGATGGACTGGGTGGTTGTGCGCGCAGGACAACGCAGGCCTGCCGCTAAGCCTTGACATGTGCTGAGCTGGAGTTCGGAGCACGGAGCTCCTGCGGCGAGAAAGTACGCGCACGCCGCACTAAAAACAAACCGCACGCAGACAAAAGCTTTCGCTGTGGCATGTGAAGTACGAAACGATGACTGAGTGGCTGGCTGGCTGCATGATTGGGCTGGATGACTGACAACCGGCATGTGTGCTTCACTGCTTTGTCTGCGTGTGTCTGCCTGTCCTACTCACATATTTCGCTCATTGCCGCATTTTTCTTGCCACGCTCAAACAAAAGGCTGCCGAAGTTCAACAAAAAAAACCGGAGTATGGAGTATGACAATAAGCAGTCGCCAGCAGACAAAAACTTTTCAATACAAATATGTATAATTTACATATGTACACGTGTGCTCATATATGTGTGTGAGCAATTTTCGCACTC